>CM042149.1:100445058-100495987 GCA_023376005.1 Doryteuthis pealeii | reverse complement strand
TGTCAATGTACACCGCATTTTTGGTGCAAATTGGTAAATCATTCCTGTTTTGTTTCCCGGCCCCATGCTTGAGACCCACGCACTTCCTGCGTGCCAGTCCGGGTTGCGGGTGCAAACTGATGACCAGGCAATATATTACATGGGTAAGAGTGCTTATTATATACAAATACGGTACTTCTAAGATTTTTCAGAACTTTTCAGAATTATAGATATCAGGGCATCATTCAACAATTAAAAGAATTAACACAGTACAACCCTATCAAAAATATATGGTAAAACAAAATCTCAAACCAAAACACACCAAAAATAACATAGAAAATAAGGAAAATAACATCATGATATAACAATCTACCCAGACACTGCAAAGTTTAACTAAAAGAAAAATTAGCAATTTTCCCAAGAAAAATAAACTACTCAACAAACGATCAGAACTTATATCAAAATGTAGACACGAGAATAAATACTTACTAAGCCAACTAAAAATATTGATAAAATACCAGCAGGGCTTGTGGATATACAGCAGTATGATAATTTAATTATTACAACGTTTGATATGTTTACTTAAGAGCTGTTGCAAAATAGTTCAATATGTAAAAAGTATAATAATCTTGATTTAACTATCCCTCACTATTTTTTTCTTTCTTTCCTTCTTTTCATTATCGATTGAAACAGATTAGTGTTATTGTTTTCGCGTTCTCATCGCCTCTTTCTTTCTTTCTTTCTTTCTTTCTTTCTTTATTTATTTATTTATTTATTTTCTGTATAGCATGTCCTTTCTTTCTTCATAATAAAAACAGAATGGTCCATTGTATAGCTGAGGTGACGACACCCATAAGAAATGAGAAATCGGTGGATAAGCGACACCAGATAATCAGTATTTACATTTTTACATTTAATCTTGGACGATTTGGACGGTCTCATTTTTAACCGGAGGGTGTTGCAAGATGATAACGGACGGAAGGTTAAGGAACACCCGTATTAATATATATATATATATATATATATATATATATATATATATATATAATCAATGGTAATATTATGGTTTTACACTCATAACTTGAAGTTTCATGGTAATCCAATCATCAGATGAGTTCAATGGTTGAGATCTTAAAAACCAGTCGTGAAATTCACGTGATGACTGGATTACCAAGAAACTTCAAGTTATGAGTGTAAATCCATAATATTACCATTGATTATAAATCTGCTCTGCTTTATTAGCATTGAGCACCTTTTCATGCCAATACTCTTCTCATTTTTTTCATTCACTATTCATTATATATAATATTATATAATATATATATATATATATATATATATATAGATACAGTTTCGCATAACCTGAATCAGACAAAAAACATCCAAACTTTCTAGTATACGAAGTAAACATTTTACTGTCATTATAACAAGCTGCACTCACTTACCCAACGTCGGTGGGTTCCTCAGCTAGTTAATTGATAAATTTCACTACACTATTATGAACAGATGTTTAACTTTCTACAAATTGACAAGCGTAGTTCATAGGTGGCTCGATTATTGCAATGACTAAACTCTTCTTGTAAATTCATGTATGGAATTTTGCTTATCTGCTTCGAAGATCTTTGCCATAGGAAATTGTTTAAAACATAGGAAATTGTTTCTTGAATAACCAAATTAACTGCAGGTCGCCATATAGATTAAAACAGAATGTGAAAAGCACGATCCTGTCAACTCTATAGCCGTAATAAAAAAAAGCCGTCGCTTTAGGCGATGTAAAATAAACGCCGACTAAGAGCGTAAAAATCACAAATAATTCTATGACACCGACAACATACAGGTTGTCTTCGTATGTTTGTCGTATTTGGCTACCATAAAAAACTGTTAACATTATTAGAGTGTGAGGAAACAAGTCGGACACTTGTATGTATTTACCAACCTCTCTGCACAAACAGGATGAGACACAAGATCATTTTTTTTAAAGAGGAGTCTAAAGTAAAAAGTTGTCGGGGTGGCCTAAAGTCGGTATCAGCCAGACAGCGAGGGAGTCTATGCCCTTTTCACTGGCGCTAGACGAAAGAGGTTGTTTTTGCGTCGGAGGTGGAGCACCACACCTACCATCAGCTCCTTACTTTACTGCACAGATCCCTTACTACACATATGCTGAGTTGGTAAGGGCCGGTATCGAACACGGAACCTTGTGATTCCTAGCCGAACGCTCTACCGACTGAGCTAACCCGGCCCTTAAATTCAGAGATTTTCTTCTCCTGGATCGGTTGCTGCGCCAAAATTAAAGAGTTTAGTCTGCCCTGCTCTTTACTCATAGATGGAGGTAGGATAGTTGGCTGAATACGTTTCTCAAGAGTATTTGCGCTATGTGAAATGCAAACAGCCTCGCCCAGGATTTGAACCCATCTCGGCGTTTCCATTTCCTATGGCGATTACTATTACACCGCGAGCGTCTCTTGTAGCAGAGTAAAATGCAGATTGGGTTTATGTTTCTTCGTGGAGAATAATACAAGAACAATTAACGATGAAACGACAATATTCATTGCCTGAACAAACTTAATAGTATAGATATAAAAATGATATGAAATACTATTTTTTTTTCGTCATACAACGTGTGATAGCACGTGCAATACCCTGCCCTCATCAGCTGCCAACTAGGAGTGATAACACAGTTTCGGTAGCTAAGGCTGTGTTATACTAATTGAATCTATATAGAGCAATATCCTATTGTGGTGAAATAGTCTGCTCAAAGAACAGAGACAAAAAGAACAAGACTTTATTATTTAAAGAACGGAAACTAAAAAGAACAAGATGGATTCTGGGATTTTCATGCGACCACAAGGCGTTAACAGGTCTCCAAAATCCAGTGGATATAATTATTTATTGTTTTCCTACAACTCCATTTAAAGATATTGTAAGATTCAAAGTGATAATACTTGAAGATAAAACTCCGACAAGGGTTGATAGACAAAACATTTAATAGGTATACAGCACATGGATAAACAGGGTACATAAATTAGATAAAGTGTACATAATACATAGAGGTGTACATAAACATACATACATAAGTAATATAAATACGTATACAAGAGTAGAGATAATGAAACATTCATGAATGGTAAAATAAAAGATATTTAGGTATCAAAGAGATACCTAAATGTACATAAAAACATAGTTACGGATACCTGACTAAGGGATAGTCATATATCGTACAAGAGACTTACTAGCAGTGAGTGGCCAGTGTTAAGGGCCGAAGCCCCAACGAGAAGGGGGTAGACAGAGTCTAACCCATAGTGGTGTCTCGTAGGTCGAGCAACAGGAAAAGAGAGAGAGACGTTCAAACCAGCCACTTAAATATCAAAGGCCCCTAGCGGGAACCAGCGAAACTAGACGGGCAGACAACTCCCCAAGCGAATACGAAAATAACGGCACAGTACCATTTTTCTTCACTTTGTTATAAAAACTAGCAAATATATGCACCCTCCGGGTGCAAGTATTTGAATTTTAATGTAATGAAATATGTTAAATTTGAAATACTTTTGAAACTAAATAAAAATCCAAATAAAATGATTTGAAACAGAGGGGGTATAATCGAAGAATAGAACAACTTTGAAACTAAGTCTTCCATCATTTTCCATCACTCCCTCCTTTTATTGCTGAATTTTCCTAATTTAACTATTTAGTTAAATTAGGAAGTAAAGAATAAAATTACTGTTATTTCTTTATATTAAAGGATTTCTTTTAAGATTTATCCCCGAGTCTTTTGCTCATATTCATTAAGAAAAAAACAAACAATTAGAAATCAATAATACCAAGCGCATATTTAATAAAATTAAACTTTTAATATCAATATGCAAATTAGCTTTCCTGTTCAAACTGTAACCCGCTATTTTGTTGCATATATAAATACAATTGCATGTTATTAGAATGTAGATAAAGTCAAAAGTATTAATAAGGTATAACAATTTTATCAATAACTGAGGTTTAAATAAAAAAATAAATTCATGGTGAATGTGACGTCAATAACTAAGGTAATTGTGACTTGAGTAGTGATTTAGTTTCGGCTTCAGACAGACAAACACACAATCTCCATTATAATAAGATGTCGCTGTTGATTTTTTTTTTTTCTTCAAATATCAACATTTTGTTCAATGTTTCTGGTGAATTCTTTACTTACATATTTTCACCACAGGCATTTGTGTAACACTACTTGTTGTGAGGTATCAGTTTCTCTAAAAAGAAGAAACATATCTTTTATAATATTGAACAAATAGCAATTGAGAACCTTCGCCTCGAACATCTGGCAACCAGTGACGCGCGAAAATTACGACACATCTAATATTACAGTCCATGTTGGTTGTGTTGGTTGTAAAAACAGACAAATATATCGAAGAAATAAATATTCAAGACAGTTTGGAGATATAATATTGGAAAAAACCCTCAAAGAGACAAACTGAAAAATTTAACCATTTTTATTATTGCCACAAATTTTAATGAAACTAAATGGCTTAGACACACATAGGAATTGAGTATTTTCCTTGATTATTGTTGTCAATTTAACCTTGCATACTGTTTTAAACGACTAGAAGCAGCACCCTACAAAACAGTAGTTTTACTACCAATTACCCCCCATAAGGGCTGGTATAGCTCAGTCGGCAGAGCGTTCGCCTAGGAATCACAAGGTTCCTGGTTCGATACCGGTCTTCGCCAACTCAGCGTGAGTATCACAGGGATCTGTGCAGTAAAGTGAGGGGCTGGTGGTAGGTGTGGCGCTCCACCTCAGGCGCTAAAATAATCTCCTTGGTCTAGCGCTAGTGAAAAGGGGATAGACTCCCTCGCTGTCTGGTGGATACCGACATTTGGCCGCCCCGTCGACTTTACTTACTTACCACCCATCTTACAAACCATCCAAGTAAGACAAGTAAGACATACTGGAAACCTCTGGTGAAGTAAGGAAAACTCATAAGGGACGTTCTCCAATGGACTCCTACACATGGACACACCAGTGTTGTCCAACCAGCAAAAACTAGATGGCATCTACTGGACTTACCAAAAGTGATGGCGAATAAAGACATATGCAAGAAAGAGTCTAGGGAATTCTTGTTGTAAGCTTGGCTTGATGATGATGATGATGATGATGTATACTCTTCCAGAAACTTTAGTTAAGATCATTCCCCAAAATGGTGGTGCCTTAGTTGTATGGACAGGTGGACATTTGGATTAAATGTTCCTGGTTCGATTCCGGTCCTCGCCAACTCAGCGTATGATTAGCACATGGATATGTGCGGTAAAGTGAGGAGCCGATGGTAGGTATGGCGCTTCACCTCAGACGCCAAAACAATTTCCTTGGTTTAGCGCTAGTGAAAAGGGGATAAACTCCCTCGCTGTCTGGCTGATACCGACTTTAGGCCACCCTGACGACATGCTAAATAATCTTTACATCGTCTAATAGTTTATAAGATTCCATGGTGTGTTACATTATTTATGAACGTGCCTGTAATTAGAATTTGAATTAGGGTCGTTTATTTAAAATCATGGAGTCTATGGAAAGATACCGGCAATGGACGGTTAATAACCTTGACCTATTGAAAAAGGCGCGCGATTGGGCGCCATGAAAAATAAGTTTAGTTAAGCAGGCGCGACACAGCTTTCAAGGAGTGTAAACGTGTTGTCAGCTTGGAGGTCCATCTGTCCCGCGGTGGAATCATGGGCTAAGAAATAAAACTTGATCAAGAAACAAACAAGTTGTTGTGTTTGTTAATTGATTATTAAAACAAGCAATGTCTAGCCCAGCCAGTAAGAAGTACTAACAAACAAATCAACACTCAACAGAAGCACTTAATAGAAGTCAACCAGATAACATGGCAGCCGACGAACTAGACGAGTTAGATGACCTAGACGAAGAATCATCAAACAGCAGTGTAAAAAGTAAGAATTATCATCTCCTATCTCTAATCTTATTCACTCTCTCTCTCCCTCTCTCTCCCTCTCTCTCTCTCCTCCATTATATACCCAAATCATATAAGGGGTATATAACAGGTGTAATGGTTATCAAGATATGCTAGTGAATTCGATTCTCACTGAGTACTCCATACTTCTAGCCATGTGTCAAAACTAAGCTATGGTTGAGTAAAAAAAATATGTACAAAATTTTATTACGTTCTAGTTTGCGGCGCGCATATCACGTGACCAAAGCAATTCAAGGCGTGGGAGGGTTCCCGTTATGGTTGGTAGTATTATTGTAGTTGGTGGGCTGACAGGTTGTGTATTGCTTCGCTTAGTTTGTGATTTGAGAGTCAGATGTACGTGCAACGTTGTCTAATTCGGGAACTTATACTTTACGAGTACGAACTGGGCTATAACGCCGCGGAAACAATTATAAACATATGTTGTGTGAAAAGCAAAGGCGCTGTTTATTAGAGTACAGTAACCTGATGGTTGAACAAATTTCGCTCGAGTCGCAACAGCCTCAGTTGGTTGGTTGAATTTTACGGCATGTCAGCCCTTGGGTTATTTTATGCCGAAGACATGAATTCGTTCTTCTAGGGTATTCAATTATTTTTTCAAGTTCAATTTTTGAACATATTTTAATACTCATTTTTTGATCTATTCAAACCATAGATGGGACCCTAACAGGTACTACCCTTTCCCGGTTAGAGTGGACCTGGGAGTAATGGGGATAAAGGGGTACTCCACATTCCCCAGAGTTCGAATTACATCACTAGATGCAGTTTAACGTCATAGCTAAAATACGCAGGAGCTTCGATGATCGGGCAACATCAGTTAGGCCTAAAACCGTGCATTTTCTGGAAAGAGAAACCTTAAGATAGAAACACAATCTCTTATAATGCCAGCACAAAATAATGCCATCAAGACCAATTATATCAAATCGATAATAGATAAGACCCAACAGAATAGATCAGTCAAGGTAAGATAAGTCTAAAACAATGGATTCCTCCGTGCTCTGAGCCATAGAGGCAAGTCTGGCAAGTTGCAATCGGAGAGTATCATACGAGCTCGTCATCTTAAAGTCCAGTGAGTCCTTCACGACCTCGACAAAAGAATCCAGAGGTGCTAAATTGTACCCCATGAGACCAAAATATTGCAAAACCTTTGACTCATTCTGGTATTTACAGTCACCCAGGACAGAATACTTTCTTCTCCATTGGCATTTCAGTCTCGGAAGACTACAATGTAGTTTTTGTGCCCCTGAAGTTACAGCGCCTTCCGTGACTATAAAGTCCAATGTTCGAACAACATTCTCGACCACAGATGCCACATGTGAAGGCTGTCCCTGAAGATGTTGATGTGCCGATGC
Source organism: Doryteuthis pealeii (assembly GCA_023376005.1). NCBI lineage: Eukaryota > Metazoa > Mollusca > Cephalopoda > Myopsida > Loliginidae > Doryteuthis > Doryteuthis pealeii. The sequence goes on along the minus strand of CM042149.1, from coordinate 100,488,684 downwards.
TTTGTTGCCGCTGCTTTCTTCTGGACCTCTTGACTTCATGGTGTTGCGCCAGGGTGGCTTCAGATATGAACAGACATCCTTGAAACGCAGCTGGGGGCGACCAATCTGTCTCTTACCAGACGAAAGCTCTGCACAGAGGATGTCCTTCGGGATTCGTCCATCATCTACCCGGCGGACATGGCCCAGCCATCGGAGACGTCTCAGTAGAGAACACACATTTCTTCTATATACAGAATAACTTTATTATCAAATTGGTGGTCTTTGAAGTTTTAAAATTATTTCAACAATATTAAACTACGTAAGATGGTGAGGCTCAGGATCTGGAGATTTGGGGATTGTTGAGTACCGCTTCATTGCCATTACTCCTAGGGCTGATGATCTGGGGTGGTAGTACCTGTTTGGGTACCTGATCCGGAGAGTATCAAATGATCTCCGTACCATAGTGGTTTGTCACCTTCACGACCTCGGCAAAAGCATTCAGAGCTGCCGAATGTCTCTTGTTACCAAAATATTACAAAACTTTTGAATCATCCAAGCAATACCAAAGATAAGTAAAAAGTCGTCGGAGTGGCCTAAAGTCGGTATCAGCCAACCAGAGTCTATCCCCTTTTCACTAGCGCTAGACCAAGGATATTGTTTTTACATCTGAGGTGGAGCGCCACACCTACTATCAGCTCCTTACTTTACCGCACAGATCCCTATGCTACTCATACGCTAAGTTGGTGAGGGCCGGTATCGAACTAGGAACCTTGTCGTTTCTAGCCGAACGCTCTACCGACTGAGCTAACCCGGTCCCTTATCACAGAAATGTTTATAGTTTATTGTTAATGATGTTTTTCATCATTTTAAAGTTGGACATCTATCAATTTTTCTACATAATTGCCATTTCGGTCGATACATTTTTGTAGGCGCCGTGGCAGTCATACTAGCTCACTGCCATGTCGTTGAGGAAGCGTTTAACATCGTTGTCGTTGTAAACTCCCTATGCCACTTGTGGACATTTTTTTACACCCATGCATGATTCGTCATACGCATCCATTATGCCTTTTGCATTCAAAAACCGAATAACTGTGTGAACTTCATACTTGGTGGTAGCGTCAATCGGGAGCTCCATCAAAAACGACTGCCAAACCAAGACTGAGCGCAGCAGCGAGGTGCATACAGGGGCAAGCGCAGGTGCAAATCAACAATGCATCCACAGCACTCTGGATACCTTATTTTTGGGATTACCCTCGTACATGTTCTCAGCTTTTCTCTGAGAGTCAATCGATAAAAAAAGCAGAACTTATTACATTTCCCGGTAAAAATGCAGAATAGCACGCAAGAGATAATACTAGAAACACATTTTACGTATAAATAACATTAGATTACGGAAACTCTCGAAGTAGCCTAACTTTAACCCTAAAACTAAAACTAACCCTAACCATATCGTCTCAAAGGTTTCGGGTATTTCCGTGAAATTTAATGCTTTTTATACGTAATCTAATGATATTATTGTAGTGAGATCGAACGGCAAAACTCATGAACCTGTGATGAGCCAACAACGGTCCGTCGATCGAAGAGACAGCGGGTGGCATGTTGCACGTGTGGGCGGAAGAACAAAACATGTGACGAGTCCGACTAGTTGTGGAGGTAAAAATCGTGTGTCCTTGAGGCGGCGATTTATAGTGGCAAGTCTCGTAGCTGGCGAGACGAGAGTTGTGACGCGTTTCGACCAGACCGAGTATAAAAGGACAGTGGCGAGGGGGGGGGGCAAAGGAGGACGAATTTAGTTTGTTTAAGATCTTCACAAGTGTTACGTTGTCTTTGGTTTGGTTTGGTTTGTTTTGTTTTACGGCATATCAACTTCAGTGGGTCATTTAATGCCGATAAAGTTTTGAAATAAATCAATTCTTAATACAATTTTTTTTATAAATACATTTTTCTATTTAACCCATAGATGGGACCCTAAAAGGTACTACCGCTCCGGGTCAGAGTGGACCAGGGAGCAATGGTGATGAAGGGGTGCTCCACTTTCCCCAAACCTCCAAAACTGGAACCTCACCATCAGAGTTTAACGTCATTCCCAGGACATGTAGACCCGCAGCCACCTCCTTCTAGCACCCATATGATAAAAAGGGATTGGGGCTTGCCATAAGGGCAATAGGGTTGGGAAAATCATATAGGTGCTAGGGCTTGACGACGTTGTCTTTGGTAGAAGCAGAAGTACATTTCGTTTAGCTAATTAGAATTATCTCTTGCGCGCTATTCTGCATTAGAACCAATTTCCATTGAAAACGGTGACATATCAAAACCATTTATCATCGTTAATATTTTTTGTCATGTGGGTGTTGGGTGCAACGGAGGGTATCAATCTCGCCCCCATTCACAGCAGGTCCTTTTCATTTTCGGTTACCAATGTAGTCTGACTCCCGCTCAAAATGAACCCATTTTTTTTTCACTAACTTTCAAATGTTATTTTTCATCTTTGAGACTATTTGTTTTAGACCTTGAAAGTCTGCAACAAATTCAAACTGTTTATCTTTCCTTTCTGTAGCAAGTAACCTCTTTTTGATATTTTACCGTATTACGTTGTGTTCAGCATGATGTAAGAGACGATGTATTGACGTCTTTCTAAGTGTACCGGGAACCTTTAATTAAAAGAACGTGGAAATTACATGTCCTCTTACATTACTCTTTTTACTAGAACATTTATAAAAGCCACAAACCTAGTCTCATCTGAAAGGTTAGTAAGCATTATGATATTTAGATTCGTGACTGATATTTGTAAGCAAAACAATTCTTTTTTCTTTTTTCTTTTTTTTTTTAAAGGAGGTTTCCATTACTTACTAACATTCTCATGAATTGATAAAGTTCATAGAACTTTTCTATTTCTTTCTACAATTATTAAAAAAATAATAATGTAAGGTTATGTTATAATGGTGTTTAGTCTCGAGTTTGATTGGTGTTTTTACAAGAAGATCCTCAAACTTTTTTTTGGAATTATAACATTTGTTGAAATAAAAAGAAACTATTACGCAGACAATGAAATAATTATATATATATATATATATATATATATATATATATATATATATATATATTTTGGGGAGAATATGTGCTTAATTGAAGTCGTACCTAATTTTGAGAATTGATGAGGCCTAATAGGCCGAAATGTACATACAGAGATTGATTTTTCTCGATTTGTTTAGCCTTACATTTGAATAGGTATGCCTGCCTAATTCATTAATTATTAATTAATTAATTTTCAAAATTAGGTACGACTTCAATTAAGCACATATTCTCCCAAAAATTGTCGGTTAAATAAAAGCCATATCAAAACACATTGTTTGTTTGTTTACTTGTCATTATATATATATATATATATATATATATATATATATATATAGTTTGCTATATTCATTTGTAAAGAGTGCTCAATAACATCGTTACAGCATATATCTCTTAGTAGAGCAGCGAAGAAAAAGTCAACGGCGTTAAGTAACTGTCAGTCTCTCGCCAATGCAATTTTCAAAGTAAATTAGTTTGAAAATCTCATTAGCGAGAAACTGACATTTACTAAACGCTTTATGTCTTCGCTAGCATAACTTTATATACAAACACACACAAACACACACACACACACACACACATATATATATATATATATTGAGCATTCTACATAGAACAACAACAAAGAACAGAAATGTATACATACATATATATGTGTGTTTGTGGACACCCTGTAGAGTGCATACCGGAAGTGAGAGGCATTGTGGGAATGGGGTGGATGACTATAAAAACAAATGTCTGGGAGAAGAAGTTCGATTTCGTGAATGCGAACATTACGGAATTGTAAGAAATTGACGTTAGACGGAAAGTGTAGAGTTGTGAGAGAACCTGGTTCAGTTTGACAAACTAAGTCAATTGAATTACAGTTTTTAAAGGGCAATCTTTTTTCTTTTTTTAGGAAACTGCTTCCTTCAGGTTATCAGTGGTGCCGAAACCCGGGAATGAACCAGGGACCTTCAGATTATCAGACAGTCGTAGTCGTCGTACTTGCTTTGCTCTCCCAGCAGTTCTAGTCTTCTCACTAGCACGATCCAAATATATCTTCTTTTCCATTCGTTTCGACAACCAAAATGCTACTGCAGACTTTCTCGCCGATCTGGGAGGGCCGGTCCCTAAAATATCCCATTGCTGTGTTTCATCCGGGCTCCTCACTCTGAATTGCACGTTCGACATTCATCAGCACGCGTCAATCCTCACGACGAGACTTTACATACGGGTTACTCTGCACTGCTCGTGCGGAATTTCACCAGCATTTCAGCAACGAAGAGGTGACGAGTTCAATTTCCATGGTCACTCGCCACACTCCTCCCCCTTCGCACAGGCCACACATATCCGGACTCGTTTCGTTCGTGGGGGCTGGGAATCTGCTCGTCCACTCTTTTTTCTTTTTCTTTTCAATATCCTTTGAAAATAAAACAGATTAATGTAATTATTTACTAAGCTTAGCTTAGATGTAGCACAAGGCCAGAAATATGGGGCGCCCAGTGAGAATCGAACTCACCAACAATGGTCTACTAATACTAATTCGCTAACCATTATACCGCGTGAGGTACCCTAAAACGTTTTCGATTTATATCAATTCATAATGTAAAGACCATCGAATCCATTTTGAAATCCAATTTCTGATTATCAAGAATATGGGGAGTATGGAGTGCGCCTTCAATGCAATTACTCCCATGTCCACTTTGATCCGATGTGGTAGTACCTCTTAGAGTTCTATCTATGGGTTAAATAGATCAATATAAAATTATACGTGTTCCCTAAACTTCCCCTCTCTTAAGAAACAACAACACACATAATGTAAATATGACGTCCAATGAATACAATTGCCTCACATCTCGATATAAAGTAACCCTAGACAAGTTGATATGCCGTTAAATACAATCAATCGTTTATGATTATGAAGAATAGATAAGAGGTGAAAACGACACTAGAGGAGATTTGTTGTAGAAAGGCTTCTTTCTTTGTTTAATGGCATATAAACCTTCGTAGGTAATTTAATGCCAAAGCTAGAAGAACAGTAGTGGTAATATTTAAACCATAGCTGGAGGGATGAGGGGTTTCATACCTTTCCCAAGGGTATTAATCCGAAAGTGAACGTAATAGCCCAACTGGAGCTCGAACTCACTAAGATATCGCAGTTTAGCACGTTACCCTCAACGCCACGGGAATTCCTTAATAGGGTAGGTCGATTTTTCACTTAAAAAAAAATATCAAATTGTCCATTTATGCAAAAGTTGTGTGTTAGTATACTGAATACTGATACCAAAAATTAGATACTTTACTTGCACCATTGTTTGAGGAAATAGCAGCAAAGATCGTCTACTAAAATGCACTAAAAATTCTCGTTTTAGAAAACGAGGATTTTTAGTGCATTTTAGTAGACGATCTTTGATGCTATTTCCTCAAACAATGGTGCAAGTAAAAGATCTCATTTTTGGTATCAGTATTCAGTATACTAACGCACAACTTTCGCATAAATGGACAATTTGATATAATAGAAAAAATAGCACAACTGTAACTTACTCTTCCATCAGTCCCGTCTTTCATTGCTAAATTTTCCTAATTTAACTATTTACTTAGAATAGGTAGTAAAGAATGAAATTACAGTTATTTCTTCTAGGATTTCTTCTAAGAAGATCTTTGCCCATATTCATTAAGATAAAACCAAACAATTAAAAATCAATAATAATAAGCATATATTCATTAAAATCAAATTTTTAATACCAATATGCAAATTAGCATTCCCCATGCTCTTTCCTTAAAAAATGGTGCAAGTAAAAGATCTAATTTTTGGTACCAGTATTCAGTATACTAACACACAACTTTTGCATAGATGGACAATTTGATATTTTAAAAAAAGTGAAAAATCGATTTACCATACTGCTCACCCCCAGGAGATATCAAGTAGCGATATAAGCGTAGTTAAATCAGAATTGACCCCTAATCAAGAAGTATCAGGGTCTGGTATAATTCTCTTGAGAAGGAATGTCTCCTGAGGCGAATATTATGACCCCTTGAACCACACGTATCACTCCGCCAAATCCCCGGAAGCCTGCTGATACAGCAATAGCTTCGACTTAATAAACTGATTACAGTTGTCTGCAAATGAAGGCATGTGCGAGGGGTTGTTCATTAGGGAACCCATATTGAGATCGCCCCACCGATATTCGACGCCTCTTTGGCGACTTTTTGCACCTGTCGGCGAATAATAGAACTAGATACGAGGATTCAATAAAGAAGAAATCTGGGCGATGGCGGAAGAGATTAAAATGAATTAACCACCCGAACATAGCGCTAATACCCTTGGGAAAGGTATGAATCCAACTACTCTCCTTCCAGCCATGGGTAAATAGTGGGGAAGACTAGGCTCTTCAAACTTGGTTAGGCAACCAGTCTAGGAGAAGGAAAACTCTATTAAATCCGCTTGGGGTGGTCACTACCAGAATAGGCTCAGTCCTAATTAGTGATCTATTTCACTAATAATACTAGCATCGATGCTAATGAAAACTGTAGAAAAGGTTTCTTTCTTTCTTTGTTTAAAGGCATATCTACCTTCGTTAATGTAAAACGTACTCAGCGAAACGGTTATTGTCGTCGAAAATGGAATCGACGACCCGCGTTCAAATTGTGGACGAGGCTGTCTGCGTTTCACTTCACGCTAATGCTCTTGAGAAAAGCATGTATCCATCTGGTCTCCCTCTCGCGATAAGAAAATTGTAGGGCAGACTGGACTCTTTAGTCTTGGTTAGGCAACCAAGCTATGAGAAAGAAAACTCACTGAATTCAAACCATTTGCACTCCGCTGATAAATAGACGTTGTGTCACATCCTATCCGTGGTGGAGGGGTTGGGTAAATACATATTTAAGAATTGTACTTTAGATGCTTGACGTCTTCCGCCCTGTCAGTAGGGGGTTAGAATGCACCGACTGCACCTATACAGAGGGTTAGACTTCCCCAATGGCCGTGGGTGGCGACCCGTGATGCTCAAGGATAGAACACAGGTGGATTAGCAGTTCATGACTTGCAATACTCCACTTTGGCCCTATCTTGGGCTAGACGGGCGGTCGGAGAGGCCCCCTCCGATCAATCGACTGGTCACGTCAAACCCTAGCACCTATATGATTTTCCCAACCCTATTGCTCTTATGGCAAGCCCCAACCCCTTTTTATCATATGGGTGCTAGATGGCGGTGACTGAGGGTCTACATGTCCTGGGAATGACGTTAAACTCTATCTGATGGTGAGGTTCCAGTTCTGGAGGTTTGGGGAATGTGGAGCACCCCTTCATCACCATTGCTCCCTGGTCCACTCTGACCCGGAGTGGTAGTACCTGTTAGGGTCCCATCTATGGGTTAAACAGAAAAATGTATTTATAAAAAAATTATATTATCCATTAAGAATTGATTTATTTCAAAATTTTATCGGCATTAAATGACCCACTGAGGTTGATATGCCGTAAAACAAAACTAAACCTTGACGTCTTTCCCAATTTTCTAGCAACGATATTGGACAGCTGATTGTAATAATAAAGCTCTGTTCACCTTACTAAATCACCGAAGTTAGGCAGCAATGAGCTTGTTCAATATTTAAGTGGGTGACCACTTAGTAATTCGCATATTTTGTTGTTGGCACCTTTCCGTCCACTAAAGACGATGGCGTAGTGTCCGAATTAAAAAGAAATAAATGAATAAATAAATTATCTGCATCTGCGCAAGTGACTCTGCAAGCTAATTCACAAGTGACAATCTTTGGTGCACCGACTGCACGCAAACTGTAATGCTTTCTGGGGCTTTTGTCTTTTCTCCCTCCTTCTGGCTCTCCTTGCTGCCAGGGCTACTCTTCTCTCCACCTCACCCCTCTCCGTGCCTTGCTTAACGTTAAGGCGCCAGGCCGCACGATTTTTTGCATCTACCTCCCACGTACTACATAGCATATTTTGTAAATCTAACAAATCATTTCTATTTGAAATATAAAATCTATCTATACATAAAAAAAAATATTCTGTAATTCTATAAATTATAATTTATTATTTACATAGAATTATTATTATCATAAAATTATTATAAAATTATTATCATACAATTATTATCATAAAATTATTATCATAAAATTATTATAAAATTATTATCATAATGTTATTATCATAAAATTATTATAAAGTTATTATCATAAGATTATTATCATAAAATTATTGTCATAAAATTATTATTATAAAATTATTATCATAAAATTATTATAAAATTATTATTATAAAATTATTATCATAAAATTATTATAAAATTATTATCATAAAATTATTATCATAAAGTTATTATAAAATTATTATCACAAAATTATTATCATAAAATTATTATAAAATTATTATCATAAAATTATTATTTATCATTTACATAAAAAAAAGAGTCTGTATACATGAATGTTTGCACAACGCTCAGACGCACGTCATTTTATATTAAATTTGTTTAGTAAAAACACGGATTTTTCGACAAATTGGGTATACCTATCATCATCATCATCATCATCATCATCATGTCGCGCTGTTAGCACGAATATCCATGACAGTCTCTCTCCATCCGTCCCTATCGCTCATCATTCTCGGGAGGTCCTCTATGCAGCATCCTGTATCCGCACAGAGCTGATCAATGTACGTCTTTGCTGGTCAGCCCACACTGGCGTGTCCATGTGCTGGCATCCACAGGAGGGCGTCGCTTATGAGTTCGTCCTTTTTTCTCCAGCAGTGTCCCGCGTGTCTTGTCCGTCTTACTCGGATAGTTTGGGTGATATGTGGCAGGTGGCCGTACAGCTGCCCTCTTGTGGGGTGCTGTTTCCACGTCTTGTTCAGGATCACCCACAACATTCTTGTGCAGCTCCCATCTAGTTTATTCTCTAGTCGCTTCGTTATGGTCCAGGTGGTGCAGCCATACAGCAGCACTGATACGACAACGGCCTGGAAGAACTGTCTCTTTAACTTGTCTGTGAGATTGGATTTCCATATGACCGATGATTTATTTATAGCGGCCCATGCCTTTTCTATGCGTGCATTAACGTCATTTTCTGTGGAGGTGATGTTACTGCCTAAGTATCTAAATTGTTCTACCGAGTTAAGTGATTTATTTTTCATTTTTTAAATCTCAGGCAACACCGGGTAGCCCTGCTAGTATACTTTATTAGAATTCTCTAAATTAGAGAATAGAGAAATTTCTAGTTCAATTTGTAACTTCATACTAATAGTGTGTGTGAGTGGAGGGTGGGTCTGTGCGTTTTCCATGTCTCAATAGACCCAATTTCCATCGGCATGAATGTTTGATCAAGGGAGATCACTCCAGGTGTAGAATTATTTTAATAGTATCATTATTTTCCTTTGGCTTCTCCCTCATCCACCATGATTCTTTTTGTAACAGCAGGTGATGTAAACAACATAAACAACGTGTGTGCTAGACGAAGCAAAGTTTAGTGAATAACAAGACTTTTTTGATGATAACAGATTCTGCTAAATCGTCTGGAAAATAAATTGCAGCTGGTATGCCGACTCGGTGAGTCTAAAAGGAAGATACAAATAAATAAGATGATCAATTTGGATCAATCCGGACACACGTAATCAGATTAGCAGCCGTCTCTCTTTATATGAGAGAGAGAGAGAGAGAGAGAGAGAGAGGGGGAGAGAGAGAGAGGGGGAGAGAGAGGGGGAGAGAGAGGGAGGGGAGAGGGGAGAGAGGGGGAGAGAGAGGGGGAGAGAGAGAGGGTGAGAGAGAGGGGGGGAGAGAGAGAGGGAGAGAGAGAGAGAGAGAGAGAGAGAGAGAGAGAGAGAGAGAGAGAGAGAGAGAGAGAGAGAGAGAGAGTCTGAAATAAATATATAGATAGATAAATGAGCAATTTGAAATAGATAAATGATCAAACAGACAGATAGATAGGTGAACAGACTCAGATAGTGAAATATATAGATAGATAGATAGATGAACAGATATATATATATATATATATATATATATATATATATATATATATATATATATATATATATATATATAGATAGATAGATAGACAGACAGACAGATAGATATATAGATTGCTTGATAGATAGATGAACATACTGTGATAGATACGTAGATAGATAGGTGAACAGACCCAGATAGATAGCGAAATAGATAGATAGATTGATAGATAGATAGACTGGCCGAGATAGATAGATGAACAGCTTGAGATAGATTGATAGATTGATAGATAGATGAATATACTGATATAGATAGATAGATAGATAGATAGATAGATAGATGAACAGCCTAAAATATTGATAGGTAGATAGATAGATAAATGAACAGACTGGGATAGATAGATAGATAGATAGATAGATGAACAGCCTGAGATAGATAGATGAACAGCCTAAAATATTGATAGGTAAATAGATAGATAGATGAACAGCCTGAGATAGATAGATTGATAGATAGATAGATGAACAGACTGAAATAGATAGATTGATAGATAGATAGATGAACAGACTGAAATAGATAGATTGATAGATAGATAGATAGATGAACAGACTGAAATAGATAGATAGATAGATAGATAGATAGATAGACGCCAGGATTTGTTTTTGTAGTCCTCGTCATTCTGTAGTAGAGTTAAAGGAAGATGGTATGAAATGTCTTTTTCTCCGTTCACAATTATTGTCAAGGCCGTCTTATCTTTCGTCCCTGCCCTGTTTCCTAGCGCTGAATGAGGGCGACCTCAGTCCTTCGTCATTTTAGTTGACGATTTTATCGAGACGAGACTCACTGTCATCGTTGACTCTATCTCCTTTCTTATAAAGCAGCGCTGAGATTTATAAAGTCGATTTTGAAAATCAGACACACACAAAAAAAAGTACCAGAGAAAGGCATTAAGTCTTTTAGCTACTTTAACCGCTCACAGCTGCTCTCTCCCACCACTGCGATCCTGCCGTGAACCGCTAGCAGCGTCTCTCGCACATGTCACTTAAAGGACTCGGCGGCTTAGCTCAGTCGCTAGAGTGTCCGGCTGGGAACCTCGAGTTTCCTGGTTCGATTCCGGCCCTCACCAACTCGGCGTATGAATAGCGCAGAGATATGTGCGGTAAAGAGTGTAAAAAAACTGGAGGCAATAATATATATATATATATATATATATATATCTTATTATAATGGAGATTATGTGTTTGTTTGTCTGTAACCGAAACTATATCACTACTTAAGTCTCTATCCATTTAGTTATTATACATCACATTCTCCATTAATCATTTTTATTTAAGCCTCAATCATTAATAAAATTGTTTTTCATTATTAATACTGCTGGTCATATCTACGTACTAATAACATGCAATTGTATTTATATGTACAACAATTAGCGGTTTACAGTGTTAACGTGAAGGCTAATTTGCATATTGATCATAGAAATTTGATTTTAATAAATATGTGCTTGGTATTGTTGATTTCTAATGATTTGATTTTATCTCAATGAATATGAGCAAAAATCTCGGAGATAAATCTTAAAAGAAATCAATTAACAAGCAGAAATAACTGTTATTTTATTCTTTACTTCCTATTTTAACTAAATAGTTAAATTAAGAAAATTTACCAATGAAAGACGGGAGTAATGGAAAATGATGGAAGAGTTAGTTTCAAAGTTGTTCTATTTTTCAATCATACCCCCTCTGTACCAAATCTTTTTATCTGCATTATTATTCAGTTTCATTAGCCTTTCTAATTTAATATGATATTTTATTATATTAAAACTTAAATACTTGCACCCGGAGGGTGCATATATTTGCTAGTATATATAAGGTGTGTCAAAAAATATCGAGATTTGTTGTACTATTTGACACAACTTGTATTCTGAAAAAAATTAACGTTTCATTCATTGTTCATTTCTATCTTGGTAAATACAGCTTCAATCTCGATACTTTTATCACACACTTTATATATATATATATATATATATATATATATATATATATATATAGTGTCACCCACAGACACAGTGTTTCGACGTATCACGTCTTCTCAGCGGGACTAGATAAATAACTGGAGGCAGTAATAGATCATGCAGTATTCCAAGATGTGTTTAAATAGATTGGTTGGTTTCTTGGTTTAATGGCATATAAAACTTCGTGGGTTATTTAATGCCAAGACTATTCTTTCAGAAGGATAGTGGTCGCACTATATAACACATAGCTGAGCGATGAGGGGTTCGTACCTTTCCCAAGAGTATTAATCTGAAAGTTAACATAATAGCATGACTGGAATAAGAATGAAAAAGTGAAAGGAATAGAAGAGTTAAAGACAATAGTGGTACTACTTAACCCATAGCTGGGGGTGTAAGGGTGTGCAAACCCTTTATTAGATAGATATATGAACTGAAGAATTATATACAAACATTATATATATATATATATTATATATATATATATATATGAGAGAGAGAGAGAGAGAGAGAGAGAGAGAGAGAGAGAGAGAGAGAGAGAGAGAGAGATTAACAGACTGAGATAGATAGATTGAGGAACTAACTGAGATAGATAGATAAACAGAGATAGATAAAAAAAACAGATAAATAGATAGACAGAGAGACAGATAGATAAATAGATAGACAGACAGACAGATAGATAGATAGATAGATAGAGGAACAGACTGAGATAAATAGATAGATAAATAAATAGATAGATGATTATGTATGTATGTATATATGTATGTATTCAGAGGCATCTTGGATTACTATTGCCTCCAACATTTTTTAAATATCAGGAAAGGAATACTCCAACTCGCTACTCGGAAACGCACTCTAAAAATATGACATTTTCTAGATCAGATCTAGAAATAATGTCAGAAAGAATATCTAGACAGAAGATGTCAAGAAAGGCTTATCAGTTTGAATACAGTGTGTTCAGGTGAAAGCGAGGCCCATCGAATATCTCGAAACCAGTGTTTTTCTACACCAAGTTAATTTCTTGCTGAATTGCGAAACAAATCTTTGCTACTCTTTTGTACCGTGAAAAAGCAATTCTCTTCCGCTTATATTTCTTTTATTAGACTTGTTGGTGCCGTTATAGTATGTGGCCTACCTTTTTGATTCTGTTATAGTATGTGGCCAACCCGGTTTGAATGTGTCCAACCACAGTAAGAGTATATTCATAGATATAAGTAGTAGGCAATTTATTGAAACGAATTATTTTTCACATATATTTAATTTCAAGAAATGCAATTCAGTCATAAGCTGTATATAGTATGTGGCCTACATTTTTGATTCTGTTATAGTATGTGGCCTACCCGGTTTGAATGTGTCCTACCTCAGTAAGAGTATATTTATAAATATAAGTAGTAGGCAATTTATTGAAACTAATTATTTTTCACATATATTTAATTTCAAGAAATGCAATTCAGTCATAAGCTGTATATAGTATGTGGCCTACCTTTTTGATTCTGTTATAGTATGTGACCTACCCGATTTTAATGTGTCCTACCTCAGTAAGAGTATATTCATAGATATAAGTAGTAAGCAATTTATTGAAACTAATTATTTTTCACATATATTCAATTTCAAGAAATGCAATTCAGTCATAAGCTGTATATAGTAATTAAGAATAATTCACATGAATCAGAGATCTATTTAATTCTAAAATATTCTAAAATTGTGAAGTAGGGTTAAGGTTAGGGTTAAGGGGTAGGGTTAGGGTTAGCAGTTATTATTATAACCTTATAATATACTTTTTTTTATATAGTAGGCCACATACTATACGAGAGACATGATTTCGAAGGCCACATTCAAAATGTAGGCCACATACTATAATGGTAGCGACTAGTTTTCATAACGTCAGAAAATGGTTAAAAATATAAATAAATAAATCATTCAACGTCATATAAGGCGGCTGATTATGTTATTTTATTCGTCGCAGCTAGTGAATAGCAATTATAAAAACGTTTCATCACTTCTAAAGTATGGATGTCACGAATAACAATTCTTTCTTTTTTTTTTGTCTTTTCTCGACTGACGTGTTTATTTATTGCCTTATTGCATAGCAACCATGAAATTGAATTAATGCTTTGTCATTGTAAATTATAGTTTATTTTTTTTAAAGAGATGGAGGATTTTAACAAAAGTGCTTATCATATTTTTATATCTAGAAAGAGAAGAACTAAAACTGGTTCCAGATTTATTTTCAGTTCTGTCGTTTGGGGATTTAGAATATAACGACTGCCCCTCTGCAGAGGAATAAGACTCCAAAACAATAAGACCACCTGTTGGTCGTTGGTGGCCACCCGTGATGCTTAAGGATGGGACCCTGGTGGCTTAGCCGTCCATGACATTCAATACTCCACTTTGGCCCTTACTTAGGCTATACGGGTCACGTCAAGCCCTAGCACCTATATAATTGATCCCAACCCTATTGCCTTTATGGCAAGCCCCAGCCCTTTTTATCATATGGGTGCTAAAAGGCGGTGGCCGAGGGTCTACATGTCCTGTGAATGACGTTAAACTCTATCTGATGGTGAGATTCCAGTTTTGGAGGTTTGGAGAATGTGGAGCACTCCTTCATCACCATTGCTCCCTGGTCCACTCTGACCCGGAGTGGTATTACCTGTTAGGGTCCCATCTATGGGTTAAATAGAAAAACATGAGTTTATATACAAAATTGAGTATCCATTAAGAATTACTTTATTTAAAAAACTTTATCGGCATTAAATGACCCACTGAGATTGATATGCCGTAAAACAACAAACCAAACCATATATACTCATGTAATGAACGACTTTGTCCAATGAACGGTCCCTAATCAAAAGGTGCTTTGATCATATATATTTATCCACTCCGCCGCACGAGCAGGATGCGACATAAGGTTAATTTCTTAAGTGGAATTTTCCTTCTCCTTGACAGATTGCCTTACCAAGGTTGAAGAGCCTAGTCTGCCCTACTATTTACCCATGGCTGGAGGGAGTATAGTTCGATTCATACCTTTCCCAAGGGTATTAGCGCTATATGAAATGTAAGCAGTTTCGTCTGGGATTTGAACTCGGGTCGACGAGTCCATTTCCTACGACTCTAACCATTAGGCCACGCACC
The DNA here is from genome assembly GCA_023376005.1 of Doryteuthis pealeii. Taxonomy (NCBI): domain Eukaryota; kingdom Metazoa; phylum Mollusca; class Cephalopoda; order Myopsida; family Loliginidae; genus Doryteuthis; species Doryteuthis pealeii. The sequence goes on along the minus strand of CM042149.1, from coordinate 100,473,564 downwards.
TCCATATATTTCGATCATCTATAACATGTAATAAACAACCCCTAACCTTTGCCTATGCCAGCTTACAAAAATATTTTACAACATCCAATGACACAAAGAGAAAATATTCAAATACTTTTTTATACTTTCAAAACTACAGTTATAATAACATGTGCTGGGGGCACGGTCTCAATGTATGGGAACGATACTCCGACTCAGTATTACAGTCGTTAGATGGGATGATACCAAATATAATACTATAATGAGAGATTTCTTCTAATGCTGGTCGTAACACAGATTATAGTATTATAGTGTCCTGAAGGAGAGCTTATTGTGTTCCTTTACTCGTCTGAAATATGATAACCAAAAGCTGTCAACGGGGTCAAAAAACAAAAACAAACAGGAACGCCTTCTGATAATTATATACAAAAAATATATATTTATTGCTTTTTTATACAATGATTAATATTTTTGTATAATGTCAGAAGAGCGAGGTGATTTCTTTGTCAGTTGACTGGCGATCTACAGCTAGTTGTTTTTTGGATAACTTATTAACTTGGTTTGTTACCGAGTGGCAGGAAGTCAGAGTGCAGTATCGACGGTGACAAGGGATCAGACGTCTAGCAAGTCTTCTGGTTGCGGCGTGTCTGACTCCAGTGGAAGTTCTCCACTTCTCTCTCTTCTTTTCCTTCTTCTCGGTCTCTATGACTCCGGCTGGCGGTCTGTTATTTATGGGATCCAGACCTCCCCACCCCTAACATATGTCTCTGATTGACCAGCCACTCGATAACATTGCCTACCTGTCTAAATGGCCTTGTGTCAGCCTTAGTTGTAGTTTTCCATTGTTTTTTCCAACTGCCACAACTAAAGGTCAGCCATTATTTTATTTATGTAAGTTTTTGAAATTTTTGACCAACTTTTCAAAAACTTGGAATCTTATTTGTTAAATATTGCTTTATTTTGTCAAAATTTAAAATTCCGATCATATTGGTCAAATTCCATAATTTAAGGAATTTATGCCTACGTGAGAATTCTTTGTTTAGATAAATTTATATTTTTAATATAAACATTATTATTATTATCATTATTATTATTATTTACTCCTTTTGAGTTTTCACATCAGTGTTAGCTGATGGTCTTTCACTGGAGTCTGAGTGACAGCAAGTCTCCTCAGGTCTCCAGGACTCTTCTGAGTATTCTGGCAGATTGTAGCAGTGCAGCGTTCTGAATGGTTTCAATCCTTCCTCTGATATCCAAACTTTCCAAGCCCTTTTCTAATCCTTTTGGGACTGTTCCAAGTGCACCAACTACAATCGGTATCACTTTCACTTTCATATTCCATAACTTTTTCAGTTCTCTGGCAAGGTCCAGATATTTGTCTATTTTTTCATTTTCCTTTAACTTCACCCTGTGATCTGCTGGCACTGCAAAATCCACCAGTTGACAAGTTCTTTCTTTTTTGTTTATCAACACTAGGTCTGGCCTTCTTGCTGGGATTATTATTATTATTATTATTATTATTATTATTATTATTATTATTATTATTATTATTTCTTTTCTTACAGTAACTTTTAACTTTTAACAAACTACCCTAATTAATAATTAGGGTAGTTTTAATTAATTAGTAATTAATTAACAGATCGCCAATCAACCCATAACACTTTAATAGTGTTATACTGTAATGTAATTAAATTCAATTATATACCATAAATAATCACTGTAGTTTTGATTTTGATGTAGCCTACCGAATTTACAAGCAAACCAAAAACCGCCAACACCGAAACGCAATAGCATTGATAATATTATAATTACGAATATGAATGATTAAGTACAATTGGGAGACATTTATTTACATTTGTTTTCATTAACAAAACCACACTAAAGCCTAGCTAATACCTAAACAATGGCTTTTAGTTAATATAATGAAGTTTCTACGTAGCTCTGTTTACTATTTATAATATTTATACGTATGATATGTACAGGTGTTATTAACAGTAAGTAAGTAAAGTCGCCGGGGCGGCCTAATGTCGGTATCAGCCAATCAGCGAGGGAGTCTATCCCCTTTTCAATAGCGCTAGACCAAGGAGATTATTTGAGCGTCTGAGGTGGGGCACCACATCTACCATCAGCTCCTTACTTTACCGCACAGATCCCTGTGCCACTTATACGCTGAGTTGGCGAGGGCCAGTATCGAACCATAGACCTTGGGATTCTTAGCCGAACGCTCTGCCAACTGAGCTAAACCAGCCCTTATGGGAGGTAATTGGCCGTAAAACTGCTTTTTTGTAGGGTGCTGCTTCCAGCCGTTTAAAACAGTATGAAAGATTTTGTTTAGGAATAGGCTATGCAAAGAAACTTTGGATCTAAGTTACAGCAAGGTTAGGTCTAAAAATAAGGTAATTAAGAAGTTTTTGAGCTGGAGTCTGTTCAATTAACAACAGTAATCACTTTCCTGCAACAATCTGTCTGCCACCACAGTAATCTCTTTTCTCTGACCTTCCTTCTCTCACAACAAAACACAGTAGTCATCCGAATTTCACCACTCTCGCCGTCACTTGCTTCGTTCCTTTCTGCCCCAGTGCCAACGACCGTCGGTTTATATTATGGCACGTCCATCTTTTATGCAAATTACGTCTCGTCCCATCCGGGTCTCTCGTGCACGGCACAAGCAATTATTTGCCGCTTACGTTGAGGGTATCGGCTATACTCGTTACAGGTAATATTCCATGTTTCAAAAATAAATCTCATTTAATGAACGATGCAGCTCACCAAGGTCATAACATTCACGAGTTGGCATGGCGGTGACCGGAAGTCGTCATCAACATCAGTAGGTAGGCATGCGCAATGGTCGGCAGGGTTATCTCGATCGCCGAACCACGCATATATCGAGATTCTTTTTACACTCGACAATGTCAATCTTTTTCTAACAATTTATGACAAAGAATTCTTTAAAGAATAGACAAGACAATAAGAATCAAATAAAAAATTTAGATTGTATCAAAAGTTGTGATTTTAGTAACTACAAATATTTTTGCTTACGGTCGAATCACGTTGAAAGCATCCGTGTTGAGTTTTAACCAACCTAAAATAGTTCCTTCAGCATATGAGTCTACTGTCTATGTCGCGTTACCAGAACTATATGGTAAAATTACTACGCGACGACCAGTGGCGCCATAAGTATTGGCGCGTATTTCGTTTTTCCTTCTGTCTTTGTTCCATTCTGTTCCGTGAAGTAAACCTGTTAAACTCCGCTTAAGAAATTGGCCTTGTGTCACATCCTACTCTGTTAGATTTTACCAACTAAAATAGTTCCTTCAGCATATAAGGCTAATGTCTATGTCTCGTTATCAGAACTATATGGTAAAATTACTACGCGACGACCACTGGCGCCATAAGAATTGGCGCGCATTTCGTTTTTCCCTTCTGTCTTTGTTCCTTGTATCATTCTGTTCCGTGAAGTAAACCAACGTGTAAGCAAGTGTTTATTGTATCTCCGTTAAAATACGTTTTGTGTTCTCATTTTACTAACACTATGAGTCGACTAACCCATACCACTGCTAGTAGTCATAGACCTTCCTGTTTAACAATCCGTTCTTGTTAGATCACCGAAGTTAAGCAGTGATGAGCCTGTTCAATGCTTAGATGGGTGACAATTTAATCAATAGCAGGTACTGTAAGCAACCTGATATCAAAATAACTTAATTCGGCATTAAATAACCTGAAAAGGTTGATGTACCGTAAAAAACGACAAACAGCCAACAAATATTTTTGTATTTTATTTTTTCCTTTGCCAAAAATTTATTAATCTTATACTTTACATCAAAACTACTATAATTCCTAATTCTATTTGTTTATGATATAAAGAGGAAATTGATCACCTAACGAAATTTAGTGAGATAATCTTATACCGGTATATCAAGCACAAAACCCCATTGGGTTTTTTCAGACGGATATTTCCACGTGAAAAGTAACACTCGTTCCTTTCTGCTCCAGTGTCAACGACCGTCTGTTTTTATTATGGCACGTCCATCTTTTATGCAAATTACGTCTCGTCCCATCCGGGTCTCTCGTGCACGGCACAAGCGATTCTTTGCCACTTACGTTGAGGGTATCGGCTATACTCGTTACAGGTAATATTCCATGTTTCAAAAACAAATCTTATTTAATGAACAATGCAGCTCACCAAGGTCATAACATTCACGAGTTGGCATGGCGGTGACCGGAAGTCGTCATCAACATCAGTAGGTAGGCATGCGCAATGGTCGGCATTTATCTCGATCTTGTCAGTCGACTCGAAAACTTAAGTCTAACCGTTTCTCACGACTGTAAAATACGTTCTTTTTTCGACAGAACTCGCCTCGGCATTTATTCGTATCTGCGGCCGAACCATTTCAGCCAACAGGTGTGACAGCAATCCTAACCACTCAGGATTAGGAGGTTGCACCGTAACTGTCCGTCTTCGTAGTCAACATCGGACTAGACTAGTCACCGCCTACATATGCCGCACGCCACTCGTTGTCTTTTTGAACAACGAAGACGGACCGACTAATCGAAGACAGCCGGCTGCTCGCCATGCCGGTGATTTCCACTACATTTCTGATAAACTCCTCCGACTCCACATGTTTATTTGTTTATTTATTGTATTTGTGGTATCAATTTTACGCCCCTTCTTGTGTGAATGGGATGAATCAAATGAACGGTATCCGTCTTGCATATATATATATTTACCAAACCCTCCGCACGAGCTGGATGTGACACAAGGTCAATTTCTTAAGCAGAGTTCAACAGGTTTGAATTCGGAGTTTTTCTTCTCCTAGACCGGTTGCCTAACCAAGGTTAAAGAGCCCAGTCTACCCTACTATTTATCCATAGCTGGAGGGAGAGTAGGATGCATACCTTTCCCAAGGGTATTTGCTCTAAGTGAAATGCATTTACCACATCCAGGATTTGAACTCGGGGTGACGAGTCCATTTCCCATGACTTTAACCATTACACCACGCGCTTCCCATTTTGCTGAGGATTTGTTGTACGAATTAAATCAGCAAGTAGAAATAAAGTGAAATAAAGCTTAAGAATAAGTTTATTTCGGCTCCTGTTTTTATTAGAATATTAACGTTCTTCATCAGAGGGAAGTTGATATGTGACGACGACGACGACGACAGTTTGTGAAAAAATTTTTTTCTTATTTCTCATGCCCTTTGAGACTGGGACAAGCCTAGTTTTTGTCTTTAGGGCATAGATCGGATGCACATGTGCATTGTCCCTGGAGACTCAAACTACGGGACAGCACCTCCTCTGCTAAATGCGTAGAGTTGTTGGTTACCCTGACGTCTTTGTAGCAGAGACTGCAAAGGCTGGGCAATTTTTGTTTTTGAGGAGGGGCGCTATTAAGCCCATCCCCGTGTCACATTCGCCTTCATAGAGAAGGCAAATTCGTCATCATTAAGGCGTGGTTGTATCAGTGCTGCTGTATGACTGCACCACTTGGACCCTAACGAGGTGCCTTGAGAATAAGATAGATGGGAGCTGCACAAGAATGCTGAGTGCGGTCTTGAACAAGTCGTAGAAACAGCACCCCACAAGGAAGCAGCTGTACGGCCACCTGCCCCCCTATCTCACAAACCATCCAAGATGAACAAGAAATGCTGGACACTGCTGGAGGAGCAAGGACGAACTCAGAAGCGACGTTCTCCTTTTGGAAGCTAGCACATTGATATGCTAATATGGGCCGCCCAGCAAGGACCTACATTGACCAACTCTGCACGGATACTGGATGCTGCTCAGAGGATCTCCCTGGGGCAATGAATGATAGAGAAGGTTGTTGAGATTGTCATGGATATCCCTGCTAATTGCGCGACATGATGATGATGAAGGCATGCTGATAGTATTTATTCCCTTGATTCTCTCGCCATCCGTCCCTATCAGCCTTCGCACTTGGTTAGTCATAAAGACGGCAAGCAGTGTCCGCACAGAGCTGATGTTTTTGCTGGTCGGCTAACACTGGTGTATTCATGTGTTGCAGAACGCCACTTATGAGTTCGTCCTTACTCATCCAGTATTTAACAGTATGTCTTCCGCGTCTTACTTGGATGTTTTTTGAGATGGGCAATAAGTGGCCGTATAGTTGCTGTTTTGCAGGGTGCTTTTGTTACAATTTATGGTATCATAAATTGTTGACAAACCCTATAGCTGAATATGGGGGCCGTTGGCTTTGAGATCAGAGACAGTAAATTTACCAGTAACGGTTATAACCTCATGACCCCTAGAGGCGCGAATCTCGCGCGTCGCGAGTAACACGTGATTAGTTAGTTTAGAGAATTAGATTCAACCGGACTTTGAAGCAGAGAGGACGAGCTTCTCTCTGCTGAGATTGATTACTCATCCGCGCGGAAAAAAAACATGGGCTAAATAAAGAAGCTTGATCAGGCAACAGAAATGTCTTGTAGTTCATTCAATTAATTGCAATGACTAAAATAAGCAACAGAAGCCCTTAGAGAACGCAACTCCCTTAGTTAGAAACGAGACGAAATGTCGGCCAGAAAGGAAGTAACCAGACAAGTCTCTCTCGCTCCCTCTCTCTCTCCCCCTCTCTCTATCACTTTGAGCTCTCTCTATTGTATACCCGACGATGGGGTATATATATTTACCAACTCCTCCTCACGAGCAGGATGTGACACAAGGCCAGTTTCTTAAGCGGAGTTCAAAAGGTTTGAATTCAGAGTTTTCCTTCTCCTAGACCAGTTGCCTAACCATAGTTAAAGAGCCCAGTCTGCCCTACTATTTACCGATAGCTGGAGGGAGAGTAGGATTCATACCTTTTCCAAGGGTATTAGCACTAAGTGAAATGCAATTACCACGTCCAGGATTTGAACCCGGGGCGACGAGTCCATTTCCCAAGACTTTAACCATAACACCACGCGCTTCGATGGTGTATATAGCACTATTATATTCTCTCTTCTTTCTACGATACGATACCCGTCTCCTCTCTTTGTCGCCCCTCTTTCGTTGGCATCATCTGGATCTTCTCGACACGTAATCGCTTATCGTCATTTATTCATTTGTTTGTTATAGTTTATTTGCTAGGCCATATACCGCCTTTTCTATCTTCTCATATCAACCTTTAAAAAGATCTTTGTACAGAATGTAAACATTGTTACTATAATATCTACCTACAGATCAAATATTATTATAATGGAAATGGTGTGTTTTTCTGTCTGCAATCAAAACTATATCACTACTCAACTCATAAATCCCTTAGTTATTTACGTCACATTCTCCATGATTTTATTTTTTATTTAAACCTCAATAATAATAATATTAATAAAATTGTTTTACATTATTAATACTGTTGACCATAGCTACATACTAATAACATGCAATTGTATTTATATATACAACAAAATAGCAGTTTACAGTGTGAACGGGAATGCTAATTTGCATATTGGTATTAAAAATTTGATGTTAAGGAATATATTATTGATTTTTAATTGTTTGGTTTTATCTTAATGAATATGAGCAAAAATCTTCTGAGAAGAAATCCAAGAAGAAATAACTGTAATTTCATTCTTTACTTCCTATTCTGAGTAAATACTTAGATTAGGAAAATTTAGCAATGAAAGACGGGAGTGATGGAATAGTAAATTTCAGTTCTGCTATTTTTTCTATTATATCAAATTGTCCATTTATGCGAAAGTTGTGTGTTAGTATACTGAATACTGATACCAAAAATGAGATCTTTTACTGGCACCATTGTTTGAGGAAATAGCATCAAAGATCGTCTACTAAAATGCACAAAAATCCTCGTTTTTTAAAGGTTAAATTTTGCGAAAATGAGGATTTTTAGTGCATTTTAGTAGACGATCTTTGATGCTATTTCCTCAAACAATGGTGCAAATAAGTAAAGTAAAGTAAAGTCGTCGGGGCGGCCTAAAGTCGGTATCAGCCAGTCAGCGAGGGAGTCTATCTCCTTTTCAATAGCGCTAGACCAAGGAGATTGTTTTGGCGTCTGAGGTGGAGCGCCACACCTACTATCAGCTCCTTACTTTACCGCACAGATCCCTGTGCTACTCATATTCTGAGTTGGCGAGGACCGGTATCGAACTAGGAACCTTGTGATTCCTAGCCGAACGCTCTACCGACTGGAGCTAACACGAAAAATCTAATTTTTGGTATCAATATTCAGTATACTAATAGATAACTTTCGCATAGATGGACAATTTGATATTTTTTAAAAAGTGAAAAATCGAGCTACCCTATTAGATAACCACTCGCTTTAGCAGTTTCTCAAATTAAAGTTTTAATCTATCTTCTAAATTTCTGGAATCACACGATCATGTGTCTGAGATTATCTAATCCTAGCCAAATTCTCAAATGATCTCGGTGTCACCACCCATCAATCACATTAGGTAACACAATAACGATTAGATTATCATAAAATAAAATAAATTATAAAACTTTAATTTTATGTATAGAGTACAAATACAGGGTTAGGCAAAATGATCTGACACATTTGTAGGTTTAATAAAAGGCAAATAAAGTAAAGAAACAAAAAAGTGTTTTTATTTTCGAAAAGTACATATAATGCCATTGTTTTTCATATAATGCCATTGTTTTTCGTTTCTTTTTCAATTGCTGCCATGAATTGAACTGGTGAGCATCGCGCTTTCATTGTGGAAACGTTTGTGCAATATTTATGCGTGTGTGGACTTTGCTTTCGGTAGATGAGAAAATGTAACTGAGATGTTAACCATTATATGGTTTTAAGTGTTTCATGCCTTATCTATGTTGATTTCGCTTTCAGTAGATGAGATATTGCTACCGAGATACTAATCATTATTTGTATTTTCTGCTTTACCTATGCGAATATTTTCTTTTTCAGTAGATGAGATATTGCTACCGAGATACTGATCATTATTTAGCTTCAAATATTTCATTCTTTACCTGTGCATATGTTAACTTTTCTTAAACACCAAACTCAGCAAGAACAACAGTAACGACGACAAGTGTCTATTGTTCCGTGCTGCATTCAGATCAAATATGGAGAAACGGAATTGCTGGAAGCGATGACCTATTCATCGACTATTACAATGTCGTATTTGTCAAGTTGGTTTGGTGAATTGCCGGAGCATGAATGTTTGTTCAACAATCCTCCTTAAAAACCGTAAAGTCTGTCTTCTATGCTGAAAAGTGATTGTCTGTGCAGAAAGAGCTTCAGAAAATGAATCAAATCTGGAAGAGTCATTCGTTCTACTCTTAAATGATCAACAGGCGGGGGACGCAGACATTGGCTTAGGAAAATTTAAATGTCAACAAATATAATTAGTTGTCTCGTCTCACATAAAGATCGTTATTAGACAGATACAAATATCAATCCATAGTGTAATGGTTATCGTCGTTGGAAATGGACACGGCAACATGTGTTCAAATCCTGGACGAGGCTAGTTACATTAATACCCTTAGGAGAGGTATACATCGACCTATTCTTCTTTCAGCTTTATTAAAGTCGTCGGGGTGGCCTAAAGTCGGTATCAGCCACACTTCGAGGGAGTTTATCCCCTTTTCACTAGCGTTAGACCAAGGAGATTATTTTTTAGTATCTTACGATGCAAATATATTTAGATCAAGACTTAAGGGATAGAATAAAAACTTAATTTTATTGAATTAATAAAAAAATGTGGAATCAGAGATTTATTGTGTAAATTAGTTTAAACAATTTTAATTACTTTGGAGCCAAATATAAACGGAAGAAATTTAGATATTTATATTTCTGCTTATATATGAAGATTTAACAGTTTTTAAATGCATGCTCAGCACAGGGATTGAACTCACAACCTCTAGGTTATGAGTAATGATTTTTTTTATAGATCTGTTACCCCTATTAATTAAAATGGTTTGGCCAGTGCACCTCCTCTCTCTGTCTCTGCCTGGGGATCCTTACCATACAGCATCTGTGTCCAGTGGTTTCGGCGATTGAACCGGTAAGATATTTAATATCAGCGTAATCCCAGGGGACCATTCCCCCAGGACACACCCGATTTAAAGAGGCAGGGCTGTGTTTATTGCCTAGTGCCTGAGGCGCCTCAAAATAGAAATGCCGAAGGGATCCACGCAATGTTTTCACTGGCCACGCATGAGCTTTGGTTTGTGCGTAGTCCCCCACATTAATGGTCCTTGTGTCATTGTGTCATAAATCCTTACCATACAGCTTTGCTTTTTCCTTTCATGATTTTTTGCTAGTAACTGAAAAGAAAAAAACCCAAAAACCCCAAGCGGATTGCAGTAGACGACCAAAGTGAGCAGATACTGTAACAGACAAATACTCTTTCTTAATTTAAAGTTAAAGTTAAATGCTTAAAATAATTTAAAGTAGATCTATCAGTTTTGTATATCATATGGCTATTAATACCCAAGTAAGACTTTTACCGTTTCGTACCCCTTTTCATATACTGCTTATTTATGGAAAAATATGTACACATTTTTATCTGTTGGGACACATTTGTGCATTCTTGATAATGCTTCTTGTAGGTATGTTGTGTATGTATTGAATGTTCTTTGGTGTCAGTCAAAACAACTATTGCCTATTCTTGTTGAGATCTTTTTATCTCTGTTCATTGAATACTACAGACGTTGAAGCGTAAAGTCAGCATGGCTTTACTGAACGGTTTACTCATCTCCAAATAAGATATTTTATTTTTTGTACCTCTTTCATATACTGCTGGTTCATGGAACAATACGTGCACATTTGATCTTTCTGGACACATGTATTCTTGTTAATACTTCCTGTATGTTTGTTATGTATGTATTAAATATTCTAATATGTGTATACGCTGTCTTTCTTTCCGTCTATTCAGTGGTAGTGTATCATTGGATATACTAATGCTAATATCGAACCTTATTAAATGAGAATTCGATTAGATATCCCACATAGCACCAACTATCCCAATACTTTATCTACCAAAATAGAAAGGAACAATGAATGAAACATTCACTTTCTTCAGAATATCCCCTTGCTTTTCAACACACGTATTCCAGCGAGTTTTTCATTGGCCGAAACACTCTTTTACTAACGCTTTAGTTAATTTCTCCTTGAGATATTGTTTATCAGTTTCTCCTGTAACAGAGTACATGATTTGGTTATGCATCACCCAGACCAGGGATTGAACTGAAGATTGTAAAATAACTGGATTTAATTTAGACACACTTTTTATCCACGACACCGTGTGACCCTTAGAACAATCTGCTGGATATAATTTGGATCCTTAAAACTAATGTCCTTTTGTCAGCCTCTTCGACTAAACTAGATTACGAATTGTGTTCAATGAGTGTCGAGACTGAAGTTGTATTATACCTAAACATGAATGAATAATAAATGAAATTTTGTTCTTTTGAAAATAGTTCTTTAGAAATTCAGCACACTTATTCCCGCGAGTTTTTTATTGGCCGAAGCACCTCTGAAACTCCTCTTTTGATATGTTGTGAAGATGTTCTGTCGTATTTCGTTTAAGGTCCTCCGCGTCCCTAAATCTAAATATATGCATAAATCAGTTTATCTTGTCTTTCCTTCTGTCTGTTCAGTGTTAGTATATCATTGGATATTCTAATGCTAATTTTGAACCTTGATGATTGGGGACGCGAATAAATATCCTCTCTAGCACCGACCAGCCCCAATCACGTGACAATAATCGTTGCTGTTAATATTTTCAATTATTAGCTAATTAATATTTTTCGTATCTTGTTGAACTTTGGAACTTCTCCAACCAACCCATTAAATGTTTTTATGTTGCAATTACCTAAGACACTGATTTCTAATTATTCTTATAATGAATCTGGGGAAATGCCCGTAGTGTAGTGGCTAACTTGCAGGACTACGATTTAGTAGTAAGCGAGTTCGGACTTTTGTCTTACTATTATGTTCACTTTCGGACTAATACCCATGGGAATGTTATGAATCCTTCATCCCCTCCGTCAGCTATGGGTTAAGTAGTTCCACAAAGATGACTTTGACATTAAATAACACACGTATGGGTTAAATCGAACTTAACGGACCTAAATTCCACCATCGTATAAAAGAAAAAAAATCAGGAAATTAATCGAATTTAATGAAATTTTCAGTGTTAATATATTAATGAATAAAAGATATGATGCACTAGTTATTTTATATAAAAACTTCTACATTTTTTCAGGTCAGTTAACTTTGAACCAGATATCTTTGGGAATCTGTGTTACGCCTCTAAGATACGTGGTTCAAAGTTAACTGACCTGGAAAAAATGTAAAGGTTTTTAAATAGAATAACTAGTGCATCATATCTTTTATTCATTGATATATTCGGTTAATTCCCTGATTTTTGGTATTTCTTTCTTTTTTTTTTACACGATGGTAGAATTTAGGTAAGTTCGATTTAACCCATGAAGGTTTATATGCCATTAAAGAAAGAAACCAAATCAGTCTCAATACTTTTTACTACAATTGACACGTGGTGTTGTTCTACTATATTTGGTGCGGGGTGCCCGTGCCGTAGTGGCTAATATGCGACGTCGTAGTAAGCAATTTCGAACTCTACTCATCCTATTACGCTCACTATCGGGCTAATACCCTTGGGAAAGGTATGAACCCCCGCATCCTCCTAGATATGGATTAAATAGTACCACTACTATTTTTATACACGGATGGATTTGGCATTATATAACCCACGAAGGTTGATATGCCATTTATTTCACTTTATTTATCATTGCTGAATGTAAGAAATAATTGATTGTGATGTACAAAATGTGATCTATGAATTTTCCCTCTTGTATGTTTTGTCAGTACTACTGTATGGCTGCACCACTTAGAAAAAAAGGACGCTGCGCGTTGCTTTGAGCAAATCATGAAAGCAGCGACATACAAAACAGCAGCTGCGCGGCCACTTACCCCCCATCACACAAACTACCAATGTCAGACGATCAAAACATCACCCACTCATTTTTAAAAACAATTTTAGCTTTAGAAAAGGTCAGAAGTTGCAGAGATCTAAATCTGGACTGTCGATTGATTGGCAAATCCAAACTACAGCTTGTGGGGTCTGCATACGCACTTACTCCTTATCATTAGACCATTTTTAAGGGAAATAAATATTAGATACTAGTTATACCGTAATTCCCCTTATTCATTTACAATTAATATAAATATTACAATCACTATAGAAATATGTTATGCCAAAACTGCGGATAATTTTTGATTCTCCATCGTAGTTGATGTATTACGCAAGATATATCAATTACTAAGTTTTTAATTTGCTTATGTTAATTTAGATAAAATCTAAATAGATTAAATTTAACTCATTTAAAACTTAATTAATTAATTATGAAACCAAGAAACCTATGGATAAAAAGTAACTATACTCTTTTTGTGATTTTATCTTAATCATTACGTAAAAATTATTGAGTCATCTTTTATATCCGACGGATTTTAAAAAGTAAAGCACTTTTCGCCTCTGAGACTGTAGCCTACATCCTTCTCTGCCACGTATGCCTGCACTCCTGAAAGCATTCTTCCAGTATTCTCCGTAGCTCTGTCGTCACGGCTTGTTGATGTTGTGCACATCCTCAAAACGGGTTCCCTTGATGACCCTCTTGAGCTTAGGGAAGAGGAAAAAATCACATAGAGCCAGGTCGGGTAAGTAGGGAGGTTGCTCCAGCCCAGTGATGTTCCTTTTGGCCAGGAACTCTCGGATACTCAGGGCAGTGTGGGTATGTGTGTTGTGATGGTGAAGCACCTACGAATTGTCTTGCCACATCTTTCGCCTCTTCTCGCGCGCTGAACGAAGCAAACGCCACGGTATCTATATGTAGACATGCTGGTTGATCGTCTGGCCCTGTGGCAAAAACTTGCAGTGGACAATACCCCTTACACCAAAGAATGTGATCAACTTGCAACTTTTTTGCAATGACGTTTATTTGTTTAGCTCTATCAATTAAACTTGGCTTTGGAATCTATTGATAATGGTCTCTATTTGTCTGTAACAGAAACTACGTCACTGCTTACGTCACATTACTCAAAATCGTCATAACATAGAATAAATACACTCAAAATTTGAGCATGTAACCTTAGACGGTTATCGTTATCTTTTAAAATGTTTTAATAAGTACATGCCCAGTATCCAACCGTCGTTAGGTTGATACCATCAGCGATTATCGATGTGACATATAAATCATATACGGATTTAAACTACAAGAATACACAAACGTGTCCAAACAAATGGACACGGTGACACGAGTTCAAATGTTTGCATTTCCTATAGCGATAATACCCTTGGGAAAGGTTTACCTCAAACTATTCTTCCTCTACCTATAGGTAAATAGTAGGCAGACTGGGCTCTCTAACCTTGGTATGGCTACCTATCTATAAGGAAAACTGTTGTCAATCGTTTTAAACTCCGCATGACATTCTCTCACCAAACCAAAGAAACGTGGCCGTATGCATTTCACATACCCTGGGAAAGGTATATTCTTATCCCTTCAGCTATGGGTAATATCAAGGTTTTTAATTCTTGGTATAACATCCTGTTTAGGGCCCGGTTGCCATACCAAGATTAAAAAAGGAAAACTCTGAACTCAAACCAGTTAAACTCCGCTTAAAAATTGACCTTTTGTCACTAGGTCAAAGAAATGAGACTGTTTGCATTTCACATAGCATTAATACTCTTGGGAAATGTTTGAATCCAACTATTCTCCCTTCAACTATAGGTAAATAGTAGTAGACTGGTGTTCGATTCACCAAACAAAAATAGAGTTGCTCCCCTTTACTTTGCCAAAGCCGGAAGTGGGTTTTCCGCCATCTTACTTGTGGATGACGTTTGTTTATGTTTTGGACGCAGCGTTAGATACTGATTAAAACCTTGTTAATTTTACAACACTCTGGTCTTGAATTAACATTTCAATATCTGTATGTTAAAAACAAAGCAACTGAGCTCTTTAAACTTGGTATGGCAACCGGTCTAGAAGAAAAACTCTGAATTCAAACCCTTTAAAATTTGGTTAAACACTGACCTCGTGCAGAGGGTTTGGGTGAATAACATACATAGAAAAATTGGACGAGACTTGTTTTATGCAAGTAGTGTAAACGTTCTTTCGAAAAGGCTTCAAGGGTGTTCGCTTGTGATAAAATATATTTGTCTTGTTCTTGTCCAATGTTTACTGAACTGATAACGTAGATATTATATTTGTTTATGTTCAGCAAAAAAGGGGGACGACTTGACAAAACAAATGCCATCTGTCCACTACTGCAGCAAAGAAGGCTTCTTGTTTTTTTCTTTTCTTTTTTTCTATCACACCAAAACTCAAATAAGATTTTCTCAGAACAAGAAAATATGCTTAATTTAAAAGATAAAATAAATATTCATATTAGAGATTCAGTTAGGTTGAATACACATTAAAGAATTTGTTGTTTTTTTAATTCGCTGGCGACAATGAAATATCCATTTAAATTTTGTGGGATGATATGAGAATAAGTTCAAGCAAATGGAAATTAAGATTAAAAAAAAAAGATATCTATTTTCTTTGTTTATTTTACAACCACTTAAAGACCGCCCCCGGTAGCCATTAGGCTCGATGTCAAGTCACAAACCTATTTGTAGAATTTATATCATAATCAATATAGAGATATGTAAGGGGGTACAGTATAACTAGAATCCTGATGACCCCAAAACCAAATACATAATAAATCAAAAACAAACATAACAAAACAATCATGGAGTTGAACTTCTCGTCGTTTTGCTATTGGATCGAGGAGCATTCTACAGTCCGCTCGCTTTCTGGTGAGTTTCAGTTACTTATCAAGTAACTTTCTTCTAATAACTATTTCCCCTTTTAAAAAGTAATATTACACACTTAAAGGCAGCCTTCTGCAGCTATTAGGCTCGGTGAATCATATGCTATTGATGGCATTTATATTATGAATAATTGTAAATAAATAAGGGGAAGTACACTATAACTAGTATCTAATAGTTATTTCCCTTTTTTATTAATATTAATATATTTCACTTAAAGGCAGATTTCTGCAGCCATTAGGCTCGATAATCCACATCTCTTATTATAATGGAGATTGTGTGTTTTTCTGTCTGTAACCGAAACTATATTCCTATTCAAGTCACAATTCTCTTAGTTATTGACATCACATTCTCCACGATTTTATTTTTATCTAAACCTCAATTATTAATAAAATTGTCATACATTATTAATACTGTTAACTATGTCTACATAATGACAACATGCAATTATATTTATATATACAACAAAATAGCGCTTTACAATGTGAACGGGAAGGCTAATTTGCATATTAATATTAAAAAATCGAATTTAATAAATATGTGCTTAGTACTATTGATTTCTAACTGTTTGGTTTTATTTTAATGAATATAAGCAAAAATCTCTTCAATGAATCTTAAATGAAATCCATTAACAAGATAAAATAACTGTCATTTTATTCTTTACTTCCTCTTATAACTAAATACTTAAATTAGAAAAAATAACAATGAAAGACGAGAGTGATGGAAGAGTAAGTTTCAGTTGTTCCATTTTTTATTATACTCCCTCTGTTTCAAATCTTTCGATTATACTCCCTCTGTTTCAAATCTTTTTATCTGTATTCTTATTTAGTTTTATTAGCCTTTCTAATTTAATACAATATTTTATTACATTAAAACTTAAATACTTGCACCCGGAGGGTGCATATATTTGCTAGTTCTATTAATATAATTATATCATGATTAATTGTAAATTCACCTCATTGTGAATTGACCTTGCATTTATTCCATATGAGAAAATGATATATTCAACTAACTATCATCCATCTACAAGATGGATTCATATCTTTTCTCAAAGACATTAGTGCAAAGTCACCTCAAACAGAATTTTCCCAGAATTTGAACTCAGTTCACCAATTTTATCTTAGATCTTTAAAGTAACCGCCGTTCTGTTTTTATCTGTTGAGACATATATTTGTATTCTTGTTAATACTTCTTGTATATTAATTGTGTATATATATAATGTTTCTGTATGTGTAAATGAACTTATCGTATCTTTCCTTTCGTCTATTCAGTATTAGTGTATCATTGAATATACTCCTAATATCAGACCTTGGTAAGTGGGGATACGACTAAATATCCCGTCCTTAGCAACAACCACCTGGTTTCTAGAAAATATATCATCAGCAATGCTGACTGGACGAAAAATATTTATATCTTGCTGGATTCTTTTTATTAGCAACTGGCACTTGCTGATTTTATCCTGTCTGTAAACACCATTTTTTAATTAACTCTTTTAAAGGATGGCCTCTACTTGTACTTAAAGGATGGCCTCTACTTGTAGCGTAGTGGCTTAGACCAGAATCTGGTTGGATTGTAGATGCAACTTCTTTGATCATCGCTTGTGGTTGGATAGTGAATCAGATGAAGTCAACGATCTTGTCTAAATGAACGTTGTGAAGAAAATATCTCGGACGACAAATCATAATAAACATCATTTTATTAAGTGCGTACCTGTAGTTAGAATTTTGAAATAGGGTCCGTTAAACTTGAAATGATGGGGTCCATGGAAAGTTACCCACAGTTGTGACGGGTCAAATTTCCTTTCTTCTTTATTAATTTACACTAGCGTTACATAATTTATGAACAGCCATAAATCATAAATGTATTTGTAGTTAGAATTTTGAAATAGAGTCCGTTAAACTTAAAATGATGGGATCCATGGAAAGTTACCCACAGTTGTGACGGGTCAAATTTCCTTTCTTCTTTATTAATTTACACTAGTGTTACATAATTTATGAGCAGCCATAAATTATAAATATACCTGTAGTTAGAATTTTGAAATAGGGTCCGTAGACTTAAAATAACGCGGTCTTATGGAAAATCACTCACCGGTTATGGACGGTTAGTGACCTTTTATTTGACCCCTTGAAGGCGCGCGATTTTTACTGATTTTATTTTTTAACCTTAGAAGTTACTTTAATTCATTTCTATTAGTGAACATTTGATAAAGAAACAACAACAAATGAAAGGATTTATTTTATTTTATTTTATTTTATTTTTGTTTCTTAAATACGTATCAATTGTTAAAGAAAAAAAAAGAAGGGAAATACAAAAAAAAAAAAAAAAAAGAGAGAAAAAAAAGAGAAGAAAAAAAAAGAAAGGTACTGTAATTTTACACCTGATGATCTTCAGAAAAAAAGCTTTGTGATATTTATGACTGAAAAGTTTTCAAGTTGTGACTTGAATAAATTGTGAACGGATGTTGTTTGACACAAAAGGCAACAACGGTTTGTTTCTTTTTTTATTTTGAAAAAAAAAACCAAAAAAAAAAACACAATTTGAGGTCTTCTGGTTATTATTTGGTGAGAAGGCACTTTTTAGATTGTTTCAATATTTCGGCAGTTTAATTATTGTCACGTGACCACCACAGGCGGTAAAAAAATAGTGGTCTTCCAGTGAGGTGAATAACCGGAAGTTTGGATCGCGAAGCACCCTCGTTTTCATCGTCGTCGTTGCTGCTTCATCAAGTCATATTTTTTTAATTTTTTTTTTTAGTGGCGGTAAGTTTTGTAATCTCTGCTTAGTAAAAACGTTCAGATAATGCATAGATCCGCCATTTTATTAACTAATGTTGATGTTTAAGCAAATATGAATGATTTTTTTTTCGTCACATGTCTTTACTATTTGTCGAATTAGTCGTCTTGTCTACCGTTGTCTTTTGTCGTGTGAAATTATGATTTTTATTTTTGCATATATTAGATTTGTCACTGTCATATTTTTTTTTTGTATTTTTGTTTGTTTGTGTCATTGAGAGCACGAAGCAATATTTTCTGCTTTCTTTTTTTTAAAAATCTCCAGACATCTTCATGCAGGAATTTTTTGCTGCTGCTCTCCTGTCAGTAGCGTCAAAATGGAGGCTAATTCTTACATACATTAATACAATTTCTGCTAACATACCTCAGTCTGAAAAAGTAGAAAAAAGACAACAATTAATAATTGTTGATCATTACAACAATAAGAAAAACAAAGTCTTAAGTACGAACATTTAAACTATCAAATTAATTGAATAAAAAGACTTGATGAATTAATATAATAAACACACGGCCGATATGTAACGTTTCTAAACGTAAGGATAGAACTTTGGCATTAAATACTTGAGAAATAAATAAAAAGGATATTAATTTGTATGGAAAGCCTGGAAATAAAGAAAATATATAACTTTATGGAGATGGACATCTTTAACCCTTTTGGTACAGCTCGTTTAGCAAGAAATATAATGTCTGGAACGCACTTTTTAAAAAATATTGGAATTTCACAATTGCAATACTACAGGATGGTCCTAAAGTCTTGTCACCCCTACACACACACACACACACACACATACATTATATGTACATATATTTAAGAGGCAAAATAATTGTATAATACAACCCGAACATTTAGAAAATAATTTAATTTCTAAAGGTGATTTTTTTCGGAGATAAAATGATTACATAACTTACATATATTATTAAAACAAAAAATACTGAAAGTTAAAACAATATGTGGGGTGACAAGACTTTCGGACCACCCTGTACAATAAACCACTGGTGTTGGAGTCGTATATCACACAAGTGTGTTTTATAAGATTTTTTTTCTAATTCTAGGGCCGAGGCACATAAAAAACGAACCCCTTTCGGGCACAATATCCAATATTTTAAACTAATGTTAACTAAAAGTTGCGTCTTGCCTTCACATATTAAGTATATTTGAGCGACTTGAGTTTCTTTCTGCACCAAAAGGGTTAAGAGTATGGAATTCTCCATTTATGTTGCCTAACCTGGAATCAAAAATGTTATTAAACCACGACGAAAAGCATAAGAAACGAATATGCCTCTTAAAAGTAACAATTCTTTCACGGATATGGCAAAATAGATACATCCACCATTACAAAAAAAAGTCTCAATTCTTTTTTTTAAAGTAACGTTAAAATATTTTCTGACGAGAGAAATTCGTAGTTGAGTCACGAGAAAAAACGTTGGAACTGTTTATTTTTGTTGTTGTTCTTTTCAGTGTTGGAAGTTTTTCACAGAAGATTTGGAAAGTTTTTCAGCATTTTCAAGAGGTCACACAGAATTCCATGCAAAATGCTGAACAAAAATGAAAGCAGAATTCATGCGAGGAGGAACATTTAAAAAAAATCTTATTGGATTGAGAAGAAAACAAAAAAGAAAGAAAAATTCTGTAGCATCAATAATAACAACAAAATGACAATAAAAATGTACTCTTGTCTCTGACGAATATCCTCATCTTGGTTGTTTTGTTATTACAGCCCCAACACTTATGTCTTTGTGTAATTCAGTTTTCTCCTGTCCGTTCGGGACACATGACCTGATGAATAAAATCGTTCGTTAAAGTAAATCTAGCCACATAGTAGTTGTCAGTTCAAAAACATCATATACTCTGTTTCTGCGAGAGAGAGAGAGAGCGCATAGACGAATTAAACTGATATAATATATTCTCTAAGAACAATCTAGTCTCATCAGGGATAAAATATAGGTCCGATTCAAAGTTCCGTGAAGGTTACAAACTATGAGAACCCCCTCCCCTCTCTCTCCTGAAGAAATTCGGAGGGTACAACGGTAAAAAATGTTGTGACTATAATAACAACCAAGATGAAGATACTAGTCGGAGTTCATCCGTGTATAACAATGCAAAATATTATTTAAGCAGTGCATTGTAAATGCGTTCTTTTATCAAAATATGAACCACATGAAAAAAAGAATGGCCTCTCTCTTGAACTTTAGGAAAAAAAACATTTGTGCAGATTACGTATACAAGCAGATATATGCCCCCCCCATCCGGGTGCAAGTATTTAAGTTTTAATGTAATAAAATATAACATTAAATTAGAAAGGCTAATGAAACTAAATAAGAATGCAGATGAAAAAGATATGAAACTGGGGTGGGATTATAATCGAAAAATAGAACTGAATCTCCCGTCTTTCATGTCTAATTTTTCTAATTTAACTATCTAGTTAAAATAGAAAGTAAAGAATAAAATTAGTTATTTCTTCCTGTCAATGAATTTCTTTTAAGATGTTTGCTCATATTCATTAAGATAAAACCAAACAATTATAAATCAATAATACTAAGTACATATTTATTAAAATCATATTTTTTAATATCAATATGCAAATTAGACTTCTCATTCACACTGTAAACCGCTATTTTGTTGTATATATAAATACAATTGCACGTTATTAATATGTTGACCGGTCCGTGGCTTCGGCCGCTGGACCATGATATAATTAATAGCGTCGATCCCAGGGGCCATCCCTCCAGGCAATACCTGCCCCCTTTGGGACAGGGCTGGGTTTATTGCCCAGCGCCTGAGGCGCCCCCTTGAGGGGAATGCCGATGGGATCGACGCAATTTTTCACTCTCCACCCATTAGCTTCGGCCTGTGGGTGGCCCACGTTAAAGGAGCCTTGTGCCCCCATACAGGTGGGTATGAGAAAATATGCATGTAGACCGGTCCAGTGAGCTTCGGCCGCTGGACCATTGTTATAATAATAGCGTCGATCCCAGGGGCCAATCCCCCCAGGCAACACCTGCCCCCTCGATTTAAAGGGGCAGGGCTGGGTTTATTGCCCAGTGCCTGAGGCGCCCCCTTGAGGGGGAATGCCGACGGGATCGACGCAATTTTTCACCTGCCACTCCATGAGCTTCGGTTGTGGGTGGTCCCACGTTAATAGGGACTTTGTGCCTGACCCGTACATGTGGGGTACGCGGTAAATATCATGTATGGTCCAGTGGCTTCGGCCCTGGATCTTTACGAGTTAATGTGTCGATCCCAGGGGGCTATCCCCCCAGGCAACACCTGCCCCCTCGATTTAAAGGGGCAGGGCTGGGTTTATTGCCCAGTGCCTGAGGCGCCCCCTTGAGGGGGAATGCCGACGGGATCGACGCAATTTTTCACCTGCCACTCCATGAGCTTCGGCTTGTGGGTGGTCCCACGTTAATAGGGACTTTGTGCCTGACCCGTACAAGTGGGGTACGCGGTAAATACTTTGTAGATATGGCCACCAGTATTAATAATATAAATGAATTTTTATTAATAATTGAGTTTTAAATAAAATAAAATCATGGAGAATGTGACATAAATAACAAAGGGAATTGTGACTTGGGTAGTAATATAGTTTCGGTTACAGACAAACACACATCTCCATTATAATAAGAATTTGTTTTTACAGGTCCAAATAAAAGGCAGATTTATTAGCAATTGAGAACTGATGAGGTTGGTGCAAATGTGTTGGATACAGATTAATAGAAACTCTAATATCTCGGGTAGTATATATGTGTTTGGTAGCGTAAAGGCTATCAACGCAAAAAACAGAATCGTTTGAGAATGTTTTTATTCACTTCGCATTAAGGTATGAATCCAAATCTCCCTGGCTATGGCAGTTGAGGACCTTTTAACCATGTAAAGACAATCCACCTAACAGAAGATTACTCAGAACTTCCCCCCAAAACCAAAAAACCAAAACAATAACAGAAGAGAAGGAGGGAGTGTAGTAGCTTATTCCATCCAACAAAACAAAAATAACTATTAGCTATTGAAACCGTAATTGTAGCCACACGCTCTCCAAGACCAAAGTACCGTATTTGACGGCATATAGGACGCACCTAGGATAAATTTTGGCTAAAATATTGCCTGCGTCTTATACATCGTAAGGTGAAGTTTGAGACCTCCCGTAGGTCTAAGCTAATCTTCTCTATGATGCTCACTAACCCAGCTTACGCTCAGTACTTTTACGTACCCTAAACTGCAAAATTGCTTTTATACAGCTAAGTTCCTGTCTGTGTAATGCATAGCTAGACTGTTTTCAACAATACACGCGTAAATACACTAAATACTTTTTTTTCCTGAATCTGACCTGCTGAAATGGGGGGTGCGTCTTATATGCCGTCAAATAGGGTAATTATGATTGCAAAAATAAAACGGGATAATTTCTTATTGTGTCCTTTAAAGGATATAGAATAAAACTACTAAGTTTTATTCCATATTTGTTAGCTGAATTGACCTGGAGGAGGATGGGCTCTACCAGGCTATTTCTGCCGAAGATGAGTGAAATGAAACTTGTGCGTGAGATATTTTAAGTGGAATGAGGCTGCACATACCCCAGTCCACTATCTTGGCAGTCCCGCAGTTGGTCCAGTGGCAGGAGAAAGTCCAAGAGACTGGGTTGCCGAGATGCTGTAGGGTGCTGTCACAGGTGGTCCCTTCACGAGAAGCAAACCTCCCCAGAAGACCCAGCGCTTACACCAAGCGCTAGGTTGTGTTCAGGATTTATGTGGGTAGTAAGTACCCAACCCTAGTACTATCGATCGATGTGGATGGACGTTGGCTCCCCTGAAACTCATCCATCCTTTGAGAGATCTTATTTTTCGTGATGCTGGCTGTCCACACACGTACCTCATCAGACAAGTCAAGGTATGCCTGATGGGGGTGCCAGTTTAGCTGCCAGCAGACCGACCATGAAAAGGTAGTACGAGTTTACTAGTTTGCCGAAGATACACTCTATACGACTAAACTAGGTTACGGGAACTGTGAAAATGACGAGCGAAATTAGGAGTAGCTATTTATTTCTATTTTTAGATCAAGTATTGTCAATCCTTATATTAGGTTGTTACAAAAATAATGGCCGATTGAAGTGCTCGGTTTTGAAATGTCATTTTAATATAGAATTTGTTGTTTATTTCAGGTGAATTTTTGCATATATAATAATTAATGTGTGCTCAAAAATAAAATTTAATTTATTTTCAGATAGAAAATATTTTAAAAAAATAGGGGCCTTCAAAGATGAACATGCCTAAACATGACCTTCGCCTTCTTATGTTGCATGAGTTCAAGCTTGGGCACAATGCCTCCGAAACTGCTGCCAATATTTACAAAGCATGGGGAGATGAATCCACAAGTGATCGGACAGTACGAAGGTGGTTCCAGAAATTCCGCAGTGGAGATGAGTCTTGAAAATGAAGAAGGTAGAGGACGGACATACAGTCTTGACAATGAACAATGCAGGCAGTTGTTGAGCAAAATCCACGACAAAGTGTCAGAGAAATGTCTCAGACACTTGGTGTCAGCATTGCAACAGTTTCCCGCCATTTACAGAGTATTGAAATGTGAAAAAGCTCAATAAATGGTTTCTCATGAGCTCAATGAGCACCAACTTAGGCGGTTTGAAGTGTGCTCGATGCTCAGTTTGCGTAACAATAATGACCCCGTCGACGATTGTCGTAAAGGATCCACTTTTCGTCACAAGTGACTATTCGGTCAAGAAAGAGCACTTCAATCGGCCATTATTTTTGTAAAGACCTAATACATTATTAATTTTGTTTATTTCTTTCTTTTGTTTATCGGAATTTATAAATGTTGTTAATCCACTTTGTCGGTGGGGCCTAAAATACGCTGACTGTTAGATACCTCTTAAAAGGGGTGTCATGAATATTACATTAAACAAATCTGGGGGTAAGGTTCCAGTTCTAGGGAATGTGGAATACTTCTTCATTGCTACTACTCCGAGGTTCCCTCTGATTTGACCCGGGATGTTTTTAATTTGCCTGATTCCAAATGGTATGATATGTTGGGCTAGGGCCTCTGGGAGTAAAGTTGAAAAATGTAACATTGACCTTCGCGTTTATCATAAGGTTTAGTTTTTTTTTTGTTTGATGGCATATCAACCTTCGTGGGTTATTTAATGTCAAAGCGATCCTTGTAAAAGAACAGTAACTCATAGCTAGGGGATGAAAGGGTTAATACCTTTTCCATGGGTATATGTCCGAAATTGAACAACTGGAGTTTGAACTCATTTACTGTGTTGAATTCTAGCACGTTAGCCACTTCGCCACGGGGTCTCACCAGAAGAAAGATCCCATTTATTTTTAGGTCAAATAAGTATTTGATGTCTATATAAAATTTGAGATTGTACACGGGAGTTTCGCTGGTCCAAACATTCCAGTTAATGTTTAGAAAGAGAAGACTACAGATCCGAAGTGTAAACAGCATGTGACTACACGGGGGACATGAAAGGGTGGGATGGGAACATAAAGGGTGGATGGATGTCATCGGTTGGACGGGAAGAAGATTGGGATAAAAGCCATTTGAGTCAGAAGGTATTTTGTTTCTTTGCAGAAACTTTCAACAACTGGTTTCAAGCTGTCAAAATCACGGGACCTTCTTTTCCCCCCGAATCTCAATTCTAAAAAGGAAACCCCGCCGCCCTTACTGTCTTTTAGACATCCTCCTTTTTGTATTGTTTTTGTCATTCCAAACTTTCTGGTTGGCCATCTCTGCTGATTTTTCTTTTTATTGGAAAAGGAAACAGGAAAAAGGGTCTAAGCCAGGCAACAATAAATATTCTTCACGAACGGCTGGGCGTGAATAATGTTTCTTCAAAATCCTTCCCACTGAATAGAACGGGAATTCAAAGAAATTTTATTTTCTTGGAAGAAATACCTTAGTAGCTTCCCGTCATGCACGTTTCCTATTGTATCGTTATGCATACGTTTTTTACTTCCTGCCGTCAAAATCCTTTATTTGTCTTTTAAAAATAAACCAACTTTATTATCTAACTGTTATCTATATCATCAGGAAAGTCAACGCTACAAAATAGATAACTTAAGGAGTTTAGAAGCGGTCATGTATCCCGAAAATCCATTACTACTGAATAGTGAGTTCGATCCTCACAGGGTGCCTCATACTTGTAACCTTGTGTGGAGAATAGGTTGAGTAAATACCTACACGTATTTAGACAAAATAACATCTACCACTTGGATGTTTATAAGGATGGTTTGGTTTGGTTTGTTTTGTTTTACGGCATATCAACCTCAGTGGGTCATTTAATGCCGATAAAGTTTTAAAATAAATAAATTCTTAATGGATAATACATTTTTTTAAATAAATGCATTTTTCTATTTAACCCATAGATGGAACCCTAACAGGTACTACCACTCCGGGTCAGAGTGGACCAAGGAGCAATGGCGATGAAGGGGTTCTCCACATTCCCCAAACCTCCAAAACTGGAATCTCATCATCAGATAGAGTTTAACGTCATTCCCAGGACATGTAGACCCGCAGCCACTGCCTTCTAGCACCCATATGATAAAAAGGGGTTGGGGCTTCCCATAAAGGCAATAGGGTTGGGAAAATCATATAGGTGCTAGGGTTTGACATGACCAGCCGATTGATCGGAAGGGGCCTCTCCAACCGCCCGTTATAGAGGATGGACAAACTAATTATTACTATATGTTCATAAGAGAGATGAAACTTTAAACATAAAAATAAAACATTTTTTAAACATAGAAATAAACTTTGGTTAATTTTCATCCACGAATTTTCGTCCGAATGGCAAAAGATAAACATTTTTATTTGCAAATTAAGCAGATTGTTTTTAGCACAGCAATCGCGAAAATCCGAGTTTGTAAAAATCTTAAATTCACTATCAATTTGTCAAACCATTATAATCCAAGTTCTTAGAAAGAACCCCCCTCCCCCAAAAAAACCCCTTACAATTCATAGTAAATAAAAATGTGAAATATCCAATCGAATAATTTGGTATAATAAACAGGAAATGTAACAACTTGATTAAAAACAATTCCAATAACCAAATATGGAGGTAAAATCCGAGTGACGTAGTGGCTAACGTGCTGGACTGCTACATCGTAGTAAACACATCAAGGTATAGACGACATTGTTTATTTACGGTATTGCATTGATTTTGATTGGATTACAGTAGATTTAAAAGTATAAATAAGTGTTTGAATATTTTCTCTTTGTCATTAGATGTTAAAAAACATTTTTTGCAGAGCCAAAAATTAGGAGTCGTTACACGCAATAAAGATTTTAGGCATTAGTTAGGTTACCATGGGATTTTTAAAAATGAAAACAAAAGTAAATAAAGGCCCTCAAATAGGTAAAATTGGACGTTTGTATATTAACAAGGTAGATAACTTTTTAAAAATCTTTGTAGAGTGGGCGAATTATTTTCTATGCATTAACATTGGTCAACAAGCAGCCAATAGGAAAATTCGGACCATATGACCCTTTTTTGATCTCGATTAAGAAAGGACATGTTTTTCATTTACACCGTCAATATCGTTGTTTTAACAGACAATTTTTAGATTATTTTAAAAAATTATAAAAATAACCCCTAACTCTAATCCCTAACCCCTAACAAACAACCGGATATTGACGGTGTAAATGAAAAACATGTCCTTTCTTAATTGAGATCAAAAAGGGGTGCCTAAAGGTAATATGGTCCGAAAATTCTTCCAAAAAACAAATAGATATGCCGCTATCCCTGTAAAAAAAGGTTAAAAGAATCTTTTTCTTGGCTAAGAATATCCTACCGCGTCTTTTCTCTTTGTATTCCAGGAAGATCCTTTTAGCTGAAAGTTACCTAGGGCAACGAAAAGATTTGAATCTCATTTATGCAATCAAATAATCGGAAAATTCCAGATGTTAATAATTCAATCTGTTAATAATTTGTTTTTTTTCTCTTTTGCATTCTCTGACAGATTCAACCCCAAACTCTAATGGCGGCTCATAATTAATGCCGGCTATTTGCAACTGTCAGTTTTGCTTTCTTCTGCCGCTTTCATTCTTCAGAAAAAAGAAAAAAGAAAGGAGTTTTCCTAAAACAGCAATTCCCTATGAAGTTTTGCAATTTCCACATGGCTGTGTTTTTATTTTTGTCAATTTTCATAGATAAATGTCGATGTCGCTTGTCTTGGGTAATCGGGCATCATTAATAATTTCCAGATTTGGTTCCATTTTATACCATTTCTGTTTTACCAGTCTTTGGCCAGATTCCATC
Organism: Doryteuthis pealeii; assembly: GCA_023376005.1. NCBI lineage: Eukaryota > Metazoa > Mollusca > Cephalopoda > Myopsida > Loliginidae > Doryteuthis > Doryteuthis pealeii. The sequence goes on along the minus strand of CM042149.1, from coordinate 100,445,721 downwards.
GGGTTCTTTACGAATTTTTTTTTGTTATCAATCAAGATAAGCATCTAATTATTTGTGGAGAGAGAAGATAGTTTAATTGGAGGGAAAGGGGAGCAATATATATATATACATATATATATATATATATATATATATATATATATATATGGTAGAAATGTGAGGAGGTTAATCCACAGTATGTGGAGAAAAGTAGACAACACAACCATAACATCCCACACTTTTCTCCATATATATATATATATATATATATATATATATATATACTTTGGTAAGGTGATTCTAGGCTGGTCCTATTCTCTACCAGTAGTTTGTTGTAGAGTTCAGGTTCCGTATGAGAGCTCAATGTTTAATTATTGTAAACAGAGTAAAGTTATTTGTGAATAAAAAGGCCTTAAATACCATGGGTATCGTGGTTATGGACCATTTCCACTCACGAGTGGAAATGGTCCATAACCCGATACCCATGGTATTTAAGGCCTTTTTATTCACAAATATATATATACATATATATATATATATATATATATATATATATATATATATATTATATATATATATATATATAAGTTGTGTCAAAAAAGTATCGAGGTTTTTTGTACTTTTTGACGCACCTGAAAAAATAATGTTCCAGTAATTAAATTTTTTCAGAATAAAAGTATAAAG
>CM042149.1:100335058-100440058 GCA_023376005.1 Doryteuthis pealeii | reverse complement strand
TTTTTGCTAGTTTAAAAGTGTTTTTTATTGATAATAATAATAAAAAATGGAATAATGGTATCAACGACGTCTCGAGAATCACCAGAATGGCAAAGTTAGTCAAATCTTCCCACCCACCGAATCTTTTATTTATATTGCTATTTTCAGGACTATGATTTAATCTTTTAGACAAATATAACTATCGGATGCTGGATCAGTAACTGTATACTAAAAGAAAGGATAGTTTTAAAGAAAATATAACTATTTTGTCTGTGCCAGGGAGTTGGACTTTTATTTTCTGACTCATAAATAATGTGTCATTTAGACAACGCTTTATGATTTAAAATTCACGCCCAATTCCAAGACAACCGAAAGATTACACGTTTCTTTTTAGACCAAATACATTTTCCAGAAGGCTCGACCTCTTCTAAGCACATATGTTCAGTCGATATTTCTAATCTGCCAATGCTTACCTCTAAAATAAGGAACCACGCCCCTGGGGGTCAGAAAGCAGCCCCCTTTACTCAGTCAGAGTAACTTTAAAAAACAAAACAAAAACCAAAAAACCAAAAAGCAAAACCAAAAAAGAACAAACAAAAAACGAATCTTGGATTAGATAAAAACAAATAGAAATATAAGAACAACGCCTGATGTTTAATTCGGATATGCCTTTATATTGTTTAGCTAATATATACCATCTTGGTTTAATATCTACATACCGTATGGACTCGAGTAATGAACGGATCCTAATTTTTAGCCACAAAAGGTATTTTTTCATATACTACGTATAATGAACGACCCTTAGTTTTAGCTACAAAATGCTGTTTTTATCATATATTTCTTGCAATGAACGCCCCCCCTTATTTTTAGCTATGCTATGATATCTGTCTGGTTTGGTTTGGTTTGTTTTACGGCATATCAACTTCAGTGGGTCATTTAATGCTGACAAAGTTTTGAAGTAAATTAATTCTTAATGGATTCTCAATTTTTTTATAAACATTTTTTTCTATCTAACCCATAGATGGGACCCTAACAGGTACTACCACTGCGGGTCAGACTGGATCTGGGAGCAATGGTGATGAAGGGTTGCTCCACATTCTCCAAACCTCCAGAACTGTTTAGAATCAAACTGTTTAAAATCAAATCTCTTAAGTGTTAATTAAATTCCAAAATAAAATCTTTGCAAAACACCAAAGATTTTTACATATCTTTTTATTATAATGGAGATTGTGAGTTTTTCTGTCTGTAATCGAAACTATATTACTAGTCAAGACACAATTCCCTTAGTTATTTACGTCACATTCTCCATGATTTTATTTTTGTTTAAACCTCAATTATTAATAAGATTGCTTCACATTATAAATACTATTGACCATATCTACATACTAATAACATGCAATCTTATTTATATATACAATAAAATAGCGGTTTACAGTGTGAACGGAAAGGCTAATTTGCATATTGATATTAAAAATTTGATTTTAATAAATATGTGCTTAGTATTATTGTTTTCTAATTGTTTGGTTTTATCTTAATAAATATGAGCAAACACCTTGGAGATACATCTTAAAAGAAATGCTTAACAAGAAGAAATAACTGTGATTTTATTCATTACTTCCTATTTTAACTAAATAGTTAAATTAGGAAAATTTAGCAATGAAAGAGGGGAGTGATGGAAGAGTAAGTTTCAGTTGTTCTATTTTTTAAAATTATAACCCCTCTGTTTCAAATCTTTTTTATCAGCATTCTTATTTAGTTTCGTTAGCCTTTCTAATTTAATATAATATTCTATTGCATATATTTGCTGGTAAAAATAATAGATTCCTAAAACAAGAAAAAAGATAATTGTAAAATCTATTTTCTGTTTTGTGGATTTATTTTCTATCGCTGTAAAAGCGTTTGGTATAAAACATTTTGGCAAAGATTGTAAAATAGAAAAATGAAATAGATGGAATTTGCCAGTGTCACTATACAAACAATGCAAGTTTTGGTATTTTTTCACCGGCGTAGACGTGTAGATCAACTAGGTAGTTAACATTTTTAAAAATCGTAAGATATATCTGCAGAATCGATGAATGTGAGTATTGATGCTTATGTGTGAGATGTGGATATTTATGTAAATGTAAATTATTTAGCACCCATAAGTAGATGGACATGAAGGGTCGGACTTTTACCCGCTGAGGCCCTAAAATATATGGAATTGAAGGACCTTTAAAATTTTGAGTAAAAAATAATTTTATATCAACGTAGATGATAAAGAAGAAATAACACACACACACACACACACACACACACACACACACACACACAGGGTGTGTCAAAAATGTATCGAGATTTTTTGTACTTTTTGACACATCTTGTATTCTGAAAAAAATCACATTCCATTCATTATCTTTCTTTCAGAATACAAGGTGTGTCAAAAAAGTACCAAGTTCAAAGCTGTATTTACCGAAATAGAAATGAAGAATGAATGGAACGTTATTTTTTGTAGAATATAAGGTGTCAAAAGTACAAAAAATCTCGATACTTTTTTACACATCTTGTATATATATATATATATATATATATATATATATATATATATATATACGCACACAAGGGTGAAATGGAAAGTTCATATGACGACGTCATATCTGTAGTTGATGACTGTTGTGATCCAAGCACTGCAACACCGATGGGAGAAGTATGGAAGTTATTCGTCGTGAATTGCTTTTGTATATATATATATATATAAGATATAATTTACAACACATTGGCTTAGCCAACGAAGTGTCCAGATTTATTTTAATTACAACTACAGCTGTGGTTTCTAAACTGACAAACTTACGAAGACAATCTTCACACGTTGAAATCATAGCTCACACACCGCAACACCTTCGCAAAACAGATCCAGGGGACAAAATGTAAAGAATTAGTTTTTGGTTAGTCACCAAGTCAACCCAAGTCGTCTGAAATTCAAAGAAAGCCTCTCACCAAAAAACCAAAAAAACCAAAAAAACCAAAAAAAAAAAAAAAAAAAAAAAAAACAGCAGTAAAATATAAAGTAAATAAAAATAGAAATACAAAAAAAAAATTGGTAGGAAAAAATATGAAGAGGTCTTATTGAATCCATCAGAGTCGTTGTTGGTCATTGTTGTTGTTACCTTTATTCTGAAGTAAGTAGTGTTCGGTGACCGATTCCTGTCTCCTTTTCTTGCGTTTGTAGAGGCAATGGCCGATCTAAAGAAAAATTAGAAAACATTTAAAAACTATTTATATCGGATGCGTTTGGCGACCGCGACTCTGAACAGTGAGAGAGAGAGAGAAAGAGAAAAAAAAAAATACTTACTCGTAATCTATACTATAACCAGATGATCTTAACAATTGAAAAGTGAAATGAATAACCGTTCGGTATTTCTATTTTAATGGCATATATATATATATATACCAACCCCTCCGCACGAGCAGGATGTGACACAAGGTCAATTTCTTATGCGGAGTTCAACAGGTTTGAATTCAGAGTTTTCCTTCTCCAAGGTTAAAGAGCCCAGTCTGCCCTACTATTTATCCATAGCTGGAGGGAGAGTAGGATTCATACCTTTCCCAGGGGTATTAGCGCTAAGTGAAATGCAATTACCACGTCCAGGATTCGAACTCGGTGCGACGAGTCCATTTCCCATGACTTTAACCATTACACCACGCGCTTCCATTTTAATGGCATATAAACCCTCGTGGGTTATTTCAGTGCAATTGCAATCCTTGTAGAAGAACAGTTGGGGTACTATTTAACCCATAGCTGGAGGGATGAGGGGTTCATACCTTTCCCAATGTTATTAGTCCAAAGGTGGACATAATAGTGCGACTGGAATTCATATTTCTTATTACGATTCCACAGTCCAGCACTTTACTCACTGCACCACGGTGACTCCCCCAAATGACGGATGGGAAATATCAAATCGGGAAAGAAATGTTGAGTATACTTTGCGTTTGTAAAAGTAGACTCTTGTTATTACGATACCCTCGGGGTATTTAAGATGGTCGTTATAACTGATCGATTTCATAAAAAGAGTTAATAATTATTTCAAACGTAAGTTCCTTTATATGATATTATTTTAAGGGTTTACTAGTTTCAGTTAAAAAAAAAATAATGTATTGAAATCTTCCTATGCTGTTGTCATTTTCTAAGTTTAGCTCAGTTCTGAACAAAACCAGAAGAATTGGACACCCAGTGAGGATCGGACTCAAACAATGGTCTTCTATTTTAGCTTGTTTACCATTATATAAACTATAATAATATATATATATATGTGTGTGTGTGTTGTGGAGAAAGGTCAAACACGTATTATGGAAACTCGCTTTGTTTACAATAAAATCCATTTCCGCTTAAAATTGTTTAGTCTCCTTCATATGTCGGTTAACCTTCATATTTCTCCCAGATATATATATATATTATATATAATGTATATATATATATATATATATACCAATCCTCCACGAGCAGGATGTGACACAAGGTCAATTTCTTGGTTTGAATTCAGAGTTTTCCTTCTCCTAGACTGGATACCTAGACAAGGTTAAAGTGCTCAGTTTGCCCTACTATTTACCCATAGCTGGAGGGAGAATATATGGATTCATACCTTTCCCAAGAGTATTACCGCTATGCGAAATGCAAACAGCTTTGTCCAGGATTTGAACTCGGGGTCGACGTGTCCATTCCCTACGACTATAACCATTACACCACTCGCCTCCATATCTACTATTATACAACAACGGGGTGCCTCAATCTCCACACTCCGATCTCCTCCGATAATCTTTCGAGAATATAAACTGCTGTTGGAATGTGTATCTTGAATGAACGAGGGCCGTTACATCCAGAATTTACAGTAACTGGATTTGAGATATTTGCAAGAAAAAGTCTCGAATAGCAACAATGCACAGGGCCGGATTTATCAATAAGTCATTGGCCTAGGGCCCACGGGTATCTAGGCGTCCACTGAAACTACACGGACTGTAGCAAACTATAATCTAGTTTCAAGTGTACACCTAGTTGGATAGTTATTTTATTTTCGGCATATCAACTCTTTTTTTGTCTCTCCGTAGAGGACTGTTTATGTCTGAAGTCACCCTGGCACAACACCATGAGGCTAAGAACCCCAGAAGAAAGCAGCAGCAATAAAGCACCGGCACATCAACATCTTCAGGGACAGCCTTCAAATGTGACATCTGTGGTCGAGAATGTTTTTCAAACATTGGACTTCACAGTCACAGGAGGCGCTGTAACTTCAGGGGCACAAAAAACTTATTATAGTCTTCCGAGACTGAAATGCCAATAATAATATCAACTGTTTTCTGGTGATTTAATTCCGAATCAAGTCATTTTTTAATTCATTTTCTTCAGTACCCACTGTCGCTTAAATGGTTACCCATTTAAGTACTGAACAGATTAATCGCTGCTTAACTTCGGCGATCAAGTGAAACCGGTACTTTTAGCGGTGTAATCCATGTATTTCATTATATAATATATTCAAAACCATAAGGACCCCTGTAAAATGAGTATAGCCCCCCAGTGTTCTTCAACTGGTGGGCCATGGTGTTCTCTAATAAATTTGGCCTTGGGACCACAAATAGGTAAACCCGTCATAGCAATGCACAGATATTACATCCCATTAGTTGATCTTATTTTCTATTAGGATTTTATAAACCAACAAATTAAGAGCATGTTGGTAATAAACATCTGTAAAGACTTCTAAAAAAAAGATCTGTAAACCTGCAACTGTAACCTTTTATTTCAACACGGAAGCATTGCATATGCCCTTTGAAATGTTTTCATTTCTTTAAATACATCTTCATGCTGAAATTGTTCGTACTTTCAGCACTGTTTATATCACAGTGGAATCGTGCCATGCGCTCAATATATATATATATATATATATATATATATATATATATATATACTGTATGGGGGTGTATCAAAAGTAGTTTCATGTCATTTTATTTATTTATTTATTACAGACCTTTACTTAAAAGGTTATTCCATGTACGCATTTAAAGTTTGACTTCGTTATATTATCGTATATATTATTACCAATGTATGTAGCAGATGTTATAATGACAAAACCGTGTACTGCAGTTCTTTCAATTTTAAGGCATTATTTTATCCCTCTCATCCTTTAAAGGGACACCGTTGGCTTAGTCGAATTTAATTTTAACCCTTAAAAAGTCGTATTCAAATTATACATATAAACTTAAAAACAAAAGCTTTGTAGTATTTTTTAAGATGAGGCTTGATAATTAGTATTATTTGGATTATTCGAACTATTGTCCTCATCTTTATTGTTATATACACTATTTCACATTTTTTGAGAAGAGGCTTGATAATTAGTATTATTCAGACTATTGTCCTCATCTTTATTGTTATATACACTATTTCTCTGAATTTCTGAGATGAGGCTTGATAATTAGTATTATTTGGATTATTCGGACTATTGACCTCATCTTTATTGTTATCTGTGCAACGTTTGTAGTAAAAGGGTTATAGATGGATTAGTTGCTTGGTTTAATGAAATATCAACTCGTCAAGTAGCACAGCTTGGGGAATCTGATCTGTGCTGTAAAGTGTCTGGGACCTGACGGTAGGTGTAGCGCTCTTCCTAAGGAAACCAATCTCCCTAGTCTAGCGTTTGAGAAAAGGACAGAGAATCATTCGCTGCTCGGCTGATATTGACATTGACTTTTCCACAGGATTTACTTTTTTAACTTCCCATTCTCAAACCTTGAAATAGAATTTAGAAATCGTTTTCGGTCAGTCGATTACGAATAAGTTTTTAAAACTTTCAGAAAAGCTGCCGCGAGCGAAATATCCCATATAAAGCTCATTGCATAAACTTTAAAAAACATGTAGTTATTCACTGAACTTAGCTTAGATGTGGCACAAGGCCAGAAATAAGGGGCGGCTAGTGAGAGTCGAACTCACTACCACGGTATGCTAATCTAGCTCGCTAACCGTTACACCACGTTAGTGTCCTACGTCAGAAAGATATACCATATGAAACTCATTGCATAAGCTTTAAAAAACATACACACTCTCGAGAAGTACCACGAGTTCCCAGTTCATCAAAAAACGAAAATCCGTTTGATACACCCTTATATATATATATATATATATATATATATATATATATATAAACAATACAATATAGCAGTCATTTACATTATCAATACATATACAAAAAAACACACAACATATACAGATACATAAAACATGCATAAAACGCCAAAGCAGTGAATGTCCATTGTTAGTTCAGGTTGAAAGTGCGGGAAGAGTAACCCAAAGCCGAACCTTTTTATACTTTACTTTTGCGATGTAGGTATCATTGGGGAACGAGTAAAGTTTCGTTAAACGGGCTCGCTTACCGAACCTCTCTCCATCCCCAATGATACCCACATCGGAAAGATAAGGTTTTAAAATGTTCGGCTTTGAGTTACTCTTCCTAGACATTCAACTTGGACTAATAAGGAATTCGGAGCGTGCGCAAGACAAGATATTATGAAGCCATTTCGTAACTTTCGTAATATTTTTCTATCTTTTTATACCAATATAGATGTTTCTGTTTTCTCATATAAGGGTCTTAGTAGAGTTTTATTCAGAGTGCTAGATGAATTTTGGTGAAAGTAATTGCGGATGTCGATGGAAGATTGTATTTATTGGAATGGATCGGTCGGCGAATGAGATTAACTAAGATAGAAAATCAAGTGTCCGGTATGACTAGTTTTGTAACCCGTTCCCTCACCCCACAAATAAAACTTCGGGCCTTGTACCCAGATGTGTACGACTGTATCTCTGTACAACCCTATTGTTAATGAATAATGAAGTTGTTTGTTTTGTGAGGTGCAGTCGTCCACATCAAATACTTCTTTTCATACCAATATGATTTCAAATTAAGTCAGTAATTCTTTTTTTCTTCTTCTTTCTTCGATTTTGAATGTTACTAAAGTACATTGATTGGGTGTTTCCCGGTTCGGGCCTTAAGTGCAATTTAAAAAAAAATGAAATATCTGCAAAAAATATGAGTTCATTTTATGAGTCAGTGATATGTAGAAAATAATATTTTTCCTACTTTAAAAGTAAGGTCAAAGTTGATACTTTAACCTATTCAAACGGTTATATTTTCACAGCTGTTTTTATGTATGGGTAAGGTGGGGGAGGGGACTAAAATATTGGCAAGAAGACGCAAATATGATGTTCAGTGGAGAAAGAAAATGAAAAAAAATAAAAAATAAAAAAAAATAAATGAAAAAAAATAAAAGAAAGAAAAAAAAAGGTGACTGAATCAAATACTTTATTCTTCCTGTTCTCCCAAGGCAGACATCTTTTTTTCTTCATTTATTAAAACTCACTCTCATACAAGATTTACACAAATATGATGTTCAGTGGAGAAAGAAAATGAAAAAAAAAAAAAAACAACAAAAAAAACCCCAAAAAACAAAAAGAAAAAAAAAAAGAAAAGAAAAAAGAAATGAAAAAAAAGAAGGAAAAGGTGACTGGATCAAATACTTTTTCTTCCTGTTCTCTCAAAACAGCCATCTTTTTTTTTCTTCCATTTTTGAAAACCCACTCTCACACAAGATTTACAATTCTCCATTAATTATACCGGGTAAATGCATTTTATTTTAAAATAAACATTTAACTGATGATTAATAATCGAGGCACTTTATTCACCTGCGTTTAATTCAGCACAAATTCCATTTCTACACCCAAATGAAAAAAATATTTCAAAAATATTAAAAAAATTATATGGGGGGCGTCCCAGTGGCTAACGTGCTTGACTGCGACATCGTAGTGAACGAGTTCGAACCCAGAACAAATTCCATTTTTACACCCAATGAAAAAAAAAAAATTCCCAAATATTAGAAAAAATTATAGGGGGACGTCCCAGTGGCGAACGTGCTTGACTGCGACATCGTAGTAAGTGAGTTCAAACTACAGTCGTGCTATTACTTTACTTTAATTCTATATGGTAGTTAAATATTTTTGTTTGATCACCTTGTCTAAATTGAGACTTTGTTCTGTGACTTTATTACCAGCCACAAAGTAGAGTAATGTACTTTCTAAGTTTATTTGGTTGTGTGTACTCTAAGCTTTAGAATAATAAAATCTATGAACATATATGTATTTACCCAACCCCTTCACACGAGCAGGATGTGACACAAGGTCATTTTTTAAACGGAGTTTAACAGGTTTGAATTCAGAGTTTTGCTTCTCCTAGACTAGTCGCCGTACCAAGGTTAAAAAGCACAGTCCGCCCTACTATTTAGCCATGAAATTGAAAATGGACTCTCTCGTCGATTTCGACGCATGAGGGTTCATCCAATGAACAATCTACACAGTGTTTTGTTTTTAGTGGTGAAGGCTTGTGTTGGACTATCCGCACTTTTTGGTACAGTCGATAGGAAATAATTGATACACAAGGAATGCCGCAAACCCAATCAACGACTGACCTCAGGTTTCAAAAATTCAAATTTTTCCTTCTCCTAGACTGGTTACCTATCCAAGATTAAAGAGCCCAACCTGCCCTACTATCTTACCCATAGCTGGAGGGAGAATATATTGATTCACACCATTTCCAAGGGTATTAGAGCTATGTGAAATGCAAAACAGTCTTGTTTAGGATTTGAACTCGGGTCGACGAGTCAATTTCCTACGACTCTAAACATTATGCCACGAGACTCTTTTACCCATAGCTGGAGGGAGAATATATTGATTCACACCGTTTTCAAGGGTATTAGCGCTATGTGAAATGCAAAACAATCTTGTTTAGGATTTGAACTCGGGTCGACGAGTCCATTTCCTACGACTCTAAACATTATGCCACGAGACTCTTTTACACATGATTTCATGGAGAATAGTTGGATTCGTACCTTTCCCAAGGGTATAGGTAATGCAAACGGCCTCTTCCGGGGTTTGAACACTTGTCGCAGTGTCCATTTCCTACGACTCTAAACATTATGTCACGAGAATCTTTTACCCATAGCTGGAGGGAGAATAGTTGGATTCATACCTTTCCCAAGGGTATAGGTAATGCAAACGGCCTCTTCTGGGATTTGAACTCTTGTCGCAGTGTCCATTCCCTACGACGACAGCCCTTACACCACATTCACCTCCTATCTATGAACATATGCCACACAGACTATAAATAAAACATTGATGATTGGTTTGGTTTGTTTTGTTTTTCGGCATATCAACCTCAGTGGGTCATTTAATGTCGATAAAGTTTTGAAATAAATCAATTCTTAATGGATAATACAATTTTGTTTATCAACTCATGTTTTTCTATTCAACCCATAGATGGGACCCTAACAGGCACTACCACTCCGGGTCAGAGTGGACCAGGGAGCAATAGTGATGAAGGGGTGCTCCACATTCCCCAAACCTCCAAAACTGGAACCTCACCATCAGATAGAGTTTAACGTCATTCCCAGGACATGTAGACCTGCAGCCACCGCCTTCTAGCACCCATATGATAAAAAGAGGTTGGGGCTTGCCATAAGAGCAATGGGGTTGTGAAAATCATATAGGTGCTAGGGCTTGACGTGACCAGCCGATTGATCGGAGGGGGCCTCTCCGACCGCCCGTCTAGCCCAAGATAGGGCCAAAGTGGAGTATTGCATGTCATGAACTGCTCATCCACCTGGGGTCTATCCTTAAGCATCAGGGGTCGCCATCCACGGCCAACAGGTGGCCCCATTGGGGGAGTCTTACCTCTCTGCAGAGGTGCAGTCGGTGCATTCTAACGCCCCAGACGACAGGGCGGAAAACATTGATGAATCTTACAAATGACTTAGTAAATACTTTTATGTGAACGTTTCGTTCTTTTTTCAGAATGGCGTGCAAATAGTCTTGTTTAGGATTTGAACTCTTGTCGACGAGTCCATTTCCTACGACTCTAAACATAGACTCTTTTACCCATAGGGGTATTAGCGCTATGTGAAATGCAAAATATCTTGTTTAGGATTTGAACTCTGGTCGACGAGTCCATTCCTACGACTATAAACATTACACCACGAGCCTCTTTTACCCGTAATCACAGGAGAGTAGTTGGATTCATACCTTTCCCAAGGGTATAGATAATGCAAACGGCCTCTTCCGGGATTTGAACTCTTGTCGCAGTGTCCATTCCCTACGACGACAGCCCTTACACCACATTCACCTCCTATCTATGAACATACGCCACACAGACTATAAATAAAACATTAATGAATCTTACTTAGTAAATACTTTTATGTGAACGTGTCGTTCTTTTTTCAAAATGGCGTGCGAGTTGCCATTAGATAAAGGCTACACAAGAAAACTTAGTATTTATGTCGCGATTTGATATTTCGAAGACATATGTGCGTCATGGTCCCTTGCGATCTCAAAGTTGATGTTTGATAGCGTGTTTGTCTTATCAAGTAAATAGCGGGCACCGAAATTCTTGATTATGAGATCATCTTATATACGAGTGGAAACGCGTGGTGTAATGGGTAGTCGTAGGAAATGGAGTGGTCGACCAGAGTTCAAATCCTGGACAAGGCTGTTTACATTTCCCATAGCGCTAATCCCCCTGGGAAAGGTATGCATCCAACTACTCTACCTCCAGCTATGGATACATAGTAGGACGTCTTGGCTAGGTAACCAGTCTAGGAGAAGGAAAACTTTGAATTCAAACCTGTTAAACTCGCTAATATATATATATATATATATATTAAAATGACGAACAAGACATGCTGGACACAGATGGAGAAGCAGGGACGAACCCATAAGTGACATTCTCTGTGGAAGCCTACACATGGGCACGCCAGTGTGGGTCGTCCAGCAATGAACTATATCGATGAGCTCTGTACGGATTCTGGATGCTGCTCAGAGGGCCTCCCAGGGACAATGATCGAGAGGGATGGTTGGTGAGAGATTGTCATGGATATCCGTGCTGTCAGCACGACCTGATTATGATAGGACAATATGCACAAAAAAAAACCTCACAAGCACACAAAATTGTAAATATAAATGTACTATGAACGTGATTCTCAAACCTCTAGGCATAAAATAACCTTAGATTGGTTGACACGCCGTTAAAATCAATTGTAGTATTCACTTTTTTTTATAATAAAGTAAGTAAAGTAAAGTCGTCGAGGCGGCCTAATGTCGGCATCAGCCAATCAGTGAGAGAGTCTATCCCCTTTTCAATAGTGCTAGACCAAGTAGATTGTTTTAGCGTCTGAGGTGGAGCGCCACACCTACTACCAGCTCCTTACTTTACCGCACAGATCCCTGTGCTACTCATACGCTGAGTTGGCGAGGACCGGTATCGAACGAGGAACCTTGTGGTTTCTCACCGAACGCTTTCATCTTACAATTCAAGTTTGGTTTCGGTTTCTTTGTTTAATGGGATATCAACTTTAGTGGGTTATCTGTTGCCAAAGCCATCGTTGTAGAAGAACAGTCATGGTACTATTTGACCCTTAGCTGAGGGATGAGGTGCAATACACCACCTAAATTTATATACTGGGAGAGGTCACGTGGTATATTCTTTCGCCAATCAACAGCCATAATGCGTGGCTAGTTGACTACTTAATCACTGATACTGAGAGATGTCCATTTGCAATCATCGACGAAGGACTTGCAATACTGAGGAGCACCAAGGAACAACCAAAGGATTCTTTACCAAGGATTTCCGCTGGACAAGCGCTCTTGCTTGAAGTCTAAAGGATGGCCCATAAAATCGTAACAATCACCATCATCATCATCATCAAGGTATGCTGACGGCACGTATCCTCTTCTCTCTATCACTCGCCATCTATCCCTATCAGTCATTGGTCTTTGTCAAATCCTCAAGACAGCATCCAGTTTCCGTACACGTTTCGGCTCTGGTTACTTTGTTTAATCACATAAAAATATTCGTGGGTTATTCCATCCCTGTAGAAGATCAGTAGTGGTACTATTTAACCCATATCTGGGGGATGAGGTAGATTCATACTTTACGAAGTGTATTAGTTCGAAAGTGAATGTTATAGTTCAACTGGAGTTCGAACACGCTTACTACGATGTCGCAGTCCAGCACAAGGACTTCTCCCGTGCAATTCAGATTCATGTGCCGTTGTTGCCAGAAAAAATAGCAGTGGCAGCTTAACGTGCAACTGGCAAATTAAATAGAGCAAATTGTGACCTTCAATGGGACAAGCTGCTTTAAAGTTTGTTTGGCTTTAAGATTAAACAAAGCCGAGTGAAATATCGCTGGGTTTTGTAATCTTGGCTATAAATACAAAACTTCTTTTCGTGACATCATCGCAAATCTCTTTATCTCTTATAAGATTACAATTTCATGAATAGTATTATTAGGTCCATACAAAAGTTACTAGCACCAGTTACAAAATTTTAGGTTGGGTTTGGTCTGTTTAATGGCATACTGTTTTATCTTCTTCTAATCTGGACTGAATTCTCTGGTCTTCTGGGATTTTCTTGGGTCCCACCAGGTTGCCTATCTCCGTCTTCTATCCTATCGTAACACCAACTGCGATGGTTGGGTCACACCATCCGTATGCCTGCAGACAAACTCCCCCGTAAAATACTGTATATATTTACCAACCCCTCTGCAGGATATGATACAAGATCAATTTCTTAAGCGGAGTTCAACAGGTTTGAATTCAGAGTTTTCCTTCTCCTAGACCGGTTGTCTAATAAATACTATTTATCCATAGCTGGAGGGAGAGTAGGATTTATACTTTTCCTAAGAGTATTAGCGCTAAGTGAAATGCAATTACCACATCCAGGATTTGAACTCGAGGCGACGAGTCCATTTCCCATGACTTTAACCATTACACCACGCGCTTCCTACCCCGTAAAATACTTTATAGTGAACACGCAGATGGTACACGGAGAACATGAGCCCCCCCCCCAAAGCGGTTCAAAGACCATATTAAGACAACGCTGAATAAATGCACCATCACACCTTCAAGCGTGGAAGATCTAGCCTCCAGCAGATAGGAGCTAAGCGGCTCAATATCGATATTAACAGGGAAGCAGATCGGCGACATCTTCGTCGTCATGAACCAACAACTGAAGATGGGAATTTCCCTTGCAATCCGTGTGATCGCATCTGTAAGTCCAGAACTAATTAGCCACCAGAGGGTCCACAACTGTTGAAGACACGGAGTGACGTCATCGTCGTCTTCACTGACTTCTAAAAGGAAAGAAATGAAAGGATCTCCGTCTTCATCATTAATTTTTTGGTTAGTTCGATGAGGAGTATCACATAGTAAAAGATGGTTGATGGCGCTTGAGAATTGGGAGATATATGGGGCTTCAAAGGTTTGCCCAAAATGCCATTTTTCAGCCATTATAAGACTACGTATTTTGATGAAAGTGTACGTTATCGATTTTATTGTTTTTTCTCATGGATTCTAATACCTTGAATTTACAGATGGTGAAAAAAGTGCTCAATTATGAGTTTTAGGTGATTTTCGAGGCTTGATACCCCACCCCCCTGAGAGTGGGCAAAATGGCAAATTTCGTCTGCAAATAAAGTGCCAAACTCAGAGACTGGATAGATTTTTAGACGTCTTTATTCAACCCCAGTAAGAACAACACGCGTGGAGAAATGTCCACGGACGACAAATGTCATTTGCATTTGTTTTGTTCAGTCACTCAGCCCAAACTAGCTTTCTAACTAGCTTTTTGTTCTCAAGCTAGGTTCTCAGAGACCAACTACAACGTTAAAAAAAGTTGTCCTGTCAATTACTTATACAGTGTTTCCTAGGATACAGAATTACCGTTGTTTCTCTGAATTTAGGAGATGAGGCTTGATAATTTGTATTATTTGTATTATTCGAGCTATTGTCCTCATATTTATTGTTATCTACACAACGTTTTGGTCGATGTGCTTTCCGGCCTTCTCCAAGCGTTTCTTGTCGAACTCTGAAACCTTTTGTTGAACTCGGGAGCCTTCATGTCCTAATCGGGAGTCTTCACGGAACTTCGAACTGAACTCTTTATTCAACCCCTGGGGGTCGACTGTTCTTATTCCGTTAACCAAAACAGAGTCCGAGAAAATTCCAGAGTTCGACAAGAAACACCTGAAGAAAGCCGGAGGAACATCGGCCTAAACACTGTGTAGATAACAATAAAGGAGGACAATAGTCCGAATAATCCAAATAATCCAAAAAATTGCTATTACTTTTTAAAAATATTTCTATACTACCGTATATAATTTATTGAAAACTGATCAATTATGTAACGATATCAATCTTCGTGGGTTATTTAACACCAAAGCCATTTTTGTAGAATAACAGTAAGGGTACTAATTAACCCATAGCTGGGGGATAAGGGGTTTTCATGCCTTTCCCAATGTTATTAGATCGAAAATGAACGTAATGGCGTGACTGGAGATTGAACTCGCTTACTATGATGTCGCAGTCCAGTACGTTAGCCATTACGAGGAATCTATCCAGAGGTTAGGTAATTGCATTCATTGTACGTTCATATTTACATTATTTGTGTATTGATTCTTAAGAGTTTTAGGGGATTTTTGCACACAGCCCTATCAAATACGAATAATATTAAAACTGATCTATTTGATCCAATGATGGGACCCGCTATGCTACGAGGACTCCCCTAAAATATTAGGGACATCTTAGAAGTGTCTTTGAAGAATTTTATTGCTTGCGCGTGTATTCTATTTGAGATTGTCTGCATAAGTAAGTCCTCGGGGTGGCCTAAAGTCAGTATCAGCCAGAAAGTGAGGGAGTCTATCCCCTTTTCCCTAGCACTAGACCAAGGAGATTGTTCTGGCATCTGAGGTGGAGCACCACACCTACCATCAGATCCTCACTTTACTGCACAGATCCCTGTGCTACTCATACGCTGAGTTGGCGAGCGCCGGTATCGAACCCGGAACCTGGTGGTTTCTAGTCGATTGCTCTACCGACTAAGCTAAATAGGCCATTGTCTGCATAAAGCGATATTTTTTTGATTCATCTTGAGGGAATCACGGCTGAATACAAAATTACATTTTATAATCCTCACTGTTTAAATTTCATATGTAATTTGAGGGAGGGGAATAAAGCGGCAGCAGGTCAGTGAAGCTTATA
Source organism: Doryteuthis pealeii (assembly GCA_023376005.1). Lineage (NCBI taxonomy): Eukaryota > Metazoa > Mollusca > Cephalopoda > Myopsida > Loliginidae > Doryteuthis > Doryteuthis pealeii. Next base: position 100,423,981 of record CM042149.1, on the reverse strand, counting down.
GTTAAGGTATAGTAGGTGTAAGTATGTATCAAAAATGGTTTGTAAAGCTTTATAAAAAACATTTTGAGCTCATGGGTAATAAAAAAATGATGGGAAAGAAATTCGAAAACTGAGGAATTGGGGATGGGGAGATTTTGAAGATAACACACGCAAAAACACAAAACACCAAACCAACTTGTAAGATATGAATCAGTAAACTTGAGTGAGTTTGAATGACACATTGGTACAGAAAGCCCCCCACTTTAGGTGAAAGCACTGGTTCTCGATAGATCACCAAGTTTAAGCAGCGATGACCCCTTTCAATACTTACTTGAGTGACCACTTGAGCAACATCAATTCCTGTAAGTAACCCGAGTCCTTTGTTTACCAAAAGGAGTTAGTTCGGTGTAAAATTACCCGAAAGAGGGTTGATATCTCGTAATATAAAGCAACTGGCCCCTTGGAGACTGGAGACCAAATTCAGATAACCCAGAAGGGGACAAGTGACTGTATTCCGATTACGCATTGGTCGCACTAGACTTATGCATTTCTTTTATACTCAAATAAGAACAACGATCACAGTGTGTAACATGTCAAACACTCTGCATTGTTAAACACTTTCTCATAAAATCTAGAGTTTTTACACTCATCAGAAAATTCTTTTTTTACGTAAATGATATGAAAAATATATTTGAAAATGTCAACATGAAAGATATATTTGAAAATGTCAGCAGCGCTATAGACAGGAAGACCGCCGATGAGGCCTAATAGGCCGAAATGTACATACAGAGATTTTTTCTAGATTTGTTTAGCCTTGTGGAAGCAACACCCCATGAGAAAGCAGCTGTATGGCCACTTGCCACTTATCACACAAACAATCTGAGTAAAATGCTGGACACTGCTGGAGAATCAAGGACAAACTCATGATGTTTTTGTATGGAAACCAGCAGACAGGCACGCCAGTGTGGACCGTTGAGCAAAGATGTACATTGACCAACTTTGTGCAGATATTGGATGCTGTGAAGAGGACCTCTTGAGAACAATGATTGATAGGGTAGGGTTGGCTAGAGATTGTCATAAATATCCATGATTAAAATCCTACTTACCTTTAATTACAAATTAACTAACCAAGTGACCTTTCTCTTGTTCTTCCTTTGGTCATTTGAAAATGTTTACTCCAGTTTAAATAACTTATTTGGACAGTTTGGGAAAACTTTAAATTAGTGAAATAATATTATCATGTGATTTTTTCCAACAATCTAAACCGAGCACAATGGGTGACCCAACGGGTCACGTATTTTCTAGTATATATATATATATATATATATATATATATATTTTTAAATTTTTTTTTTCGGTTAAAAGAATTTTGACATTTGAATTTTCTAGGCCGTTTTTCTTTTTAACTTTTTTGTTTTAGTTTTTTTTTTTTTTAGATTTTAGATTCTTGTTCGTTGTGTGACCTTTTCGGTTTAAAAAAAAAAAAAGAAGGAAAGAATTCTGTTTAATCGGTGAAAGATTTGGGCAAAACGTCCAAAATGTCATACGCTTCTTCTCTTCACTTTCTCTTTTGGTTTCTTTTCAGGAAACATCAAACAGGAGCATCCGCATTCTTTCTCTTGATTAAAATCTAAAGAGCGTCAAAATATCTTATAAATATTTATTCTCACCGTAAACTACGATAGAATAAATAAGTAGATGAAGGTTGAAAAACGGCGGGAAACGAGCACACATCAGATGCTGGGTGGGGGGGAAACAAAAATGGCGGTCATTGGGGACCAAAGTAAAACAAAATGAATACTAAAATGACTTCAAGAAATTTCTCTCTCAAAAGCGATTTCTTAATTTAATAACAAAATAGAAAATATTGAATCAGTATCTAAAAAATCACAGAAAAAAAAAAACTTAAACCAAAAGAGTATACAGTGGTACTTTGACTTACGAGTTTAATTCGTTCTGCTCGTAACACAAAGAGAGTACAAGACTAGGCACGACTGGGTGGGAAAGGTGATCCATTGGGAATTTGGAAAGAAATTACATTTTCACAATGTTACTAAATAGTATATGGCACAAGCCAGTCCTTGAGAATGAGCCGCATAAAATCATTTGGGACGTTGAGATACAGACGGATCACCTAATCCCGGTAAGGGGAACAGCACTAGTGTTAATTAACAAAAAGAAAACTTGCCATCTCGTGGATTTTGCCGGAGTCTGAAGGAATTGGAAATTCAAGGAACAATCGAGACCATTCAAACAACAACATTGTTACGATTAACAAGAATACTCAGAGGAGTCCTGGTTGGTATGAGGAGACTTGCTGTTACCCATCCTCCAGTGAACCACCAGCGTAGATGGGTGTGAAAAACTCTCATAACAGCGATGAAAACAGAATAGAGAATGAGACCATACAGACAACAGCATTATTGAAATCGGCTAGAATACACAGAAGAATTATGGAGACCTGAGGAGACTTGCTATCACTCAGCCTCCAATGAACTCACGGAGTCTAATAATAATAGTGATTAATTTTTTTTCCTATTGAAGTAAACTGAAATGCCACTAATCCATTCTAGCCCTTCATTTTTTGTTACGTTTTCTTAAATATGAAAAATAGCACTGTATTGTAAAAACCTGATCAATACCGAAAAAAAGCAATCCCTCAACACGATCCCCAATGATGCTAACATATCTTTAAAAAAACCCTTTAACAACATAAATGTAAATATAGATATACAACATATATTATTTCCTAATCTCTAGGCATGAAATAACCCAGACGGGTTAATATGCCGTTAAAATCCATCAACCAATTAACCCTTAGATATATTTGCTCTATCAATTATATTGGACTTTCTTTACATATTGATATAACACACACACACACACACACACACACACACATATATATATATATATATATATATATATATATATATATATATATATATTGAATGACGCAATCAACTATCTAGCGTTCATCTTCACTGCTAAACTGTTTTAATGACTATAATTGTATTATTCCCTTCCGCAATTGTCTTTAATTAATCAATTTTTTTATTAATTTATTACAGTTAACACTGATGATCCTTTTTGGTGAAACTTAAGTAGGTTATCTATTTATACCTTTCTACTATATATATATATATAATCCAAAAGTCCAGAGAAGAAATCTTCCTTATGACACAAGAGTTTTATTTAAACAAAACCAAGTCGCAGTTTGAGAGCTCAATGTGTGCTCTTAATGTTAGAGTCACAGAGCAAATATATAGAATAACAAATTTCATCATTCGCATCTGATGAGTCGGGAGATTTAGACTTTTTTTCTAAGCTCTCTGAAATAGACTATAATGCTAAATCTCTAAGTCTTTTGTTATTTCTTTACTCATATATATATATATATATATATATATATATATATATATATATATATATATTTCAGGATTGTTTTATTGAAAATAATAGACAAGGATCTATTTTTTAGCTTTTTTGTGTCTGAATGTAACCGAGCTAAATGCCTCGGCAGTTTTATGATTCAATTGAATTTATTTGCTTATAGGCAGGAAAGCATTTTGTTGCAGAAATAGCTTGGATATTTTATTATGGTTAATCATTAGCGTAAACCCAACATTAAAAAGAAATACACTAGATATAAAAAGATGAAGGAAAGAAATAGTTTTCGTCTGTGCGGGATATTTGGATGATTCTAATAGTCAGTTAATTTTCTGTCTTTTGGGTATCTATTTTACCCTAGCTTTTTGTAACTTTTGTTATATATATATATATATATATATATATATATATATGGGAGTGAATATGGAAATAAATCCGACAATATTAAGAAATTTAAAAAAACAAGTGCTCCAAAAATAAGATGAATTTATTTATGACACTTAAACGTTTCGGTTTCTTTTACCTTCATCAGGATGTTTTATGGGGTGAAGAAATTGATGGATGTTTTATAGATGACAGGAGATAAAAAAAAATCTTCATGAAATTTTGTTGTTGTTATGTAACTGTATTTGTTCAGCGTTATATTTTTGAAAGACGAGTCGCGATCCGCACACGCAAAGATGTCATCTATAAAACATCCATTTCTTCACCCCATAATACATGTATGGTAAGGTTTAAAGAAACCGAAACGTTTAAGCGTCGATAAATAAATTCATCTTATTTTTGGAACACTTGTTTTTTCAAATTTCTTATATATATATATATATATATATATAATAAATATATAAAGGTTTATATATTTAATGACATAGGAACAGTCACGACCAATGGTTTCATGCATGCGTAACCGCAAACATTATTCAGGGCATTTGGACATTAAAAAACCCAAAGTGACCTGAAGAATGTTTGCGGTTACGCATGCATGAAAACATTGGTTGTGACTGTTCCTGTGTCATTAAATATATAACATCTCTATATATTTATTATTATATTATATAATAGCTCTATATTATATTGAGCACTCTTCCAATAATACCACACTTTGGCATACCGTACCAGTAAAAGCTGAAACACTGCCAATCCCCCCACACACTAATATATATATATATATATATATATATATATATTAAAGCAATTACAATGCGTATAGCTGCATCCACAACATATACATAGATAATTTGATAATTATAATTGAAATAATCACGACAAGCAAACTCGACGAATACCGCGTGCAACGTGTGGAACACTGTACAGCTGTTTCGACCTTATTAGGTTTCATCAGCAGTGCATACCTACGATCTCCGGTTCGATCTCCGTCGGGGGGAGATCGTAGGTATACACTGCTGATGAGACCTAATAAGGTCGAAACAGCTTTACAGTGTTCCACACGTCGCACGCGGTATTCGCCGAGTTTGTTTGTCGTGATTATTTCAATTATAATTATCAAATTCTCTCTATGTATATGTTGTGGACGCAGCTATATGTTATCTGCATTGTAATTGCCTTTAAAATATAATAATAATATACTTTACTTAACAATGCTTCAAAGCAAATTATCAAACAATATATATATATTATATATATATATATATATATGGGAGTAAATATGGAAATAAATCCGATAATATTAAGAAATTTGAAAAAACAAGTGTTCCAAAAATAAGATAAATTTATTTATCAACGCTTAAACGTTTCGGTTTCTTTAACCTTCATCAGGATGTATTAAGGGGTGTACAATTAAAGTAAACTTAGTAAAATATCCATCAATTTCTTCACCCCTTAATACATCCTGATGAAGTTTAAAGAAACCGAAACGTTTAAGCGTTGATAAATAAATTTATCTTATTTTTGGAACAATTGTTTTTTCAAATTTCTTATATATATATATATATATATATATATATATATATAAGATACATCTATGTGTCAGACGAACCTACTATTAGTTTCGCTTAATGCTCTTTAGCTAAGATCTGACTCTCCCGGTTGATGTTAGTATATTTTTACAATCAAACTATTTGCTGTTTTTTTTCTCACCGCAAGATTACCAACACGCTTGTATATATATATATATATATATATATATATATATATATATATATAGACGTGTTTAAAGCTATAATATTCTGTATCGTGTATGCTTTCCTACATAGTTTTCGAATTGAGAGATACTAAATCTTTAAATATCATTTTGATGAATGTATTATAATTACATTGTTGCTGCTACTGCTGCTGATGATGACTGATCATTTGTTCATTGAGGGAAAACACAACTTCCCTCAAATATTATACCTTCCGTTGTTTATTTTTCTTTATTTCTTTCAATTACTGAGACAGTGGAATTATGGGAAAACAAGTGAGCTCAGCCTCTTCTTAAAACGTGCACGTTCATGAATAGATATGGAACACGTTCGCATGCTTCAGTAATCTTTCGTCAAACTACAGAGATAACAAAAAGTGTCTCAGTCTTGAAAAGGATTTCTGCTTGCAATAATGTAAACAACAAAGTAACAAAAGTATACAATGTTGTAGCGAGGCACAGGCCTGTTTATAGACTCTTCGCTTCTGCTTATCAACTGTTTTAAAGAGATTGTTTGTGCACCTCACGTAGTGTAATCGTTCACAAGTTAGATTAGCAGACCACAGGCCGTGTGTTACATCGAAGCTAAATTCAGTAAATAAAATTATTCTGTCTTATTTACAAAGACTATTGTAAATGGAAAGAAAAAGAAAGGAATGATTTTATTATCTTATTATAATGGAGATTGTGTACTTTTCTGTCTGTAACCGAAACTATGTTACTATTCAAGTCATAATTTCCTTAGGTATTTACGTCACATTCTCCATGATATAGTTTTTATTTAAACTTCAATTATTAATAAAATTGTTTTATATGATTAATACTGTTGGCCTTATCTACATCATAATAATATACAATTGTATTTATATATACAACAAAATGGAGGTTTATTGTGTGAACGGGAAGGCTAATTTGCATATTGATATTAAAAATTTGATTTTAATAAATATGTGTTTGGTATTATTGATTTCTAATTGTTTGGTTTTATCTTAATGAATAAGAGCAAAAATCTCTTCAATAAATCTTAAAAGAAATCCATTAACAAGAAGAAATAACTAATTTTATTATTTACTTCCTATTTCAATAAATAGTTAAATTAAAAAAAAATAGCAATGAAAGATGGAAGCGATGGGAAAGTAAGTTTCAGTTGTTCTATTTTTCTATTAAACCCCCTCTGTTTCAAATCTTTTTATATGCATTCTTATTTAGTTTCATTAGCCTTTCTAATTTAATATAATATTCTATTTCATTAAAACTTAAATACTTGCACGCGGAGGGTGCATATATTTGCTAGTTCTTTTAATGAATGATTTTTTTTTCTAATAATAGAATTTGAAAAAAATTTTTTGTGAAATATTTATTGAAAAATGTTTAAAATGATTTATTGTAAAAGAAAATTGTTTAAGAATTCAGATAAAAAACATGTTTAGTTTTTCCGAACAAAGCGATCAAAAGAGCGTACAAGGCTGGCTCTTGCTTAATTTGAAGAGAGCATTCCATAAAAAAAAAAAAAAAGAAAAAAAAGAGAAGCTGAAAACTTCGGGAGTGCGTATCTTGAAGATAATAGAATTTGAAATTTTTATTGTGAAATATTTATTGAAAAATGTTCAAAATGATTTATTATAAATGAAAAATTGTTTAAGAATTCAGATAAAAAAACAAGTTTAGTTTCCTGAAAAAAGTAGATCAAAAGAGCGTACGAGGCTGACTCTTGCCAATTTGAAGAGAGCATTCCTTAAAAAAGAAAAAAAAAGAAAAAAAAAAGAATCTGAAAACTTCCGGAGTGCGTATCTTGAAGATAATAGATTTTGAAAAATTGTGTTGGGAAATATTGAATGAAAAATGTTCAAAATGATTTATTGCAAAAGAAAATTGTTTAAGAATTCAGATAAAAAAACAAGTTTTTTCCCGAAAAAAGCAGTTCAAAAGAGCATATGAGGCTGACTCTTGCTAATTTGAAGAGAGCATTCCTTAAAAATAAATAGATAAATAAAAATAATAAAAAAAGAAGCTGAAAACTTCGGGAGTGCGTACCTTGAAGATAACCAAGAAAACATTTTTACTAATGTTAACACGAAAATAGATACGGAAACAGACAATCATACAAATCACCCATGCTAAAACTTTAAAACAGAGTGAAGATTAAAAAGTAGAAAAATAAATAAATATAGAGCAAAAGTGAAGGAAGATAGGAAAAAAGGAGGAGGGGGGCAAAAACAAGAGCATTGCGGGTATTTTCAGGGGGTATTTTCTAAGAATCCAGGTAAAAAAGTCACAGAAAAAAAAACTAATCTTAAATCAAAAGTGTTTAATCGATAAACCCCTTACGTCTCATGTTTCTCTACAAAGCTTAACTCTATACGGCCACCCTAGATTTTTGTGACTTTTTTCCTTGTCCAAATTGTGACATTTTTCTGTGACTTTATTACCGGCCACGATTTGTAAATAGCTGTTCATGATTGATAAGTAAATTCAGAAATCACACCATAGGGGAAAAAGCTGCGAGTTTGGAGGACAAAAAGCTCATGCCAAAGCGGAAAAAAACACAATCAGGAAAATTGCACTTTCTCATCTTTTTTTTTTTTTTTTTTTTTTTTTACTGCCCCCGCCAATTTTGAATTGGACATGACATTAAAGATTTAAGCAATTGCTAAAACCTCTAGAAACGTGCTTCTGGGATTAGGGGGTGGGAGGAAGAGAAAGAGGGAGGGAGTGGGAGAAAGAGAGAGAGAGAAGAGAAAAGAGAGTGGGTTGGAGTAAGAGAAAGAGAGAGAGAGAGAGAGGTGGGAGAAAGTGAAAGAGAGAGGGTGGGAGAAAGAGAGAGGGGGAGTAAGAGAAGAGAGACGTGGTGGGAATAAGAGAAAGAGAGAGAGAGAGAGAGAGGAGAGGTGGGAGAAGCGAAAGAGAGAGAAGTGGGAGAAAGTGAAAGAGAGGGATGGGAGAAGAGAAAGTGCAAGAGAGAGGGTGAGAGAAAGAGAAAGAAAGATGGGGTGGGAAAGAGAAAGAGAGAGAAAGAGAGAGAGAGGGGGCGGGAAAAAAGAAAGAGAGAGGGGAGAAAAAGAAGAAAGAGGGGGTGGGATAAAGAGAAAGAGATGAAGAAAGAGAAAGAAAGAGGGGTGGGAGAGAGAGAGAGAGAGAGAGAGAGAAGAGAGAGAGAGAGAGAGAGGGGGGGGGTCGGGCAGGATGGGCAAGCAGTGCATATAGAAACGCCAAATCGTACCTGGGAATTCCTTCTTCGTGATGTATTTCTCTCGTCAGTTCCATGTTCATTTTGAAAAGTGACCAAGTTTAAGGGAATATCATTTTAAGATTGCCAATAATACCAGATTAATCTCCTGTTACCTTGATCTTGAGACAACAGTAAGAATCGCATTTAAATACGCAAAATCCTTTGGAATACAATAAAATTAAGACTAATATTCTTCCCCTCCTAACTTGTATGCACAAATTGAATTGTTCTTTTTTAATTTTTTATCTTAGGTCCCAGTTATATAATAAATAGAATATTTGATTTTCTTTTTTTTTTTGGAAGAAACTATTTTTGCCATTTCGTGAACATTTCAAACAATTATAAAGACATGCAAATAAACATTTGAACAATACAAGAGACGATCAATTGAAACGTTTGGCAATAAACAAGTAACAAACAAACAAACAAACAACAGACAGACAGAAAGACAATATAAAATAGACTTGAATATACAAACGGTATATATGCAAAAGAGGAGCCGTTCATTTTCTAATTGAAAATTTACATACATCATTTAATGAAATTATTTTCAATGCTATAGACACATCTTACCATAGCTAAATTAATTATCAAATTTAATAGACAGATTTTGTGCAAGTAATTAATAAATGGTATAATCCTTAATGATTGTAGTCTAAATTATTGTTTTTTATTATAATTATTATAATTGATTATTCAGTTCTAATCTAACTAGTAAAGTCAATTAACTTACATATTAATTTTCAGTGCAAAAATAAACTATTTCTAATTCTAAAATTACTTATATCTTTATCAAAAGATATATATTTTCCTGCCTTCCTACCAGGCCGGACTAACATAAAGTCTTTTTAACACGGAGAGCTGTGCACAAACTGAGGCCATGCAATGGCCAGAGCAAAAAATGCATAGCCCCGTCGGCATTTCCATTGAGGGGCGTCTCAGGCACCGAGCAATAACCACTTTTAGGCAAGGGGGTGTGCTGCCTAGGAGACGGCCCCTCTGGAACCACGCAATTTACTACCATAATTATTAAAGCTAGTTTGAAATAATGAACGAGTAATCAGTTTAGTCTGTGATTACTATTTACTGCACAGCAAACTTGTATAAGATGTGTTGCTAGAGAAAAAGGATGCTTGATTTGACAATGATCACAAAGGGAGATAACTGCTTTGTGTTGTAAACGACTAGTTTTATATTGATCAATATTAAGACCATATTAAGACAACGTTAAAGAAATGCGCCATCACACCTTCAAGCGTGGAAGATCTGGCCTCCAACCGACAGGGTTGGCGAGACACCTGCCGCACAGGATCTAAGCGGCTCAATATCGAGATTAACAGGACTGCAGAGCGGTGACGTGTTCGTCGTCATGAACCACGAAATGCAGATGGGAATTTCCCTTGCAATATGTATAACCGCAGAATTGGACTAACAAGCCACCAGAGGGTCCACGGTTGACTTCTGATTTAGGTCGGAAAATTAAAACAGAAAGTTTTTTGGTGGTACCCAATGACAGTTTAACTACAGTCTATGAATTAAGATTTTGCGAACTCGGTTATGGTTTTAGGGGATTAAGGTTGTTTTTAATTACGTATTGCTTAAAAAAAATAAACAACAAAAAACCCAAATTACTATACATTTAATTAACCATTGAAACTAATTATTGAATCTATTATTGAGACAGTTGTTTGTGTTAGTATTGCAATGTATAATTTCAATTAAACTTAGTTTAAAAAAAATATTTTTCAACATTAAATTTTCCGACCTAAATCAGAAGTCAGCCCCTTGAACTAAAAAAGTTTTAAGTTGAACGACTCGCTCCTTATATTCTATTTTAGATTCATTTTTTTTTTCTAGTTTCTTTTTTGTCAAACCGCGCAGTTTGAAAACAAATATACTTACCAAACTTAATAGGACAGTCATTACAAGAAATCCAATAGAGACACCAAGGATTACGGCAAGTGTATGTCTAGTGGACACGCTATTACTCTGTACACCAACGATGGGTGGAGTAGTTCGTGGCTCTTCCATCTGTTCACTGTTGACATCTGATCCGGGTTTTTCATTAGCCTCTTTATCAACAGCAGCTTGTTTCTTCTTTTCTTTTCTTGCTCGTCTTCTTTCTTCCCGGCTGTCAACGGTTCCTTCCTCGTTGTCCTGTCCCCATGTAAACGGGTCGATTGTGGTTAGTCGCTTACGATTGTTGCGACGGGAATTCGGTTTCCGTCTCCGGGGGACTGAGGTAGACATCATTGATGGCTGTGTCGTCTGTTGGAATGTGGTAACTTCATCTGTAGGCACAGTCTACGCAAAAGTAATAAACAAACATTGTTAACATGCACCGGTCAACATCTCAACAGTTTCGTATTATTCAAATAGAAATATACACATTTAAGCATTTGTATTATTTGGATTTTACGGACTGTGTATAAGTACAATAGAGTGATCTGCCCCTGTGTCTAGGCTGAACAGGGTGATCTGCCCTTGACTAGAATACAGTATAGATACAACTATCGATGCGGCCATTTGCAATTTGACTCTTGACGTCTGAATCACGTCTTTGGTACTTTATAACTGTAATGATTGTGGATCAATAAATCTGACACGTAGTTATTAGATGAATTTTGATTGTAACTTTAATGTTCGATCTCTGTGATTAATATTCATCATTTGAGAAAGTACAATATAATCTATAAGTACAATAGAGTGATCTGCCCTTGTGTCTAGGCAGAACAGGGTGATTTGCCCTTGACCAGGATACAGTATAAATACAACCATGGAAGCAGCCATTTGCAATTCGATTTTTGACATCTGAATCACGTCTTTCGTACTTTAGACTATTATCCTCATCTTTATTGTTATATATACAACGTTTCGACCGTTATACCCTCTTCTGTTTATATAATAATGAAGATGAGGACAAAATTTCCAAAAATACAAATAATACAAATTGTTAACACACATTTACAAAATACAGAAAAATAACATTTATGTATATTATTTAATTTATTAAAACATAGAAATATGTCTGATAAAAGTCGTAAATAAAGTAAAAGGAAGTAATCGAAGATTTTCAAATATTTCATCATTTAAAATTAATTAAATTTCACGAATAAGAATGAGAAATTCTGGTGCTTCCATAAAATAGTCCAACCATATTCTGATGTTTTTTTTTTAATTACTCAGGTTGTTTACGATACCAGTTGTTTCTTAGGGGTCACCCATCTAAGTACTGAACTGGTTCATCACTGCTTAACTTCATTCCTCAGACGGAAATTAGTGTTTACAGGATCACTTGACTGTAAATCACCCGATTTTCTGATTGATCATTTTAGAATACCACCGTATATATATATATATATATATATATATATATATATATATATATATATATTGGTTTGGAGGTTGATTTTGAAGGCTATCACAATACAGGTGGAAAGAATAAGGTAACAATGGTGTTGTGTGTTAACCTGTATTTTATTCTTGAATTTTCGAGATAAAATCTCTTTTTCAAAAGATCACTGGAACTGAAGTCGTATTGTTATGGCATTTCTAGTTAAATGAAAAAAAAAATCATTTAACTAGAAATGCCATAAAAAGACGACTTTAGTTCCAGTGATCTTTTGAAAAAGAGATTTTATCTCGAAAATTCAAGAATAAAATACTGGTTAACACACAACACCATTGTTACCTTATTCTTTCCACCTGTATTGTGATAGCCTTCAAAATCAACCTCCAAACCAATATATACACAATGCTTCAAGCAAATTATAAAACTCTCTTATATATATATATGTGTGTGTGTGTGTGTGTGTGTGTGTGTATGTATGTGCGTGCGTATGTATTGTGAATGCGTGTGTGTGTATCTGTATTATGAATGCATGTGTGTGTATGTGTGTCTAAGTTCGTGTGAGTATATGTGTGGTGAATGCATGTGTATATGTGTGTATATGTATGTTTAGGTGCGTATATATATTGTAAATGCATGTGTATATATGTATGTACATGTATATGTGTATATGTGTGCGTATATATATGTATATATATGTGTGTTTTGTATATATATATGTGTGTGTGTGTGTGGTGTGTATTATGTGTGTGTTTTGTGTATATATATATTATTTTATTTTTGCTTGAAGGCAATTATAATGCACGTATCGCATAAAATTCGATAATTATAGAAAATAATCTTGACAAGTTAATCCCGGCAAAGGATGTTCGCCATGTAGAACACCGTACAGACTGTTTCGACTTTATTAAATCTCCTCAGCGATGTATACTAACGACTCCCTCCGACAGGAATCGAAACCTGGACTTCACAGGCATAGTCAGAGACCATATCCGTTCGCCGCCGGTACATAGCGAACAATCCTGCGAAATTAACCTTGTCAGTGATACTACACGCCTCTACCATAGTAGGTAAGTGGAAGTTTTATTAAGTAGTAAACAAACCCGGCCGTAAGCTCTTCGGCGAAGTGAATAAGATTTTTGGATGTTTGTTTTTATAGAAGCATTGTTGAATAAATTATTATTTATATTTTTGCTTGAAGGCAATTATAATGCACGTATCGCATAAAATTCGATAATTATAGAAAATAATCTTGACAAGTTAATCCCGGCAAAGGATGGTTCGCCATGTAGAATATATATATATATATATATATATATATATATATTATATATATATATATATATATGAAACATATTGATAGCTATTTTGTACTATTCTGTATCGTGTATGTTTTCCTCCATAGTTTTCGGAGATTGAGAGATACTAAATCTTTAAACATTATTTTGATGAATGTATTGATTACTTACTTTCATTAATGGACTATTTATGGAAACACCAAAGTGCTTTAAAAAATATGAACTCATTCAATTAGATGGCTTTTCACCTTTTTAAAATTTGCTGGATTTGTTTTTAAGTGCAACCGTATTTTATTTTTAACAAAATCAGAATTTAGTAACTAACATTTTTTAAAGTGTATGTTTCAATGTAGTTATTGGCTGTATGATAGTAGTTCAAAGATACCGATGATTAATATCATAATTAAAATTTTTCCGTCACAGAAATCACCCTATACTTAAGTATGGTCTGCTCCTAAGTAGGAAAAGAGAATATGAATTCCTCTTTCAACAAAAATTAGGACCCCCCCAATAAAAAACTTATATTACTTTTCCTTTTTCTTTCTTTCTTTCTTTCTTTCTTTCTTTCTTTGTCGTGTTTTATCTCAGTGGGTCATTTAATGTCGACAAAGTTTTGAAATAAATCAATTCTTACTGGATACCCATTTTTTGAAATCAGGGTTTTCTATTTAACCCATAGATGGGACCCTAACAGGTACTACCTCTCAGAGTGGACATGGGAACAATGATAATGAAGGGGTGCTCCACATTCCCCAAACCTCCAGAACTTTCAACAAAAATGAGGATCCCTCCCCCAAAAATAAACTTGTTAGATTATTTTTTCTTTCTTTCTTTCTTTCTTTGTTGTGTTTTACGGCATATCAACCTCAGTGGGTCATTTAATGCCAACAAAGTTTTAAAATAAATTCATTATTAATGGATACACAATTTTTTTTATAAACTCAGGTCTTTCTATTTAACCCATAGATGGGACCCTAACAAATACTACCACTCCGGGTCAGAGTGGACCTGAGAGAAATGGTAATGAAGGGTTGCTCCAAATTCCCCAAACCTCCAGAACTGGAACCTCACCATCAGATAGAGTTTAACGTCATTCCCAGGACACTAAGACCCTCAGCCACCGCCTTCTAGTACATATATGATAAAAAAAGGATTGGGGCTTGCCATAACGACAATAGGGTTGGGTCAATCATATAGGGGCTTACATTTTTTCAGGTCAGTTAACTTTGAACCAAGTATCTTTGAGGCGTAACACAGATTCTCAAGGATACGTGGTTCAAAGTTAACTGAGCTGAAAAAATGTAAAAAAAATTTAAATAAAATTACTGGTGCATTATATCTTTTATTCATTAATATATCAACAGAGATAATTTCATTAAATTCGGTTAATTCCCTGATTTTTGGTATTTTTTTTCTTTCGGCGGAGTGATATACGATGGTGGAATTTAGGTCCGTTAAGTTCAATTTAACCTTTGCATTTCATCTTGGACGATTTTGGACGGTCTGTTTTTAACCAGAGGATGTTGCAAAATGATAACAAGCGTTTTAATATAGAGAATGCTAAAAAACATAAAATGTCACTTTGCAGTGAGAAATTAAATTTTTAGAATATGAATTTTATTTCCATAACTTGCTATCTTGAAAATACTTTAAAAAAAATAGAATTAGCATTTAAAGTCCGACATAATTAAAGTTATTGAATTATTTTTTTTAACTAGAAGCGGCTACCTGGCATTGCCTGGGTAGAGGAGGAGATAATAAAAGGTTAGTTTCGATGTTTCATTGGTTGTTTTGGTCTTACATAATTGATTTATGTTTTAATCATGAAAGCAATCAATGAATTTCTCTTTTCTAACTATTCAAATCCTAATTTAAAAATTTTTTTTCCAGATATAAATAAAATCTTCATTATTTTTGCTCAAAAAGCAAGCTCCGGTGATAGTGAATGTATATGTATATTTACATTGTCGTTAATTGTTTTATTTTCGTAGTTTCCTCCGGACATACATACACACAACTACCCTTTATATATGTATAGATATATTATTTGATATTGTTAGTTCAGATATTGGGTCAGTAATGTTAATTTAATTTTATTAGGTCAGTAATGTTAATTTTGTATAAACCAAAACATTTGTTTTCTCATCAATAATCAGTTAATAGTCCAATTTATTTACAGCAATTTACTGGCTTCACTGATGTGGGTCCCTGGCTAACTTCTATCTCTGCTGCTACTGACAATACTATCACCCCGACTGCCGACTGAAAACTAACTAACTCGAACTCTGCCTGAATATATATTATTTGTAAAGATTATAGAATCGATTCTTTCCAGGTTAACTAGCAGAAGTACCCGGTCCATGACCAGACGAAACGCATTTTAGGAACACCAGGGATTGAGAGAGAAATCGAGAAGAGAGGAGTAAGAAAAATTAATTTTAACGATAAAATAAGCTAAGAATTTGTGTATTATAATAATTCGTTTATTTCCGGAATAGATTGTTTTGTTTACATTTAAAATATTATTTTAAAAAAGTAAATGTAAACTCGAGAGCGGTTTGAAATATAATGTTATTTTTCTAAAGGTTAGTTTTTGTAATTAGGAGAAATTTGAAGAGTTCCACAGATTGATTTTTGATTATTAAATTATATAATTTAATCAGTAAAAATCAAAAACTAAATCTCGTACTTTTCCTTATTATAAACATATTGATGTGTATGCATGATTTTAATGCTCAACGACATCTCTTTTCTGAGTTAAAACATATAAGTCGACACGTACATACCAAGACAGACGCGACTCTTTTACATCGAGATTTTTTAATGGGTTTAAGCTATAATATACCGTATCGTATATGTTTTGCTACATAGATCTCAGTGATTGAGGAATACTAAAGTAGTAAAGAAAGAGTGTTAACTTTGGCGTGTCAATAACTTCACAATTTCGTATTATTCAAATGAAATATATAAATTTGAGAATACACTTTAATTCAGCAAATAGGTCTCATATTGTATTGGTTTGGTTTGTTTTACGGCATATCAACCTTAGTGGGTCATTTAATGCCGACAAAATTTTTAGATAAATTCATTCTTAATGGATACTCAATTTTTTATGAACATATTTTTCTATCTAACCAGTAGATGGTATTACCATTTCGGGTCAGAAAGGCCAGGGAGCTATGGTGATAAAGGGGCGCTTCACATGGAACCTTACCAAAACTGGAACCTTACCATCAAATAGAGTTTAACGTCATTCCCAGAACATTAAGACCCTCACCCACGGCCTTATAGCGCCCATATAATAAAAATGGTTGGAGCTTGCCATGAGGGCAGTAGGGCTGGGGCAATTATATAGGTGCTGGGGCTTGACGTGACCAGCCGATTGATCGGAGGGAGCATCTCTGATCGCCCATCTAGCCTAAGTGGGGTTTTGCATGTCATGGACTGCTCAGCCACCTGGGTTCCATCCTTAAGCATCATGGGTCACCACTCCCGGCCACAGGTGGTCCAATTGGGGGGGGGTATCATATTGTATTGATTACTTACTTTCATTAATATACTGTTCTATAGAAGCACCAAAGTGTCTTACAAAACGAACCATTTTTTTCCCAATTAGATGGTTGTTTCGCCTTATTCCCGGATTTTATTTAAAAAATTTCCAAATTAAAAGCGCTGCTGGCCACGAAAACTTTTATTGCTCCCCAATGATACCTGCATCGGAAAAGTAAGTCTAAAAAGTTCGGTTAAGGTATTGCTTACAACGCTTTTAACCTGGACTAATTAATTCTAATTGTCTCTATTATAGACAATAATTTATATTCATTCAATCAATCAATCATTCAGGCAAGTTCATAATTATCAAAAACTGATGATTTAAAGGGGCAGGGCTGAGTTTATTACCTTGTGTCTGAGGCGCACCCTTGAGGGGTGAATGCCGACGGGATCAACGTATTTTTAGCACCCGCCTCCCATGAGCTTCGGTTCGTGGGTGGTCCTACATTAATATGGCCTTGTGCCTAACCCGTATACGTGGTATATATGGTAAATACACATATAACCTCTACTATTCTTATCTACAGAGGTACCTCGACTTACGAGTTTGATTTGCTCCACTCGTAACTCAATTTCCTCGTATATCAAATCAATTTTCCCCATTGAAATAAACTGTAATACCATTAATCGTTCCTGCGCCACAAAACACTATGTTTTTGTTCTTTCTTTAAAAAAAACAACAACAAATAGCATTGTATTGTATAAAACACAATGAGATAGAATGTAATAAATTACGTGTTGTTATATGTTTTAATGTTTATTTTCTTTATAAGTAATATTTTTCTTTGGCGTAATAAATTTGGAAACTTAAATATTTTAACGAACTTATGAAAATAAGCGTATCTGAAGCTCGTTCGTACCTCAAATTTTAACTCAGAACTTAAAGCACAACATCGACTGAGTAACAGCTCGTAACACGGAAAACTCGTAAGCTGGAGAACTCGTATGTCAAGGGAGAAGTATATTTACTTTTCTCACTGTAAACTATAAGTAAGTAAATAATGCTACACTTTAAAAGACGCTTAAAAGTTCGCATTTACTGGGGTGCCAATAACCCTAAGTCCTGATTTGCCCTGTGCTAATGGTGTTTACAGTAAATTAAAAAAAAATCGTTAAAGTAGCAAATAACAAAATTAAGTCACACTTTTCATGATTAACTTTTATTTTAGATTTGAGGATTAAAATAAACACTTCCAACAATTTCAAGTTAAAAAAATAGTTAATAAAAAATCTTTAAAAAATAAGAGATTTTTACATTAAGTCGATGATTGATTAAAAAAAACAACTTTCTATAGAAAAAAATGCAGTAACAATTTGATCTCTGATCGTATATATATATATATATATATATATATATATATATATATATATATTATATATATATATTAGCTGAAATAAAGAATAGATTATTTTACTTACGATTACAACTGAAGCCTGCTTGATTAAATATACACATTAACAATATAAAAATCTCAATATGTTTACAAACGTTAATACGGATCAATGTAATTTTTTACTTTAATTTCTTATATTTACCAAACAAAAAGACCTCAAAAGGTTAAACACGTTTAATTGCATTAAGTGCTCTTTTAAAAATGATTTACTTAATGTATAAATAGAATTTACTTATATCGAATTATAGAAATGATGTTTTAAGCCATAAGTTAAAATATCAAAGATGGCGGAGTAAGATTTACGAAATCGAAAGCAAGTAAGCCAAGAGAAAGAATAAGCAGTTAAGAAGTGCAAGGTGAAAATTACAGTTCAAACATAATTTTACATTTGTGCAATCAAAATGTTTTGAAATTTATTCTAGCACAGCAAATCAGCAGCAAAATATACACAACTGTTCAAAGCTTCATATATTCAAGAATATTTTTTTTTTCAATAAATACGTAAAGACACATGACAAGAAAGGGAGATAAAAAAACAAAGCACAGGAAATAAAATATAATTGCACAAAATGAAAGAAAAGGAAAAAAGAAATAAAAAAGCAGTCATCACAAAGACCAATCAAAATAGTGGAAGTGAAAAGTAGAAAAAGGAAAAAAAAAGTTTCATCACATCAAAAGACACAATAAAAAGCAAAAGGCTGAAAATAATTTCAAACAGGTTGGGTGGGACTTTTGTTTTCTTTTGGGAATAAAGTAGGGATTTTTGTTTGTTTGTTTTACTTTTAGGGATTCGTCTCACATGTTTTAATCCAGAAAATAGATATGTCGCTAAAGAGATAGAAAAAAAATCAAATGGTTAATTTTTTTTTACTTAAATAAGGAAACCAGCCTTAAGGCATAGCATGTCAAACATCATTTAATATTACACACATAAAGAAATTTATTGTAAATTAAATGGCCCCTATAGTGTAGGGGAGATCGTTTACAGGAAAAAAAATGGCAGAAGGAGAATGGCGGGAAAAAAGTAAAACAAGAAGCTGGAGATTTTTGAATGATTTCGATATTAATGATAACAGTAAGTAAAGTCGTCGGGACAGCCTAAAGTCGGTATCAGCCAGTCAGCGAGGGAGTATATCCCCTTTTCACTTGCGCTAGACAAAGGAGATTATTTTAGCGTCTGAGGTGGAGCGCCACACCTACCATCAGCTCCTTACTTTACCGCACAGACCCCTGTGCTACTCATACTCTGAGTTGGCGAGGACCGGTATCGAACTAGGAACCTTGTGGTTTCTAGTCAAACGCTCTACCGACTGAGCTAACCCGGCCTCTTACATGATAAGTAAGGAATTTAATTCTGAATTTACGAGGGTGGGTCAAAAAGTAATGTCATTTTGTTTAGAACAGGTAGGTCCGGGTTAGCTCAGTCGGTAGAGAGTTCAGTTAGAAACCAAAGGTTCCTAGTTCGATACCGACCCTCGTCAACTCAGCATATGAGTAGCACAGGGATCTGTGTAGTAAAGTAAGGAGCTGATGCTAGGTGTGGTGCTCCACCTCAGACGCAAATAAAAAACAATCTCATTGGTCTAGCGCTAGTGAAAAGAGGACAGACTCCCTCGCTGATTGGCTGATACCGACTTTAGGCCGCCCCGATGACTTACTTATAAATACCAACACAGGAACATGTATTATACATCAAAATGAGGCTGCTCCTCTGTGAATCACATCCTTACTTCTCCACATAGTCACCGTTTCTCTCAATAGCAGTGTTCTACCTTCAAATGAGAGCATGTATCCCTGCCCTGTAAAATTCTGTTGACTGTTATTTGAGCCACTTCTATACTACAGATTTCACTTCATCACTTCTTCATTTAAGATTTTACTTCATGAAAAAGGGTCTGAGAGGCAAATATAATTCCAGTGACGAGAGAAACAGTGACTATGTGGAGAAGTAGGGATGTGATTCACAGAAGATCAGCTTCATTTTGATGCATGATTCGTGTTCCTGTGTTGGTAATTATACCTGTCCTAAACAAAACGGCATTCCTTTTTGACTCACATAAAATGTCTTTCATTAGTTGATTCACGTCTCTAGGAAAACTATAATACGGTAAAGATTTAATTTATGCAAATTTTGGGATTAAGATTAAAGTTAAGTTTAGCCCCTAAAGTAATCCTTTATTGTCAATGTCTATTAAGTCATTTAAATTTATTTATATTTTTCAGATATTTTGTTGAATTTAACAGTCTGCCTACGTTTGCTCAAATAGCTGTTTCTCCTCACTGACGTTGACACATTTCCTGTGTTGCATCAGCTTTGAAAGTATTGATAGTACACGCAGTGGGCTAATAATGTATCACGCCTCTGTGGTATAATATAATATCAACATGTCTATTGTAATGCTAAATTGACTGTGCTATGTGTTTGTACACACTTAGTGCGCGTATTTATCTGTGAGTTATTTATTTATGTATCTATTTCATACAATATGATATAATTAGAATATTTGTAACATGTTATATATATATATATATATATATATATATATATATATATATTGAAAAAACAATTGTTCCAAAATTAGATAAATTTATTTATTAACACTTTAAACCTTCATTAGAATGTATTAAGGGGTGAAGAAATTGATGGATGTTTTATAGATGACAGGAGATAAAAAAATCTTTATAAATTTTGTTGTTGTTGTGTAACTGTAATTGTTCAGCGTTATATTTTTGAAAGACGAGTCGCGATCCGCACACGCGAAGATGTCATGACGCGTGACGTTACACAACAACAAAAAAATGCGACATTAGACAGTCCTCATTGTTTTTTAAAACAAGTTTTAATAGATACATCCCCAGTATCATATATTTATATATAGTTTGTTTTATTTTAATAGATATTCAAAGTTAATAGAACTTAGTTTCGATTTCAAATTGTTTTTTTTTTTTACTCCTTTAATGAATTTGATGATTTGATGATTTATGGTTCAAACTCTCCGACATTTAATTTTTAACTTCCACCTCTTCAAACAATATGTTTCAAAAGTTATTTTTACATCGCCCGTGTTAAAAGTTATAATATTGACCCATTAGTTTATTTCATTAGATTTAATGAATATCATTATAACGATTTTTCCTGAGAAATTTCAGCAGTAAGAGTTATACCAGTTTAGTTCTTGTTGATTCCGTGTCAGTACTACTGTATGGCTACACTACTTGGACTCTAACGAAACGATTGGAGAGGAAGATAGACTGGAACTACTCAAGAATGCTACCTGCTCTTTTAAACAAATAAAACAGCAGCTATACGGCCACTTACCTCTCATCTCACAAACCATCCAAAGGCGAATAAAACATGCTGGGTACTGCCGGAGAATTAAGGACGAACTTATAAGCGACGTTCCCTATAGACACCTACGCATGGACGCAACAGTGTTGGACGACCGGCAAATAATTACATTAACCAGCTCTGAGCGGACACTGGGTGGTATCTAGAGAACCTACCAAGAGTGATGGCGAATATAGAAGGATGGCGAAAGAGAGTCGAGAGGATCCGTGCCGTCGGCATGGCTTGATGATAATGATGATTCTGATGATACTATACAACGTGATATAAATTTATCAGATATTTAAGAATTATCACTGGAATAAATTCAATGGAAAAAGTCAATTTATTAAATATTAATTTTGCAATAATTTTGTGAGTATCTGTTTTTATGAGGCCTGTTATTTGAAATTATTTTTTCTGGCTTGCTTGATTAATTGATTTTAACAGCATGGGGTTATTTTGTGCCTAGAGACTATGGAGTCGCGTATTCTATAACTTATAGGAGGAGAAGAGGAGCTCTCAAAATAGTTTTGATTATCGAGAAGAGAGCCCCTTTGGTTTGTATTCGGAGTTTTCCTTCTCCTTGACTGGTTGCCTAACCAAAGTTAAAAAACCCTGTCTGCCCTATTATTTACCCATAACTGGATGGAGAATAGTTAGATTCGTACCTTTCCCAAGGGTATTAGCGTTTGTGAAATGCAAAACAGCCTCGTCCAAGATATAAACTCAGGGCAGCGTCTCTATTACCTACGACGGTAACCATTACAACACACGCCTCCAATGTTTTCCTTCTCTTAGATCGGTTGCCATACCAAGGTTAAAGAACCCAGTTTTCCCAGTTATATACCCCTAGATGGATGGAGAATAGATTCACACCTTTCCCAAAGATATCTTAAAAACTGCAAACAGCCTAGTCCAGGGCTTGAACCTGAGTCACCGTGTCCATTTCCTACGACGATAACCGTTACACATCTGGATAATAATTGATATTGATATTTATTAAGATTCTGCTAAGTATAGCACTAGGCATCAAATCTGAGTCACCGAGTGACGATTGCACTCGTCTTGTAACAATTTTTATTTGCTTTCTCCTCGCTATTGCTCTATTATATAAATATACAGGTTGATTAAAAAGTGTTAACACCCTTATGGGAGCACCTTTGTGATATAATTTCAAACAATCGCCACATGTTCACCCCCATATCAACACATTCTTGGAATCTCCCACAGGTGATAAAAAATGTTAACATTTCTTTTGGAGTTTGTTTATTAGAAAAGCAGAACTTTTATTATGGAAACCATCAAGGGAATATTTCAACAATTTATTGATAGGGATAGGGAACAAGTGCAGACTCTAATATCATAATATCACGAAGGAACTCATAGAAGTGTTACTATTTTTTGAAACACTATATATATATACAGGGTGTCCCAGAAGTCGTGCACCATATAATTTTTTTTTGTTTTTCAGTTTTTATTGGATATGGGTGAGAAATTAACAATACAAGAAAGAGTTAAATTGTTTTTTATGTTTGGAAGAGATGGGGCTACATACCGCTCTGTAGCTGAAGAATTCAACCGCACTCATCCCGAGCGAGAAAAACTATTGAATCATACCACTGTCTGCCGTTTGATAAAACGTTTCCAAGAAACTGGTTCAGTTGCTGACTGCGAGAGATGTGGTCACGAAAGAGTGCAACTGATGAAGCAACATCAACTATGGTTTTGACGAATGTTGCTAGAAGCCCCGTGAAATCAGTAAGGAAAATAAGCCAGGAGCTTACGATTAGCAAATCATCAGTACATTGTATTCTTAAGACACAGAAATTTCATCCGTACAAAGTTTTATAAAGAGAATTGATGTATGTATCAATGGAGAGGGTGAACAATTTGAGCATCTATTATGATTATAATGAATAAAATTGATATTCATATGTCTTTTTATACTTTTTATATGTATTTTCATACATGGTGCGCGACTTCTGGGACACCCTGTATATTCGCGCGCGCGCGTGTGTGTTCATATGAGTGTGTATGTTTATGTGTGTGTGTATGTTTATATGTATGTGTGCGTGCATGTGTGTGTACGTATATGCATATGTGTGTGGATGTATATCTGTATATATATGTGTGTGTGTGTGTGAGAGTACGTATATGCATATGTGTGTGGATGTATATCTGTATATATGTGTGTGTGTGTATCTGTGTATGTGTGTATATATGTGTGTGTATGTATATATATGTATATATATATATATATATATATATATGTATAAGTATGTAAATATATATATATATATATGAATATAAAAGAGTCTTATAATTCGCTTGAAGCATTGTGTTTATATTGGTTTGGTGGACGGTTTTGAGGTTATCACAATGCAAGTGTAAAGAAAAATAAGGTAACTATAATGTAGTTCATCTACCTTTGATTTATTTTCTTAAATAATATATATATATATATATATATATATATATATATATATATATAATAAACCTTTCTTGTTCCCCAAGGATATTTGCATCGGAAAAATAAGGTATAAAAATTTCGACTTCGGGGTACCTTACCGCGTTTTTAATCTGGATTAATAGATATGGGTAAATTGTTTGGTTTAGTTTCTTTACTTAATGGCATATAAACAAATCGTGTGTTATTTAATGCCAAAGCCATCCTTGTAGAAGAAATGTAGTGATGCTATTTAACCCATTGCTTGGGGATGAACGGGTTTATACATTTCCGAAATAAAAATAAAAAGGCGTAAAAAAATTGTCGTTATCAACCGGACAGCGAGGAGTCTATCCCATTTCACTAGCGGGAGATTGTTTCTGCGTCTGAGGTAGAGCACCGTACCTGCCATCAGCTTCTAACTTTATCGCACAAATCCAAACTGTGATACTCATGCGCTGAGTTGGTGAGGGCCGGTATCGAACCCGGAACATTTGGTTCCTTGGTGGATACTTTACCAACTGAGCTAATTTGCCCCCCCCCCGAAAGTGAATGTAATTGTGCTACTCTCTTAATACGGTATCGCAGTCCAGCACGTTATCCACTGCATCACGAGGACTCCCACTGGGCAAATGGTAGAGGAGACTGGGCTCTTTAAGTTGGAGGTATGTGGTGTAATGGTTAGAGTCGTAGGAAATGGACTCGTCGACACGAGTTCAAATCCTGAACGGAGCTACAGTTCACATAGCGCTACTACCCTTGGGAAAGCTATGAATCCAACTACTCTCCCTCCAGCTATAGGTAAATAGTAGGACAGACTGGGTTTGGTAAAGCAACCAGTCTAAGAGAAGGAAAACCTTGAATTCAAACCTGTTAAATCCGCTTGGGGTGGTCACTACTAGAATAAGCTCAGTCCTAATTAGTGATCTATTTCACTTGGCTCTTTAACCTTGGTTAGGCAATCAGTCTGGGAGAAGGAAAACCCTGAATTCAAACCTGTTAAATCAGCTTGGGGTGGTCACTACTAGAATAGGCTCAGTCCTAATTAGTGATCAATTTCATTACTTAGTCTTAGTAAGATAACCAACACAAGCGAAGGAAAAACTGAGGATTGCTGCTCATAGAATCTGTGCACACTGTTCTGCTGTTCTTTTATTATTAGCTAATTTAAAAATGGTGGTTGATCCTGGTTGAATGCCCTCACTACTATGAACAAATAAATTTTGTAATTCATTTGCTACGTTTGGTTTAGTGAATGGTTGACATCGAATCAGTGTTCAAGTCTAGGCAGTACCCTAATTTCAAGTGCTGATTTTCAAGACCAGCTGGCTTCCCCTACTTGTAAGCACTGTCTTGGGATCATTGTACCATGTATTATATTAAATTCTACTGAATATATGTGTTTCCGTATCAATGAATATCTACGTATTGGAATGACATTGCTCAAAAAGGAAACATTTATACATGTATGAATTGTATGGGAGAACAAGAGAAAAAAAGAGACATTCATATAGAGAATAAACGCATATACATTGAGAGAGAGAGAGAAGAGAGAGAGAGAGAGAGAGAGAGAGAGAGAGAGAGAGAGAGAGGGGGGGGGAGAGAGAAAGATGTAAGAACATTTACCTATCGCAATTGTTACCCACTATGAGATTGAATGTTTGTCTGTATGAGATAGAGAATGTTAGAGAGGGACAAAGAAAGAGAAGAAGAGAGTTTGTGTGTGTGTGTATGTGTGTGTGTGAGAGAGAGAGAGAGAGAGAGAGAAAGAGAGAGGTAAAGATGTAAGGTGTATATAGATTGATAGATAGATATATAGAGAGATAGGTATGTAGATAGATAAAGAGAGAGATTGATAGAGAGATAAATAGGTATATAGATAGATAAATAGATTGAGAGAGAGAAAGATAGTTAAATAAATAAAGAGATAGATAGATAGATAGATAGATAGATAGCGAGAGAGAGAGAGAGAGAGGGGGAGGGAGAGAGAAGAGAGAGATAGATAGATTAGATAGATAGATAGATAGAGAGAGAGAAAGAGGGGGGAGAGATAGATAGATAGCGAAAGAGGATAGATAGAGAGAGAGAGAGAGAGAGAGAGAGAGAGAGAGAGAGAGAGAGAGAGATAGAGAGAGAGAGAGAGAGAGAAGAGAGAAGAGAGAGAGAGATGTACAAATGAAAGAAAGAAAATAAACAGTATCAATCATGAAAAGATGTTATCAATATAATGTTGAAATGGCGATCTACCTTCATGGTGGTCGTCGCAATTGTCGTGGTCGAAGGAGGTGGTGGTGTGGTGTCGTTTTTGTTGTGGGTGGGGCTGTTGGGGGTGGTGTTGTAGTTGTAGTAGGGATGGTTGTGGTGGTGGGAGGAATAGTAGTAGTTGTAGTGGTCGTTGTAGTAGTAGTAGTAGGCGGGGGAGGAGGAGGAGTGGTGGTAGTTGCAAACGTTGTCGTGGTGGTAGTAGTAGTAGCGGTAGTGGTAGTAGTGGTAGGAGCAGCAGTGGGAGGATTGAAGGGAGTAGTGTTCACCTGGCCCACCACGGTGGTTCCATTTGTAGTCATATTCGGATCCAGTACGTCTGTAATAGAGAATAAAAAATGGCGTATGTTAAAAGACATCGAATTTAATGGAGAATGTCAGCTTACCTAAAAAATATCTCAAACAAGTCTTCATCCAGATGTTTATCGCCTAAAGAGAATAAAAATGGTTAAGAATATCGGATGGACTTATAGACTAACCGCATCGGTATTCATCGGAGGCATCGCCACAGTCATAACTGTCGTCGCATCTCCAGCGGACCGGGATACATTCGCCATTGTCGCAGCGGAATTCTTTTGGTTTGCAGTGGGAAGCGGCAACTAGAGAAAGTAACACATAGAGACACATTCAAATATGACGTCGTTGCTTCAAAGCTATGAAAAGAAAAAAGGGTTGGTTTTTGTTTTTTCGTATAATCTACTGAGGTGTAACTACGACTTCATGCATCAGCATGCGAATCAGTTTCTACGTGTTGGGGGGTAAATCTAAAGGTTAGGAACATGAATTTCGTTGTTAGTCGTCTGGTCTTCTCAGCAGTCATCTTTTTCGCTGTCAAAACATTTTTAAAAGATAAAAGAGAATAAAATGAATTTTTACTTACTGTCATCGCATTCTCGTTCGTCTTCTCCGTTTGAGCAATCTTCTTCTCCATCACATTTCCAGTCCAGTTTGATGCAGTCGCCGTTTCCACAGTTCATTTCATTTTCCTCACACTCAGACACAACTGATAAAGAAAGACAACTTATCTTAATAACGGCGATAGAAAAAACAGCTTTAAACCTTAATCCTGTCAAACTTAAAAACAATAATTTTGCATTTTTGGAATTTTGTCATTTTTATCGTGAATACACATATGCATAAAAAAATACACATTTTTCAACGCTTTGTTTGCACAACAGTCAAATTATTCCCATTACCGGTTCAGTTTGATGCAGTCACCACAGTTTATCTCATTTTTCTCACATTCAGACACAACTGATAAAGAAAGACAAGTCGTATTAATTATGGCGATTGAGAAATAGCATTAACCTTAATCTTGCCAAACATGAAAATAATTTTGAATTATTTGTTTGAATTTTGTCATTTTTATCGTGAATACACATATGCATAAAAAATACACATTTTCAACGCTTTGTTTGCACAACAGTCAAATTATTCCCATTTCCAGTTCAGTTTGATGCAGTCACCGCAGTTCATCTCATTTTCCTCTCACTCAGACATAAGTAACAAAGAAAGACAACTCATCTTAATTTTGGCGATAGAGAAGCAACATTAACCTTGATCCTGTCAAACATGAAAATAATTTTGCGTCATCTTTATCATGAATACACACATACATACAAATACACATTTTCAACACTTTGTACAACAGTCAAATTTTACACATTTCTAATCCAGTTTGATGGAGTCACCATAGTCACAGTTCATCCATTTTCCTCTCATTCAGACACAATTAACAAAGAAAGACAACTCATTTTAATAATGATAGAAATACAGCTTTAACCTCCTGTCAAACATGCAAACATGCGTTATTTATCTGAATTTTTGAGATAAGGTTTGATGAGGATACATTCTATGCTAGAAATAATAATCGCGTAGTTGTCGGCCTTTAATTGTGTCTCCAGAAAGAAGGTAAAAAAAGTCAATCGATGATGCTAAACTGACAACAGCTTTAAATGTTTCACTGGTACAGTGATGCTGATAGCTTTTTGATTTAGTGCGTCCTGGGTCGCACATATTTGCTTTGAATGAGTTTTATGGGCCCCAACTAATTCCCTAACTCCTACCATGTAACCTATCCTGTGTAATTCGTTTCTAAGAAACTATTGAAATGTATTTACACTTAGCTTGAAATGATGAGGGAAGAAGAAAAAAGAAAAACACTGGGACGCATGGATACGATTTTACTGCCTCCTTTTAGATTTTTGTACGTCAGAGACGCAGGGCGCGTACCCATCAGCATCTCTGCTGATACAAAATATCAAAGATGACAGATCTCTTAAAAGTTTTAGTAAAACATTTCATTTACTCAAGTATACAGATTACACATTAAAAAAGTGTTGAAGATGTATGTGGTATATTGGTTAATAAGAAACGGAAGCACCGTTTCGGCCATCTTTCATTTGTGATAATAAAAAGGCGGGAGTAGTTATTCCACCAGATAACGTACAACCGGACTATTTGTTGTCTTCCTTATTCGATAAGCAAGCTACAACAATGTACTAGAAAAGTGCGGAACTGTTTTGGAAATATTACTTAGTCGTACGCGAATGAAGAAAAAAAATATATGAAAAGAAAATTAGCACTTAAGATGCTGTCAAGAAATTAAAAAAAATCTCCACGTACAGATGTCATAGGGGGTAACAGTTGCAGTGGGTAAATGATGTTATATGACAGATCCTCAATGAGACAAGAAACTAAAGAAAAAACGCATACAATGATTATAACTTACTTCAGCCATAAAGTTCTAAACATGAATACGTAATACATAATTGAGATAAACAATTAAACAATTTTGGTTTTTGGAATTTAGTGGCGTGACTTTTGCTTAACAGTTCAAGATGGAGGCTTAAGTAGCTAAGTAAGGTATGTTTATTGGGCGGGAGAGAGAGGAGGAGGAACTGGACATTAAAAGATGAAAAGAAACTGACGGGATACTCTGAAAAGACAAACTCGGGCATGCTAGAAAATTAGACGTTAATTGCTATCTGAAAATGAGAATGAATTCAAGTTCACAAACGTTGATGCCAGCAAATCTGGAAAATTTAGTCTTAAGCTAAGATGCATTGGTAAGAAAAAACGGCCACATTTGAATTTATCAGCTTCTTTAGTCTCCACTGTCTGTACCTCTACTCCCTTTTATAACACCTTGGGAAACTATGTGAAAAAAGAAAGAAAAACAAAACAAGCGGGTTGGGTAAGAAAACGTCCACATTTGAATTTATCAGCTTCTTTAGTCTCCACTGTCTGTACCTCTACTCCCTTTTATAACACCTTGGGAAACTATGTGAAAAAAGAAAGAAAAACAAAAAAGAAAACTAAAGAAAACAAACAAATAATGAAATAAGATAAGACTATGGGTTAACAAGGTAGTCTCGCAAATCCATTGCTACTGAATAGCGAGTTTGACCCTCGGTTGATGACCCATACATGTGACTTTCTGTCATATCCTACCAGTGGCGAACGGGCTAGGTAAGAAAAACGAACACATTTGAATTTATCAGCTTCTTTAGTCTCCACTGTCTGTACCTCTACTCCTTTTTTATAACCTCTTGGGAAACTATGTCAAAAAGAAAGAAAAGCAAAACAAACGGTTTGGGTAAGAAAAACGGACACATTTGAATTCATCGGCTTCTTTAGTCTCCACTGTCTGTACCTCTACTCCTTTTTAGAACACGTTAAGAAACTATGCCAAAAAGAAAGAAAAAACAAAACAAAAAGAAAACTAAAAGAAGAAACAAAAAAACAAAAACAAATAATGAAACAAGATAAGACTATGGGTTAACAAGCTAGTCTCGCAAATCAATTGCTACTAACTAGCGAGTTCGATCCTCGTTGAATGCTGCATACTTGTGACTTTCCGTCATATCCTACCAGTGGCGAACGGGTTGGGTAAATATCTAAAGAAACTTTGAAAAAAAATGGCCGAAGCTGTTTTCTTTGGTTTACCTTAAAACTACAACATTATAGACATAATTATTTTCCTTTTCTTCATAAAATGTACAAAAAAAAAAGGATTCTCTATGTATAAACAGTATGAATAAAAAAGCAATGTAAAATCGCACGCATACACGCATGCACTCAGGATGTCGTATGTGAAGCGAGTCGGTAACGTGTGACGTTAAGTAAGGCTCTCATCTGCTAAGCGAACCGTATCAAAGTTGATTGACAGCTGGTGATAAATTCTGAAAATAAATAAATGAACAGAATTATGGAAATGATTCATGAAATTCTTTAAAGAAAAACGTTGAAGTTTTGATATTTGTTGGTGTAACGATGGTTCCATGAAGACTGCCTTCTCGAAGAATGGTTGCAAAAAGAATTCCAGTGGTTCCTTGAATTACGAGTTCTTCGAGTTACGAGTTGTTACTCGGTCGATTTTTTGTGTTGTATTGTGAGCTAAAATTTTAGCTTCAGATACGCTTATGTTAATAAGCTCATAAGTTTTCAAATTTATTATACCAAAGAAAAATATTAATTATAAAAAAATAGGACCAAATAACCAATAAGCACCCCAGCTGGGAGCTGTTTTGAAAGGAACACCTTTTGCTTTTCATCGTAAACTCCCGGTTGTTTGTTTAAAAACAACAGACGATTTTTTTGCATTAGAATTTCACTGTAAGATTTAAAAAAAGTTTGTTCATGTATATTTACGACTCAAAGGCACGTTTTTATACGAAAATAGTTTTAATTAAAAAAAGTTATTTATTGGTTACTTGGTCCCAACATTTTTATTTAAGTAAACATAAAAAAAATTTTGTAACTAAAAACAATTTTCATTTAAATAAATATATCTGCATTTCTTTTCTGATTAAATAAAAACTATTTCAATATAAAAATGTCTTTCGTTTAAAATTTTTAAAACTTAAAATAAATTCCTATTGAATTAACAACAACAGGAAATAATTATTTTCTTTATTAAAATCGAAAACTATTTTAGTATAATGCTATTTGTCTTATTAAAAAAATGTAACAAAAATAGGGTGATGATTCCATTAATGGTGAAGAATAATTCTCGAAGAATGGTTGCCAAAAGAAGTACAGATGTACCTTGAGTTACGAATTTCTCGAGTTACGAGTTGTCACTTGCTCGATTTTTTGCGCTGTGTTGTGAGTTAAAATCTGAGGTACGAACGAGCTTTCAGATATGCTTATGTTAACAAGTTCACTAAAAACTTAAGTTTCCAAATTCATTAGGCCATAGAAAAATTTTATTTATAAAAATAAGTATTAAAACATATTAAATCATAAAATTAATTACATTCTATTTCATAAGTTTTTATAAAATACAGTGCTGTTTTTCCTATTTAAAAAAAAAAAAATAACAAAAATTAGTACGTTACGAACAATTTTCAAACATTTGAAAAAGCGAATATCTTGATGCAGTTGTCACTAACTTTGATGTATCCAATAAGAATATTTAGTGATGAAATTATTGCGAACTCCCTCAACCCCGCAAAAAGCACACAAAAAATAGCAATGAATATTACATCAAATGATAGATAGGTAGGTATGAATAGGCTGAGATAGATTTGAACAGACAGAACAACATATCGAGATAGATATAAACAGATTGATATAAATGTTTTCATCCCAAACCCTATTTCAAGGGACCGAAGAGAGGCAAACATTATTCCAGTGACGAAGAAGTGAAATCTGTTGTGAAGAAGTGGCTCAAAGTACAGTCAACAGAATTTTACAGGGCAGGAATATGTGCTCTCATCCGAAGGTGGAACATTGCTGTTGAGAGAAATGGTGACTGTGGAGAAGTAGGGATGTGATCCACAGAGGATCAGCTTCATTTTGATGTATGATGCATGTTCTTGTGCTGGTAAACAAAATGGCATTACTGTTTGACTCACCCTCGTATATATATACATATATATTTAATATACCAAACTTGTTGGTAAATCCTCGCGGTGAGAAAAAAACCACCAAATAGTTTGATTGTAAAAATATACTACCAAACATTACCCGGGGAGAAAAAATTTTTTGAAAAAAGAAAAGACCAAGATAATCATACCTAACCAAAAATAGTCTATTGGTACAATATTTGGCCAAAAGAAAAAAAACAATTTATATGTATAAATATATATATATATATACAAGATATATATATTCATACAAAACCGCCAGGAAACTAAAGCTAATAAGTAAAAAGTGCTTAATACCTAAGTAGAGCAAATAAAGATAAATCTAATGAGTCAGATAAACCTACTAAAAGTTTTGCTTAATGCTCTTCAGGGCTAAGATCTGACTAAAGCAAGCGTATTAAATATAGTATCCACCACCGTGAATCAAATTAATTAGCATAAACTAAAACGACCAATAGAACAACAAAAACAAAGGACATCATTAAATGTATCATTTTATCATATTTTATTTATTTATTTAAAATTTTGTAAAAATTTTTTAAGTTAAAAAAAAAAAAAAGAAAGTAAATTTGAATCTACCACTTCAGTTCTAATGTATACCCTAAATAACACTATTATCCTATATACAAATAGGTACCCTGTCGCTATTGTTATCACCCCAACGAATGGAAACCCAGCACGCCGACGGCAGTTCGCATCTCTGCCTGTAGTTAGACGGTTTATCGTTGCGACTTAATCTTAATCTTTATTTGGCGAACCTCGACATCCCAATATATATATATATATATATATATATATATATATTCTACCTATAACTCTAATTTTTTCCGTTACATTGATGACATGTTATTCATTTACCTAAAAAAACTGTAATTTAACTGATACCATTGATAAACTAAATGATGTGGAACCCTCCATTAAGTTTACTTATGAATTTGAACAAAACCACACCCTACCATTTTTAGACACACTTATTATAAACAATAACAACATTTTAGAATTTAAAGTTTATCATAAGAATACCAACAAAAATGACATCCATTTTTATTCCCACCATAACAATAGGATAAAGAGTGGTACCATAATAGGTTTCTTTCTAAGAGCACTTAGGATATGCAATAAGAAATATTTAGAAGAGGAATTTAATATTATTGAAAAGTCTTTTCTTAAACACCTTTAAACTTCATAATAAATCGAAATATTGTTCAATATTAGCTATGAATATGATATAAAATACTTTCATTTTAACAGCATTGTGTGTTTCATATCTATCTATCTATATATATATATATATATATATATATATATATTATATTATATATAAAGAGAAAGGCTTAAAAACGGACATTTGGCGTTATAGATCTATTTCTGCTCACAGGTATCTGATTATACCTTTGAGTTTCACCAAGACGCTAACTTTATTGAAAATGATACACAGATAATTCACGAGGTTTTATATATTTTTTCTGGCGACTCCTGTAAAGATATCTGGTTGCAATTCCTCTCATCTTTTTAGGAGGTGGAATGGCCGATTTTAAGGCCTTTTCTTTACCAATTATATTGCTCTGTTATATTAAATTGAGCATCGAGCTCTCTACTTGGACTTGAACTACTCTATCATTCCGCCGTTGAAAGAAAGGACCAGCTTAGAATTATTCTAATACCAACTTACCTGTAACCCATCTACGGACACACACACACACACACACACACACACATATATATATATATATATATATATAGCTCTGCTGATGAGGCCTAATAGGCCGAAATGTACATACAGAGATTGATTTTTCTCGATTTGTTTAGCCTTACATTTAAATAGGTAATCCCGCCTAATTAATTTATTATCAATTAATTAACTTTCAAAATTAGGTTCGACTTCAATTAAGCACATATTCTCCCAAATATTGTCGGCTGAAAATAGCCATATCATAAACATCGTCTGTTTGTTTACTTCTCATATATATATATATATATATATATATATATATATATATATATATATATAAAATTAGCAAACATCATCGGGAATGGATCAAATTATCTCTGATGAATAAGATTTACTTACTTCCATCGTCACAAGACATTTCGTCCAATCGGCTTCGGCAGTCAATTTCCTTGTCACACACCCATCTATTTGAGATACATTGGTCATCGCCGCAGTAGAACTCGTCATCTTTGCACGTTGAAGGACCTACAAAAAGACAAATAATATTCCAAGTTTATTAAACGTTATTAAAGAGAAAAACAGAATAATCAGAAGCTAGTTTTGTTTGTGTAGAGTAGTCATGCTGGTTCCAATTACCGTCGAATTGGTAAGACACGGCAGCAAGCAGTCGTAACTTAATACGAACCTGGTTTGCTGCAAAAACTACTGCAAAATGGCAGGTTATTTATGAAGCCTCAGAACATCATACAAACCAAGCAGCCAATCAGGAGTCAAGGAATGGAATCACCCAAATGCATGAGTGACTATTCTGAATTCCCATAAGTACCAGTTGTCGGGACACTGGTTCAGTTGTGCTTGGCCACTTGCTGTTGTTCAAACCAATAGTAGAATGACTGACTTTAATAGTTTTCTTGTTTCAATCAATAAAATACAAACAATTTCCCATCATTTTTCCCATCTAACGGCTTTGGCCTAGACCAAAATATAAAGTTTTGTTACGATTTTTGTGGCCCGCCTTAGGCTTCAAGCAAGAGCACTGTCCAGCGGAGATCCCTTGTGTTAAGCGATCCTTAGTGAAGAAACCTTTGGTTACTCCTTGGTGTTCCTTAATGTTGTGTATGAGCCTTCGGTTGTTCCTTAGTGCTTGGTGGTCCGTTCGTCAATGTCAAATAAAGTGCAAATGAACGGCTGTCAGTATTAGCGATTAAATAGTTAACTAACCACGTATTCGGGCTGTTGATTGGCTGGGGTTTAAATCACGTGACCTCGCTTAGTCTATAAATTTAAACGGTGGATTGCAGTATGCAAAACAGTTTTAGGATTATGATTAATTGTGTTATATAATGAATGGGGTAGCCAATTCTTTTTGTATTGTAGTGTAAAATATTTGAATTTAGCAGTTAGCATTAGAACCCATGAAAAATATAGTAAGAGTCAGACAGATTTTGACCCCCCCCCCGCCGAATGACCTGAACGGGATATTCTCATTGGTAAAGAGTATTACATGATGGCCAGATCAGTGGGAAAGTGTGAATTGAAGACGATCTTCCAGCTAGACACGCGAAATGGTGTGCTCTGTGGAACTAATTCTTCTCCACACGCATTAAAGTTTGAGTCACGGATAAAAGAAATTGCAATATGTCTTATAAATAAGAACAGAGTGGAGACGGAGAGTGATTGAACACCTGAGATAAACCCGAGATGACCCAGACGAGGAAAGGCCCAGAGAACTCAACCCAGTCGGTATAGATAAAAGATAGAAGTAAACAAATAATAATAATAATAATAATAATAATAATAATAATAATAATAATAATAATAATAATAATACTGCACAGAATAATGCCATAAGGACAAACTATATCAAAGCAAAAATTAGTAAGACCCAACAAAATAGTAAATGTAGACTATGCGGTAATAGAGATGAGACCGTAAACCATGTACTATGCGAATGTAGCAAACTAGCACAACAGGGGTACAAAACTAGACACGACTGGGTTGGGAAGGTGATCCACTGGGAATTATGCAAAAAATTAAATTTTGACCATACAACAAAATGGTATATGCATAAACCAGAATCTGTTCTTGAGAACGAAACGCATAAAATTCTCTGGGACTTTGAAATAAAAACGGATCACCTAATCCTAGCAAGAAGACCAGACCTAGTGTTGATAAACAAAAAAGAAAGAACTTGTCAACTGGTGGATTTTGCAGTTCCAGCAGATCACAGGGTGAAGCTAAAGGAAAATGAAAAAATTGATAAATATCTGGACCTTGCCAGACAAATGAAAAAGTTATGGAATATGAAAGTCAAAGTGATACCAATTGTAGTTGGTGCACTTGGAACGGTCCCAAAAGGATTGGAAAAGGGTTTGGAAAGTCTGGAAATCAGAGGAAGGATTGATACCGTTCAGAACACTGCACTGCTGCAATCTGCCAGAATACTCAGAAGAGTCCTGGAGACCTGAGGAGACTGCTGTCACTCAGACCCCAGTGAAAGACCATCAGGTAATGCTGATGTGAAAACTCAAAAAGAAGAAGTAACAATAATAACAATACGACTATACAACAATTGGTTTTAACGGTATGTCAACCTGTTTAGACTTATGTCATGCCTAGCGGGTGGGAATCGCGTTCATGTTCACATTTTTGTGTAGTTATCTCATGCACACAGTTATATGATTCCCTTTCCCGATCTTCCAAACATTTAGCCGTGTCAGTACTACTGTATAGTTCTATCACTTGGATTTTGAAAAAAGCGCATATGGCGGTTTACCGAGGATATTCAAACCTTTGAATTTTGTGATAAAATCCCTAATTTTGGCACAAAGGTAGCCCAATATATTATAATTTAAACAAAATACAGGTCTGTTTGTCAATCAACTAGTTCCTCACCAGTCACGCACGAAGCAACAACTACCTGTTTATTTTCACGGTAAGAGGCTACTTTTTACATTTTGGTCTTTTAGATATAAAGTTTTTTTTAAAAAGTTGGTTGAGTTGACAGTGAGGAATCTATCCCTTTTCACTAGCGCTAGACTAGAGTTGGTTGGTTGTTTTTATTTTACGGCATATCAACCCTTTTCGGGTCATTTAATGCCGAATCATGTCATTTTGATATATGGTTACTTACAGTACCTGCTTTTGCTTAAATGGTCACCCATCTAAGTACTGAACATGTCATCGCTGCTTAACTTCTGGGATCGAGCGGGAACCGGTGTTTTCAATGTAAGCTGACCGTAAACACTAGACTAAGGACATTGTTTTTTTTTAATGCGGCGGAGTTCTACACCTACCTTCAGCTCTGCACTTTACCGCACAGATCAGATCACCTAATCTGTTTTTCTAATGCGTAATTAAAAAAGAGTATTAGAATGTGTTTAATAAAGAATTGAGTTTGGGGGCAAAAAATGAATATCGAACAAGAATGAATAAAACAAAATGGATGTAGAGTCGCTGATCAACTGTTCTTTCGCGGCCGTGGGGGCCATTTTGAAAAATGGCTGCTATGTGGCCACCGAGGAACACTTATCCCTAGGTGAATGATGTCTGTACAAATGTTTGAAAACAATCATTTTCTCCGCACATTTACTCTGTACATCTTGTTCACCTAAGTCTTCCTCAGCAGCCATTTTTCAAAATTGCCCTCACGGCTACGAAGGAATAGTTGGTCAGTGACTCCACATTCAGGAAAACTCTGAACTCAAACCTGTTAAACATTAAAAAAATTGACCTTGTGTCACATCCTGCTCGTGCGGAGGGGTTGGTAAATATATATATTGGTGTTGCATACTGTCATCAAATTCTACATGTTATATAGCGGCTTCTTCAAACTCACGCTGCCAAATCGTGTATCTGTATACGTTGCGGGTATATATGGTCACGTGGCGAAGTATGTAGTCGGACTTAAGAAACCACAACACATGGGTATAGTAGGAGTTGACTTTATTTCTCTCCCTTGGGTGGTGGGTGGCAAGCGTTGACAATAACTACTACTACTGCTGGATGGTGAGGTAAAGGGGTGGCTGGTGGCGTCTCACCGCCCTTGGCCGCGACGGACCGTGACGGTCCCTCCTTGTGCTCTGTTCGCCGTCCGCTGTCTGACTCTCTAACTGACCTGGGATCCCTGACTTCCTTCTATATATATCAAACGCCTACGCGTTTTCTTTTGTTATCTTTATCAGCGGACAAATCTATTTCCGAACATTGTTACCCATCCTTCTTTGTTCGCTTTACCCGGAAAAAGTCCTTTATTACTCTTTTCGTCTTCTCCCTGCCCCGATCCAACCAGAAAACCCTATTTCCGTTTTCACCTTCTTTTAAATATCTTCAATATACAACATTGGTCTATTTCTGTGCCAAAATTAGTGCGTTTATAAAAACAATGCACAATGAATTAACTTACCCGCTGTACTGCGTGAAAGTTAAATTCAATCTACTACTAAGAGAGAGAGAGAGAGAGAGAGAGAGAGAGAGAGAGAGAGAGAGAGAGAGAGAGAGAGAGAGAGAGAGAGAGAAGAGACTGGAGGTAGAAGAAAAACAGAAAAGGAGATAGAGGAGAAAAAAGAGGATAGATCGTAGGAGACAGAAGTTAGACGAAAAGAAAGATAATTAAGACAAGAAGAGAGAGAGAGAGAGAGAGAGAGAGAGAGAGAGAGGAGAGAGAGAGAGAGAGAGAGAGAGAGAGAGATAACTCCATAGTTTTACGTGACTTTCAGATATTCGTCACAGAATAACTCCTCCCAATCTGCACTTAAAGACAAGGCTATATGCATTCCATCATGATGTTTCTATTATTATCGAGGCATAGCAGGTAGTTGCCCACCCACATTAAAAAAATAACCTTGCATTCTTGCCTGTTCATATTTTGGCAGTAGTTTCAGCAGCCAGCTGTTGTCTGCTGCACACCAAAGAAACATGCACCGAAGAAGCCGAAACAATTAGTGGCCATGATTTTGTTTCTGGATAAAATAAGTTAGAAAGTGACAAATTATACAAATGACTCTCCATTATAAAACGGCTATCGATTAATGCCTGTTATATCGGGTAATTATAATTATACAGAAAATTGTTATCAGTTATGTGTCATTTTCAACACAGACAAAAAGATGGAGGGGGAAGGGGAGGAAGAGGAGGAGCCATAGGAGAAGACAGAGGAGGAAGAAGGGGAGAGTGAAAGCAGAAGAAAGAGAGAGAAGGAGATAGAGGAGAAAAAAGAGGATAGATCGAAGGAGACAGAAGGTAGGCGAAAAGAGAGATAATTAAGACGAAGAGAGAGAGAGAGAGAGAGAGAGAGAGAGAGAGAGAGAGAGAGAGAGAGAGAGAGAGAGATAACAAAGAAGGAGGAAGAGGGAAGAAGAAAGAGGAAGAAGAAGAAGAGAGAGAGAAGAGAGAGAGAGAGAGAGAGAGAGAGAGAGAGAGAGAGAGAGAGAGAGAGAGAGAGAGAGAGAGAGAGAGAGAGAGAGAGAAGAGAAATAAAAAAAGGAAGCAAATAACTAAGGAATTGTGAAAGTAGTAATATAGTTTCGGTTACACACATTAAAACACATAATCTCCATTATAATAAGATTATTATCATTATAAAAAAGTTGAACTCACAGTTTTCTTCATCCAGCTTGTTATCACAGTCATGTCGAGTGTCACATACCCATTTGGGAGGAATACACTTGCCATCGCCACATGAGAAATTGTTTGGTGGATGACATTCAAATTCTTCGGCTGGAAAAGAAAAGAAGATTATTCAATTGGATGAATATTAAAATATACAATAAATATAAATCAAGAATTCTCTTGTAAATTTTCTCAAAATATACATAGTAGCCAAATTTGATACTATTATCCCCTTAGATAAGAATATATGAAATCATATCCATGTGAGCAAATTATTTGTATTGAATAGGAATACTTTAAACCAGATAACAATGTGCAAATTATTTGTAGTAGACAGGAATAACAGTATAAGTGTGCAAATTATTTGTATTAGATTGGAAT
Organism: Doryteuthis pealeii; assembly: GCA_023376005.1. Lineage (NCBI taxonomy): Eukaryota > Metazoa > Mollusca > Cephalopoda > Myopsida > Loliginidae > Doryteuthis > Doryteuthis pealeii. The sequence continues at coordinate 100,384,078 of CM042149.1, read as the reverse complement.
ACTTTAAGCCATAAGTGTGCAAATTATTTGTATTAGATAGGAATACTTTAAGCGTATTAGATATGTGCAAATTATTTGTATTAGATAGGAATACTTTAAGTATAAGTGTGCAAATTATTTGTATTAGATAGGAATACTTTTATAAATCAAATTATTTGTATTAGATAGGAATACTTTAAGCCGTATAAGTGTGCAAATTATTTGTATTAGATTGGAAATTTTTAAGCCGTATAAATGTGCAAATTATTTGCATTAGATAGGAATACTTTTAAACCGTATAAGTGTGCAAATTATTTGTATTAGATAGGAATACTTTAAGTCGTATAAGTGTGCAAATTATTTGTATTAGATAGGAATACTTTAAGCCATATAAGTGTGCAAATTATTTGTATTAGATAGGAATACTTTAAGCCGTATATGTGTGCAAATTATTTGTATTAGATAGGAATACTTTAAGCCATATAAGTGTGAAAATTATTTGCATTATATAGGAATACTTTAAGCCATATAAGTGTAAAAATGATTTGTATTAGATAGGAATATTTGAAACAGTGTATGCGTTAAAATTATTTGTATTAGATAGAAATACTTGAAACCATATAACTGTAAGCATATTATCATCTTTAGTTTGGGTTCTATGTTTAATGTCTTGTCAAATTTTACGGATTATTTAAGACCAAATCCAACCTTGTAGAAGAACAGTTGAGTTACTATTTAATGCATAGCTGGACAACACGAAATATATTACAAAATACGTAAATCATTTGATCGATTTAAGATCTAATAACATTTTTATTTAGTAGCTGAGAACTCTTTGAGGGTAAGAGCAACCGTGACACTCCATGCAAGCAGTGTGTAGATTTAACACACACACACACACACACAACACACAACATATATATGTATCAGAAAATATCTACCTAGATTTCACTGAGAAGGGTCTTTAGGATTATTCTAGGTTATCCTAAAGATCCTTCTCGGTGAAACCTAGGTAGATATTTTTTGCTAGTTATCAGTTTTCTAAACCAGCTCTACATATGTATTGAGCATTTTTATATATTCATTATTATTTTGACTCTTCCCGTTTCTTTCTTTTTTCTCTCGACAGTCAAAATTGAGATTCGCTCGATTTTTTGTCTTCACCGTTGAGTCATCCTCTCTTCCCCCCCCATATATATATATATATATATATATATATATATATATATATATATATATATATATATATAAAAGAAGGAAATGAATCCGACGGTATGAGTATATATAAAAAAGATATGAAAACACCACAAAAAGCTGTTAAAGTGAAACATTTTATAACTTAGCTGATATTGAACAATATTTCGATTTTATAAAAATCCTCATCAGAGCTTGTTTATAATCCGTGTTGTTAAGAGCGGAAACGAAAGTCATATGAGTTCAAAACAAAAACCTTGAAATTGCAAAAAAGAAAAAAGTTATACAATAGTTTCGAATGTGAGCACTTCCGCCGCATTTTTCTCGGTCATCAGGATATGTGTATCTTAATGTAACAGATTTTCATAAAATCGAAATATTGTTCGCTTTACCCGGAAAAATTCAGCTAAGTTATAAAATGTTTTCACTTTAACACCTTTTTGTGGTGTTTTCATATCTTTATATATATATACTAGCAAATATATGCACCCTCCGGGTGCAAGTATTTAAGTTTTGATATAATAAAATATCATATTAAATTAGAAAGGCTAATGAAACTGACTAAGAATGCAGATAAAAAGATCTGCAACAGAGGGGTATAATCGAAAAATGAACAACTTTGAAACTAACTATTGCATCATTTTCCATTACTCCCCTCTTTCATGGTAAATTTTCCTAATTTAACTATTTAGTTAAAATAGGAAGTAAAGGATAATATTACAGTTATTTCTTCTTGTAAATAAATTTCTTTTAAGATTTATCCACGAGATTTTTGTTATATTTCTTAAGATAAAACCAAACAATTAGAAATCAATAATACCAAGCACATATTTATTAAAATAACATTTAAAATATCAATATGCAAATTAGCCTTCTCGTTCAAACTGTAAACCGCTATTTTGTTGTATATATAAATACAATTGCATGTTATTAGTACGTAGATATGGTCAACAGTATTAATAATGTAATACAATTTTTATTAATAACTGAAGGTTTAAAAGAATGAAATCATGGAGAATTTGACGTAAATAATTAAGGGAATTGTGACTTGAGTAGTAATATAGTTTCGGTTACAGACAGAAAAACACAATCTCCATTATAATAAGATATATTATATATATATATATATATGCTAACCTACACTCACGAGTAGAATGTGACACAAGGTCAATTTTTTAACGGTGTTTTCCTTCTCTCAGCCTTAAAGTATTGACCAAGACAAGGTTAAAGAGCCTAGTCCGCCCTACTAATTACCCATAGCCGGAGGCAAAATAGTTGGATGCATACCTTTCCCAAGAGTACTAGGGCTATGTGAAATGCAAACAGCCAATGTGTCCAATATAAGTTATTGACTGCCTAAACTACAGATTGATTATTCTTTGTAGATATAATGGAATGCAATTGTCTCGGTATTGGATTGTGCCATATTCTGTTTTTAGCGCTATTATATATCGTCTGCTTCTAAATAAATCTTGAAGATATAACAATCTCATTGACTGATACTGTGACAGCTTGACTGATAATTACTTTTGTCTGATGCTCCACTATCGATCCAAAAGTCTTGACGACAAATACGTCTACAGTCGTAACTGGCGTTGGCGTTTTGAAAAAAAAAAAGAAATGCCGGCAGATATTTGTTTTAAATTGCTTTTCGTTAATGATGTCTACGAAAATAGAGAAAAAAATGGTTGGTATTGGTGAAGTCACCGAAATCTTTTTAAGTTTTATATTTTATTACTTTGAATGAAGAATTGAAGATGCTTACTGCTAGATTTGTAGTAATTACCATTGTTGAAATTTATACTGTTCGAAGATGGTGCTGAATATATTTTTTTCTGACTTCCCGCCAAGGTAGAATAGAAATGACGTCATTTTTGTAGAGGAGAGCCACGAACAAATCGAAATGCGTGGCCATTATTAAAATTGTAGAGTAGTACGACGGAACATATATTGGAGGGGGACTCCCTTGGACAGTCACCGGTAATAGTAGACTCAACCATGCACTTGCAAGGCAGGGGAGAGAATAAATATAAGCAGGCTTCCTCGAAGCCTGGCAGATCACGACTTGCAGTCTGACTGTTAAGTATCTGGCCGCCATCCTTGGCCAGTTGTAAATAACTTAAAGTAAGTAAATAAGTAAGTCCCGAGTTATAGGTTCCTTTGGTAAGTGAATAAGTCCTGTGATATAGAATCCTTCGGTAAGTGAATAAGTCCTGTGATATAGAATCCTTCGGTAAGTGAATAAGTCCTGTGATATAGAATCCTTCGGTAAGTGAATAAGTCCTGTGATATAGAATCCTTCGGTAAGTGAATAAGTCCTGTGATATAGAATCCTTCGGTAAGGGAATAAGTCCCGCGATACAATACTACGTTTCGTCGTCCAAGAAGTTCCAAGTAGTAATGCTAGGTATGACCAGAAAAGGCCAGTATAAATAATAATATCAGCAGCAGAGCACTGCCAGTGATTGGCTAATAGGCTGGTCACATGACTATCGGCGAGTCTATAAGTAAGAGTAGGCATTTACCACACGCCTTATATCCAACACGTTTAGGGCACCTCACGTGGTGTAATGGTTAGCAAGCTCGCTTCGCAAACCATTGTTAGTGAGTTCGATTCTCACTGGGTGCCCCATACTTCTGGCCTTGTGCTATATCTAAGCAAAGCTTAGTTTTTTAGGGGCACCTCACGTGGTGTAATGGTTAACAAGGTAGATTTGCAGACCATTGTTAGTGAGTTCGATTCTCACTGGGTGCCCCACGCTTCTGGCCTTGTGCCATATCTAAGCTAAGCTTAGTAAATAACTATATCCAACACGTTACAAAAATAATGCTATTCTCATCGGCATTCTCTGAAGAGTCGCCTCTAGTCCTAGGCATTAAACTCAGTTCTTTTAGGTGAGGGACAGGTTCTGTCTGGCAGGGGGAGGCTCCCTAGACCCCAAAGTAAATTAGCACCCTCCGCTCGGGGGTTCGAACGTAGTACGCTCTGGCCCTGTTAGCGACAATATCTTTTTTTTTTACTGTCCCTTGTAACATATCAGAAAAGCACCACGCAATGACACACGATGATCAATGTTTTTTTTTTTTATATCATTAATAAATTGAAAACTTAAGAAAATCAACTAAAAGTTGAACCCAAAAGTTATGTTAGTTTCAATCAATTCAATACGTGATTCAATATTTCTTAGTTCCGTGGACTTGATCTGTGAGAGCCTCTGACAGAATCGATGAGAGAAGTCTGTATTGTAAGTACTTGATGAACACTTAGACATGATTTGCTTTTAAGCTGACAAAAATATTTTAAGAGAACAATAAGTTGTGGGTGGAATTGTAGGGTTGTGACAACGGATCGATATTCAGAAACCATTTCGAAGATTTTCTTCAATTCCTCTGTCCAAATCAGTAAAGAACTAAGAAAAGGAAAACAGTGCACGATGTAGAACTTTACTAGAAATAATATGAGCTAATTTATATGTCTGTATATCTCTTGGTATCAATTCTAGTGAGGTTTAAGTAAGCTGCCAGGTTGTCGTTTTTGAATTGTCAGCCATCTTTAAAGATGGCCGCTGTTCTTTCAAGTGAACAGCATTTATGCTTGGGAAAACAGTATATCATTAATCAGTAAAGAACAAACTTGTGTAAGAAATCAATGAAATGTTAGTTTTCTTGAAAACTGTCTCCTTGAAATTCAATTGATAGATAGATAAGAATAGATTAGAATATATATTTATCTTTGTAGTGTGTTAAAGTAGTATCGAGATTGAAGCTATATTTACCAAGATAGAAAATGAAGAATGAATGAAACGTTAATTTTCTTTAAAAAATCTCCTTGACATTAACTTAATAGATAGATAGATGGATAGATAGATAAGAATAGGTTAGAATATATATGTATCTAGATTGTTTAAGTCAGTTGTCATGTTGTTTTTAAATCGTCGGCCATCTTTAAAGATGTCCGCTTTTCTCGCAAGTGAACAGAATTTACACTTGGGAAAACATTATATTATTAATCAGGAAAGAACTAACTTGCAATGCTTGACTTTTAATTTGGCTCGAACAATCCGCTCGAATTTCTCGAAAAACGTGTCAAAATGATTTTGTGGTGTTAAGATTAAATTCTGCTGATAAAATAATCTAATCTTATAAACAGAATCGATGAACTGACTTCAAATTATGAACGAGAATGTTTGCGTTTCACATCGCGCTAATACCCCTGGGAAAGGTATGAGCCCTTTTTCTTCCCCCTTCCCTCAGGTATGGTTAAACAATAGGCCGAACTGGGTTCTTAAGCTTTGGTAAAACAACCAATCTAGGAGAAGAAAAAACTATGAATTTAAAACCGGAGAAGAGTTGTTTTTGAGAATCTGTGGCACATCCTTCTGCAATTGCACAATATCTCTGTCTGTCTGTCTGTCTGTCTGTCTCTCTCTCTCTCTCTCTCTCTCTATATATATATATATATAGTCTGAAGAAGGGAGAATAAACATCCTGAAAATTTACTACTACTAAATAAACGAAACTCTACTAAAAAAACAACCGAGTTTCTGATATTTCTTTCTTTTATGCTTCATACTGATGCTCAAACCTGATATATGTACCTCCAACAAATGTATACATATACCAAGCGATCCTGAATAAGTCGTGGAAGCAGCACCGCACAAAAAAGCAACTGTATGGCCACCTGCCCCCCCCCCCTCTCACAAACCATACGAGTAAGACGGGCTAGACATGCAGGACACTGCTGGAGAAGCAAGGACGAGCTCGTAAGCGACGTACTACTGTGGAAGTCAGCACATCGGCATGCTAATGTGGGCCGCCCAGCCAGGACCTACATTGACCAAATATGTATGGATGCTGGCTGCTCGCGAGAAGCTTCTCAGAGTCAATGAATGATAAGGAAGGTTGGGGAAAGATCCTCATGGATATCCGTGCAAACTGCGCGACATGATGATGATGATATATATATATATATATATATATATATATATATATATATATATATATGTGTGTGTGTGTGTGTGTGTGTATGTATGTGTGTGTGTGGTAAATCTGACCTTTTTTTTTTTAAAGAAAAGTCGATATATTTATATAATTCAGTAGCCCTTCCACCATAAATGACTTTAACACTCGGCTATGACGCTTATGACCGGTAGGTCAAAAAGTCAGTCGTCGCGAGGAATGCTGTGGAAAAGGGGGACAAAAAACTCTCGTTCAGTGGCTAGACATAATCACATGGGGGCTTAGAAGATTCGAAAAACCAAATTTCGTACCGAGAAAGCAAAGAGTTAAATCGACTGATGTAGGGCATAAACAAACCCGCCCTCATAAGAATTCTCGTTTGGGAAATACTTTCCCGCTTATTTATCGGTGACTTTTATTGACAAATTCTCTATCAATATACAAATTGGTTCAGGCTGAGATTGTATAAAGGTGAAAATATCAAGCATAATGAACCAGCTTGCAAAATCAATAACTAGAATATAAGTAAATTAAAAAAAAAGAAAAGAAATGAAACAAGAAAAAATAAAAACTATTCGTGATGAGATCAATAACTCTATTTTGCAAATAACGCTGGCAACAGTCCCGCGGTGAATAAAACATCATTGATAATAGAAGAAAACAATGAGACAGACATGAAGAGAATGGTAAAAGCTATGAAAATTCTGTTTAAAAAAGACTATCAGAAGTGTAATCGAATGGCAAGTTTTTTTTTTAATTTACTTTAAGCATTATTGATGGAATTAATCTTTATTGAATGCGCAAAATATGAAGAAGAAAAAAATGAAGTGGTTCGACAATAAAATAAATGAATTAAAAGCCCCTTTGACATAGGATAATAGATCATTCATTTTTTGTGTGAATGTCCTTAAACAGATATTTTATCGTAAAGGTTATTAACCTTTCATGTCTCCGAGGCTGATTCAATACATTGAATGTTGGCTGTCTGGATTTTACAGCATGTCAATTCTTATGGGTTATTTTATGCCGAAGACGTTTTTGTTTTGTTCCTTCTTTGTGGCCACAAATGAAAAAGAAAAAGTGTTCTTTCACCAAAACTATACACCGTATCACAAGTCGATCGCAACGATGGCGAAACTACATTAATTGCACTTGGAATAGCTTCCGCACCCACCCTATTCTCCAGATCTGGCCCCCAACGACTACTGCTTGTTTGCAGACCTCAAAAGAATGCTTTGGGGAAAGAGACTATATAAGTCAGGTAGTTATTAGTCTTGTTTTGATGGGGTTTTTCACTGCATGATATTCAATTTATATGGTTAGTATTTCGTCACTGAATTACGTGCACTAACAAGGGAAGATGTTATGTCTAAAAATAAGTTTCGTTGGCTACGGACATATTGATTTGCCTACATAGTATTTATTACTTCTCATGAATATCTAATTTTAAAAGAATAATAAAGAAAGCGATTTGAGTTAATTCCCAAAGCTGCTTAAAATAATCCACCAGAGAATAGGAAATAGTGTCATTCTGAAATGTTAATTTCTTTAATGCTCTTCCTATCTCTACCCCCTCTCTCTATCTCCCTCTCTCTCTCTCTCTATATATATATATATATATATATATATATATATATAAATACGGTGAGGAAATTAATCCGACAATATGAGAAGAAGATATTTTTGTTTGTTATATTTTAAAAATATTTTCTTCTCATATATATATATATATATATATATATATATATATATATGAATATACATGTATATGTATATATATCTATATAAATGTATATATATATATAAACATGTATACATATATATGTATATATATGCATATACATGTATATGTGTATATACATGTATAGAAATGTATATATATGTGTGTATATGTATGAAAATGTATATATATATCTATATAAATGTAAATGTATATATATGTATATGTATATACATGTATATGTTTATACACATACATATACATGTATATATATGTATATATATGCATATAGATTTATATGTATATATATGTATATACATGTATATGTATATATATATATGTATATATACATGGATATATATAAATATATATATTCATGTATATATATGTATATACATGTATATGTATATATATATATGTATATATACATGGATATATATAAATATATATATTCATGTATATGCATATATATGCACATATATCTATATATGTGTATATATATGTATGTATGTATGTATAGTTATATGCATAAATATAAGTATATATATACATGCATGTATATATGTACATATAGACACATATATATACTTATATATATAAACATATACATACACATATTTATGTATACATATATACATTTAAGCATATATGTGTGTATGTGGACAACATACATGCGCATTTAATTTCAAATTATGTCCAACTTCGTAATCAGGTTTGAAAAATTAAATATAAAAGGACAAAATAATAAATTCCTTCCGTGACATGGAACATAAATTTCTTTCGAAATGCCCATATTTAATGGAATATAAAATCCACTTTAGCCCCAAAATAACTCAAAATATCTCCTGGGTGTTCCATGTGAACTTGCAAATATTTTTTAGCCTAATCTTTATCCAGACGCTATACTTATACACAACCTAACTACATAATACTGTAATATTATATGTAAATGTGCGATAGGGTTTTATATATCATCAAATGTGGTGATTGGCTTTGAACAAAATATCTTATGTATAATGTTTCAGTAGAATAAATATTTTCACTGATTTTGATTAATTTCTTGATAAGACCCATTCTAGAAACCTAGAAAGGAAGGAGTCACTATATCCCGATTGCGTTTTGGTCACACAAGACTTAAACAGTCCGTTATATTCAAACAAGAACAACAACAGTTAGAGAGTTTCAAACATCCGACACAATTAAAAATGTTCTCATAGAATGCAGAGATTTAACTCTCATTAGACAATGTTTTTTTTTTTCAATGCAACATGGATAACATTTTGTCAATAATGCGAGAGAAATAAAATTATACCAAAAATTATAAACATAAATAATGCTATTTCCTTGAATTTTGAGATGAGGCTTGATAATTAGTATTATTTGTATTATTCTAATTGTAGATAGAGGAGTTGAGTTAAGACAGTTCTAAGTGACATTTATCTCTAGACTGCAGGTTCAATCACGATTTTTCACTTTTTAAAAGTGAAATAGCATCAAAGATCGTCTACTAAGATGCACTAAAAATCCTCGTTTTCGCAAAATTTAACCTTTAGAAAACGAGGAATTTTAGTGCATTTTAGTAGACAATCTTTGATGCTATTTCACTTAAAAAAGGGAAAAATCGATCTACCCTAATAGGCAACCATTTTTAAGAGGTAGGGCATATAAGATATGGCTGATTTTTAGTTTGGCTGCACAACTAAAAAATTGAAGGTAATTTTACATTAAAGGTACGACAACCATTTTTCATTACAGAAGACCACAAATATAAGCATCTGTTTTAAAAATAGGGAAAAGTTGTTTAATAATAAACGAACACACACGGTTGGGCTTAAGAAAGCTTTATTCTACTTAGAATAATGTTACAGTTTACTGGGAGATTATATACTCTCAAAAACATCAAAGGGTTCCACAAAGGGGAGGTAATAATAAAACAGGGGAAGTAACTCTCAATTACTTATTACAAGTTGATTTTTTGGTAATTTACACCTTTAGTTGGCTAAATTCCTGGTAAATAAGGAAATTAGAGTAACCTCCCTTGACTTTCACTTTGAAACAAGCCGGTAGCCATTTAGAAAGTCTCCGTGCGAAATAAACAAATTTTTTCGAAAACAATACAAGTGCATGCTTTAACACAAAAATATCATAAAATGTGTTCTTAATAACATTTAAGTTCATTTCAGATAATGCGCACGCACAATTTTATACTAGAAATTTAGCCAACTGACTTTCACTTTGAAACAAGCCGGTAGCCATTTTGAAAGTCTCCGTGTGAAATAAACAAATCTTAGAAACTTTTTCGAAAACAATACAACTGCATGCTTTAACACAAAAATATCATAAAATGTGTTCTTAATAACAATTAAGTTAATTTCAGATAATGCGCACGCACAATTTTATGCTAGGAATTTAGCCAACTAAAGGTGAAAATTACCGATTTTTTTGTCTTAAGTAAAAAGATATTTTTTATTTAAAAATTGAAGTCTTAGGCGGGCCATTCATAAAACATCACGGGCCTCATGTGGCCTGCATACTGCAGTTTGTTCACTATTGTCTTAAACTTGTCTGTCTATTGCATTCATAGCTTAGGTTCAAATGATAGTAAGGTACGAAAACGAACTGAGAGGAATTTCAGTATTCCATTTGAACTATTGATTTGTTTTTCCCTTATGCAATGCGCAATATTTATGCGATTTAAATCTTTCAGAAGAGTAGGCGCTCATTCACAGTTCCGGGAAATTTATCACAGGCAAATTCATTGCATGGAAATTCATCATCGGTAAATTCCTCCTATGGTAAATTCATTGCATAGTAGATTTATCGTCAGTAAATTCATTGTATGCAAATTTATGATACAGTAGATTTAATGACAGTAAATTTATCAAATGGTAAATTCATCGCAGGTAAATATATAACGTGGTAAACTTATCGGTAAATTCATCGCATGGTAAATTCATTCCCCAGCTTGGAACACCGACAGTAGTAGGATTGGGGTACTTATTACTCACATAAATTTCCAAATGGGTTAAAAGGAGCTCTTTAACCTTGGTCGACAAGCCATCTAATGTTGCATATCGTGCGGGCGGAAGTAGGATTTTCCGTTTAAACCGAAACAAAGAAAAGACGACATGAATAACAAAGGACCTTTTACGGTTAACGCGAACAAAGAAAAAAAGTAGAAGAATGAAATCGGAAGTAGATTTTTCCCCTGATAAGTATAACAAAAGAAAATACGTGGGCGGTTGATAGACATAAAAGAAAGTCGATAGCAGGGAAGACAGAAGACTCGGAACAGAGAACAAGTGAGCTGGCAGCTGCCCACGGTCCGTCAGGCTGTGAGACTAACGTAGCCACCTCTTCCACCTCACCAACCCATTTCAGCAGTCATTGTCAACGCTAACCACCCACGCACAGCAGAGGGAGAAGAAATAGTCATCAGTTTCTACTATACACATGTGTTGTGATTTCATTAAGTCCGACTACTACGTTTAAGCTAAGTAGACAATATACACTGAAAAAGGCACTACGTAACACTAAGTCAAGGAAAACGTGCGATAGAGTGTTAGTAAATAAATAAATAGATATATACTTTTAGTAGACATGTCTCCATACAAATAAATATATATCAGTGATGCTGACAGCTTTTTGATTTAGTGCGTCCTGGGATGTACACTTTTGATTTGAAGGAGTCCCTGGGAAAATTCATGGGTCCTAACTAAAGCCATTTGACTCCTACTTTGTTACCTATCCTGTGTAATTCGTTTCTAAGAAACTATTGAAATGTATTTGCAGTTTGCTTGAAATGGTGAGGGAAGAAAAAAAGAAAAACACTGGGACGCATTGCATACAATTTTACTGCGTCCTTTTAGTTTTTTGTGTGTCAGGGACGCAGGACACGTACCTATCAGCATCTCTCTCTCTCTCTCTCTCTCTCTCTCTCTATATATATATATATATATATATATATATATATATATATATATATGCAAAATGAAAATGGAAGTGAATCCGACGGTACGTTGAAAAAAAAAATAATGGAAAGAGTATAGAATGGATAAAATATTTATTACAAAAATTCCTATTTTATCCATTCTATACTTTCTTTCCTTTATTTCTCTTTTCAATATACATATATATATATACTAGCAAATATATGCACCCTCCGGGTGCAAGTATTTAAGTTTTAATATGATAAAATATCATATTAAATTAGAAATGCTAATGAAACTGAATAAGAATGTAGATAGAAAGATTTGGAACAGAGGGGGTATGATTGAAAAATAGAACAACTTTGAAACGAATTCTTCCATCATCTTCCATTACACCCGTTTTTTCATTGGTAAATTTTCCTAATTTAACTATTTAGTTAAAATTGGAAGTAAAGGATAATATTACAGTTATTTCTTATTAATCGATTGCATTTAAGATTTATCCCCGAGATTTTTTCTCATATTCATTAAGATAAAACCAAACAATTAGAAATCAATAATACTAAGCACATATTTATTAAAATCAAATTTTAAAGATCAATATGCAAATTAGCCTTTCCATTCACACTGTAAACCGCTATTTTGTTGTATATATAAATACAATTACCTGTTATTAGTATCTAGATATGGTCAATAGTATTAATGATGTATAACAATTTTATTAATAATAGAAGTTTAAATAAAAATAAAATCATGGAGAATGTGATGTAAATAACTAAGGGAATTGTGGCTTGAGTAGTAATATAGTTTCGGTTACAGATAGAAAAACACACAATCTCCATTATAATAAGATATATATATATATATATACACAGAGATGCAGTTAGGTACGCGTCCTGCGTCCCTGGCTCACAAAAATCTAAAAGGACGCAGAAATATATATTATATATATATATATATATATATATATATATATATATATATATTACGGATCTTTGCTAATCCACGAAGCTAATAAATTTACTTCTGGGTTAAAAAAAAAACAATTTAAAAAGTGCTCAATAAAAAGAGCTAACTATACGTAGGGAATTCCCTGAAGAATTTCTACGGCAAGAAACTGCAGTTGGAATAGTTTATAACATTCACTTAAAAAAAAAGTAAATATATATATATATATATATATCGAGTCGAGGTTTCGAGTCACATACGGAGCAGTCTCCCATGTCTATAACCTTGCTGATGAGACCTAATATGTCGAAATGTACATTCAGGGATTGACATTTTCTCGATCTGTTTAGCCTTACATTTGAACATATATGCCCGCCTAAATTCATTAATTATTAACTAATTAATTTTCAAAAATTTGGTTCGACTTCAATTAAGCACATATCCTCCAAAAATTGTCGGCTAAAAGCCATATAAAATAAACACAGTGTTTATCTACGTACTCTCTCTCTCTCTCTCTCTCTATATATATATATATATATATATATGAGAAATATGATACGATGAATTTACCTGCGAAAATTTACCATGTGAATAATTTTCGGTTGATACATTCACCACGCGATGAATTTACCGCGATGAATTTATCGCGATGAATTACCTAGAATCGGTCATTCAGAGCTTCAGACGAAGAAAGTAAGATTAGACCAAAAGAAAAAAAAAAAAAAAAAAAGTAAAGGAAAGAAAAAAAAGAAGAAAAATAACCCCAAAAAAATGAACTAATGATGCAACAATTTTTTTCTCAACAGATTTCAGCCTGTTAGATTTTTGCCTTTTAAGTACTTCTCATTCCGAGCAACAAAACAATGTTGAGAATGTTTCACCGTCTTGAAACATGCTTTATGCCGGGGGAAGCGTGACATCTTTAGCGCGTAGCTGGGTTAAATCATCTTCTTGCCTTACTGTGTGTTGAGAATCATTTTTGCTGTGCGATAACGACTGAAACTTGGTACACTAATTATTCAAATATCCCGTCTTCCTGTTATTACTGAAAATCTTCTGGACTCCCTTTCATTGAAAAAACACCCAACGTCCGAAGGAAGAAACATTCCAAGTTCCGATTTTCCTAATCTATAAACGAAAGATGCTTTTCATGTATTCTTCGTCAAAAGGCTTTGGAATCTTCAAACAATATTCTACAGCCGCTCCTTTGATTTTACTGTTACTCATAGTTTACTTATCTTATTTCTTGTCTCATACACATAATTTGCTATGTTTCCAGCTGTTTCTGTTGGGTTAAGACGTCTTTGAGAAGGAAGGTGTTATCTGTCCGTTAATTGCAATGGTATGCTAATTGCTGGTAAAAAATAAAATAAATAAACTATCCAGGTGAGTCGCAACATAAATCTGACCCCGAATTGATACTTATCAAATATAGATATTATATCGATTCATATAGAATATCAAACATCTTTTTTGTTTCCTGTCATATCACTTGAAAGTCACCTTCGACAGTCATTAAGTTTGATGTTCAGCTAAATCGTACTCATAGAATTCATATCCATTAATAATGGAGATTCGGTCTGTCTGTAACCGAAAACTACGTCACTCTCATTTCAGGAACCAAGTTAGTTTATCAATGAGTATTTGATTTATAGTCAAAATTATCAATACATAGAATAAGTCTTATTTTATTAACACTGTCTCTATGAAAATCTGAGTTAGATTTGCCTCAAAACAGCCCATGTTATTAGTGCGTTTAAAACCCTGCAATGTGTCTAAGAAATAAAGGTTTACATAATATATGGTGTGGTTAATTAGCATACAGGTTTTAATAAATCCAGATTTAATAAATAATGACTTGGTGTTATTGATCTCTAATATCAGGGTAATTCCATGTCAAATCATCCAGGCCATGTCACAGACCTACTTCAATTTTTTGTACAGATGTGGACTATGTTAAAGTTAGACAATCCCTAAAATTTGAGTTTCCAATTCTAAGAATTGGCGGAGTTATGTCGATTTTTAGCTCTTCAAATTTGAGGAGGGGCGATCGCCAATTTTTGGAATTGGAAGTTCAAATTTTGGGGAATGTCTAACTTTAACACAGTTCACATCTGTACAAAATTTCAGAAAAATTGAAGGGGGTGGGTGACAATTTTACTTTTTTCTGGATGATTTAACATGGAATTGTCCATCACTGTTTTATTCTCCAACGTATTAACATCAATCCTATGAATGTTTTCTATATAGAAACCAATTAAAATATAATCAAAACAAGTGTAATCTTTTTATATGTGTTCTTATTTAATTTCGTCAGTCTAATTTGATATATTTCATTATATTAAAACATTACGCCCGGAGGGAACATATTCTTGCTAGTTCTAACTAATGGCAGGAGAGATTACCGTATAGTAGTGGCAAAAAATCATTATTTGCAATGTGTCTGGTATAAATATTCAAATAACAACACCTATTTCAAACATTGTAGACATTGTTATGAAGTATTAACATTTGTCTGTTAGTCTCTTCGTTTGTTTGTTTTGTTTTACGGTATATCAACCTCGGTGGGTCATTTAATGCTGATTAGATATTTTAAAAAGAAATTCCTTCGTAATGGATACTCACTTATTTTTTGATAAATACATTTTTTATTTAACTCATAGATCGGACCCTAACAAGTACTACCACTCCGGGTCAGAGTGGATCAGGGAGCAATCTCAGCATGTCAACCTCAGTGGGTCATTTAATGCCGATTATTTTTTTTTTAAAGAAATTCCTTCGTAATGGATACTCACTGTTTTAATAAACACATTTTTCTATTTAACTCATAGATCGGACCCTAACAAGTACTACCATTCCGGGTCAGAGTGGATCAGGAAGCAATGGTGATGAAGGGTTGCTCCACATTCCCCCATACCTCCAGAACCTCATCATCAGATAGAGTTTAACGTCATTCCCAGGATATGAAGACCCTCAGCCACAACCTTCTAGAACATATATATGATAAAAAGGTTGAGGCTTGCCATAATGCCAATTGGGTTGGGACAATCATATATATATTATACCAACCCCTCTGCACGAGCAGGATTCGACACAAGGTCAATTTCTTAAGCGGAGTTTAACAGGTTTGAATTCAGAGTTTTCCTTCTCCTGGTTAACTAGCCATTTACCCATAGCTAGAGGGAGAATTGGATTCATACCTTTTCCAAGGGTATTAGCGCTATGTGAAATTAAAACAGTTTCGTCCAGGAATTGAACTCGGGTCGACGAGTCCATTTCCTATGACTCTAACCATTAGACCACGCACCAACTGAGGACAATCATATAGGTGACCAATCGATTAATCAGAGGGGTCCTCTCCACCCACGCGTCTAGCCTAACTAAGGGCCGAAGTGAAGTGCTGCTTATCATAGATTGCTCACCCACCAGGATTCCGTCCTTATGCATCATGGGTCGCCACCCACAGCCAACAGGTGGCCTCACTGGGGGTGGAGTCTTACCCCTTTTCAGAGGTGCAGTCGGTGTATTTAAAGCCACAGCTGACAGGCTATAGTCTCTCTCTGTCTGTAATCCAAAATGTAGCCTCTTACCCACCGTAGATGTGTACTTCAGCTACTATAAATTAATTGCTTAATGTTAATTATAGAAAAGGTAAAATTAGAATGCGGTAAGAGGAAAAGCTAAAGTCACTTTTATGAAATGACCATCTGTGAAAGAAATGGATAGGTATAAAAATCTTTTGTAAAAGTTCATTAAAATATCAAATGTAAAATGAGTAGATAAACGATTATCAAAATATCAATTGTATATATATATATATATAATATAATATATATATTATATATATATATATATGAAAGTACGCAAACAGTTTGTTTGATATGGCTATACCGATAATTTTTGGGAGAATATCTGCTTAAGTGAAGTCATACATAATTGAAAATTAATTAGTTGATAATAATAATAATAATAATAATAATAATAATAATAATAATATATAATAATATAATATATATATATATATATATATAATATATATATATATATCTTTGATAGAGCGTTTATATTTGAGTTAAGGTAGCGTAGGCATAGAGTCAACACCTGGATACTGACAGTTTCTTGCGTATGCGATTTCCAGACCAAAGATCGCATAAGAGAAAACTGTTAGTTACCAGATATTGACTCCATGTCCACGGTACCTTAGCTCATATATATATATATATATATATATATATATATATATATATTAATGTCAAAAACAATTATTTTCAAGAAATTTAACTGAATTCTATCAGTCCGCGACACCATTGAGGCCTATTTTGAGTAAGTTTTTACTGCTACTTTAAACATATTACATCGTTGAATAGAGCTCGTTGAAATCTTTCTTTTGCATATGGAATATATTTTCTCTTCCTACACTCATCAAAGCTATATCAATTCCCCAATATCCTCAAAGGACTCGTGGCGTAGTGGCTAACATGCTGGACTGTGACATCGTAGTAAGCGTGTTCGAACTCCAGTCGCGCTGTTACATTCACTTTCGGACTAATACAATAATATAATAAAAGTATGAACCCCAGTAATGATCTTCTACAAGGATGGCTTTAGCATTAAATAACCTACAAAGGTTGATATGCCATTAAACTAGCGCCCACCAAAAAAACTATTGAATTAAAAGAGAAAATTAAAAGTAACAATTCCTCTGCGTCTTAATACTCAATAAAAATTATGTACTTTTATATAAGGGCCGGGTTAGCTCAGTCGGTAGAGCATTCGGCTAGAAACTACAAGGTTCCTAGTTCGATGCTGGCCCTCGCCAACTCAGCGTATGAGTAGCACAGGGATCTGTGCAGTAAAGTAATGGGCTGATGATAGGTTTGGCGCTCTCCCTCAGACGCTAAAACTATTTCCTTGGTCTAGCGCTATTGAAAAAGGGATAGACTCCCTCGCTGATTGGCTGTTAGAGACTTTAGGCCACCCGACGACTTTTTTTATGTTTATATTATTTCAAGCAGTTAATCTCAAAATAAACAAGCAGCATCCCCATTGCTCCTTTTTCCTGTTTACTTTTATACTTATGTTCATTTGAGAGAGAGAGAGAGAGAGAGAGAGAGAGAGAGAGGAAACAGTGATGAAAATTTATATTCTTGAACGATTTAACAAAATCCTTATCATAAAATGCAGTACAGAGAGAGAGAGAGAGAGAGAGAGAGAGAGAGAGAGAGAGAGAGAGAGAGAGAGTGTGTGTGTGTGTATGTGTGAGAGAGAATGAGAGAGAGTGTGTATGTGTGTGTGTGAGAGAGAGAGAGAATGAGTGTGCGTGTGAGTGTGTGAAAGAGAGAGAGAGAGAGAGAGAAAGGGAAGAGAGAGAGAGAGAGAGTGTGTGTGGTGAGAGAGAGAGAGAGAGGAGAGAGAGAGAGAGAGAGAGAGAGAGAGAGAGAGAGAGAGAGAGAACTTTGTTAATCAAACCAACATAAAATAACAAGTTTTCTCATAATACTCGGGTGCTTCAAACATTTTGCAATATTTTCGTAACATAAGACACAATCAATCAGCTCCGGATACTTTTGGTGAAGTCGTAAAGGTGACGAAACACATTGGAATATGAAATTCCGAGCTCGCCTGATATTCTCCAAGTGCTACTCGCCAAATTTGTCTCTATTGGCCTGGATCACGGCCTTCGAATCCATGGTTTTAGGCCTACCTGACGTTGCCTACCTGACGTTGCTTGACTGTCGAGGTTCTTGTAACCACGACAAAATTTCTTCAACACTACAGTAACAAGATTAGTATTATCTATGTTATTCGGACTATTGTCTTCATCTTCATTGTTATTTGTACAACGTTTGAAGATGAGGACAATAGTCCGAATAAGCCTCATCTCAAACATTCAGAGAAATAGTTACAAGATAGTAATTGTACTGTTATCAAGTGCGTCTTCACCTTTTATAAAACAAAGATTTTTAGTTGCTTTTCACGGTCTTATATTTATTTACCAACCCCTCCGCACGAACAGGATGCGACACAAGGTCACTTTCTTAAGCGGAGTTTAACAGGTTTGAATTCAGAGTTTTCCTTCTCCTAGACTGACTACCTAGACATGGTTAAAGAGCCCAGTCTGCACTGCTATTTACCCATAGCTGGAGGGAGAATTGGATTCATACCTTTCCCAAGGGTATTAGCGCCATGTGAAATTCCAACAGCTTCATCCAGGAATTGAACTCGGGTTGACGAGTCCATTTCATACGACTCTAACCATTAGACCACGCGCCTCCATATAGTCCAGTTCGAACTCGTACCGCATAATTTCCCGAAATAGACTACGTTGCAAATTCATCTGTGCGGCTTTTAAATCACACACGGAGTGAAGCAATTCACAACGTTTCAGCGCCCCCCAACTACCACGATACTACCAACCACAGCGACTACCTACCACAGTTTGAACTGCTTCGGTCACATGATATACATGTCGCAAACTAGCACGTACCAAAATATTGTAAAACTTTTGACTCACCCGAGTACAAAATATAAATAGATAATGGTTTGATTTATTAGAGACTTATCTGCTAACCAGAATATTGTAAAACATTAAAATCACACAAGTAAATCATTTTATCTTTGTAACATAATAACTTTGTTTGTCTTATCAGTTAAAGTTGTTGAGAAACATTTTTTGTACTGAAACCGAAATTTTAAAACTCTCATCATCATCAAGTCTTTCGACAGCACGGATTTCCTTGACTCTCTTTCGCTATCCGTCTCTATCTTCTACCAGTCTACGAGTTGTCTACAAAGTACCCAGTGACCGTACAGAGCTGATAAATGTTAGGGTCGGGTTAGCTCAGTTGGTAGGGCGTTCGGCTAGAAACCAGAAGGTTCCTAGTTCAATACCGGCCCTCGCCAACTCAGTGTATAAGTAGCACAGGGATATATGCTATAAAGTAAGGAGCTGATTTTAGATGTGACACTTCACCTCAGACGAAAAAACAATCTCCTTGGTCTAGTGCTAGTGAAAAGGGGATAGACTCCCTCGCTGATTGGCTGATACCGACTTTAGGCCACCCTGACAACTTTACTTAGTTTATTTGCAGAGTTGATAAATGTAAGTTTTTGCTGGTCGGATAACACTGGTGTGTCCATGTGTAGGTGTCCATAGGAGAACGTCGCTTATGTGCTCGATCTGATTTTTTGTAGCAGAAGGCAGCATACCTTGCTCGTCTTACTTGGAGAGCTTTTGAGAGGGGAGATAAGTGGCCGTACAGTTGGTGTTTTGCAAGATGCTGCTTAACGGATTTGTTCCAAACAGCACGTAATGTTATATAATTATTAGATTCCTAATACTTATGTACAGTAGTGTAGAAACCAAAATGGCTGTTATAAGTTTAGCCGGCGGCCTTGAAGGATCGAATGACAAGGCTTGATCTCATCCTGATCCTTCCGGTGGATACCCTGAGAATCGGTGGAGAAGACCCTCTTCAGGTTTAGATTAGAAATAGATTTTTAGTCAGATCGGCCAAGACCACGACGGTGGTAAGTGTTGTGATGTTAGTCCCAACAGTAAAAAGAAGTCAAGTCGAGATGGGGTAAAATAAGACAAGTGTATTTACAATTAATGGTACATGTACGACTAGCTTGTCGTTAACGGGAACAGTGCTCCTTTCCACTCGGTGTCTCACTATTTATAGTGAGAACCGGTGCATGTTCTCCACTGTAGGAACGGCCGGTACAACAGTAAGTCGTGTTATGCACGGTGCCGACCCAATCTGCGCAGGTAGTCTGGTGGGGATTTCAGAATAAAATATGATCTAAATTAAATCGAAGTCTTGTGTTATCTAAAAACTAACAATGACACAGGGCTTCTGATAAAGAGAAATCGCCAATGGAAGACCAGACACGAAGTCCCCAAGACGAAGTCCAGACGCTAGAAGAATAGAAGTAAGAAAGTAAAGAAAGAGAGTATACAATAGTAACATCCTTGTGTAGTTCCTGTCTAGCTTTTGTCCAGGCGTTTCGTTAGTCTAAGTGATGCAACTATAAAATGTACTATTGACACGGTTACAGATTGGACTGATTGATTCATTTTAAAAGCATGCCAAATCGTCTGGGTTATTTTATGCCTAGTATTTAGGGAATAGTGTTCATTATATATTCATATTTACATTTTTTTGTGTAGTTTGTTTGTAGAGTTTTTTTTGTGCAGACTGTCATATTGAAATACTAAATATATTTCAAAAAGTTTCATATAAAGTTACCCTCATAGTCACTGAAGACATACAAATTTGCAATTACATGTAAATCCTAGAAGAAAAAAAAATGGAGTCAGTCTTACAAATAAATATGGAGATAGAGGCGTCGAAAATGTGCTAGGTTCGTGACTCTGTTGGTTTGATCTAAAGGTGTTGTCTCTTTCTAAATATTTTTGAAAAGAGGTCTAATGTCACAGACTGAACACACAGCAATAAAAATCTAAAGAAAATAGAAAATGTAGGAACGAGAGAAACGAAAGATTGAGCTGTTAGGGCAGATATGTAGACCATGGATGACATGAAAAATACCCCCATCCCCCGCGGGAGAAATCTTTATAAACACTTGTTGGAAATCGTGATTTGAGGGACTGCTAAAAAAAACCCCGCTCTGAGACTTTCGTATCATGACCTGATTTATTTATTTATAATTTATGCCTCCTCGGGCATCGGAACTTTTTTCTATCGTCTCATATCAATCTTAAAAAAGAAGAAGAAAAAAGAGTCTCTTTCCGTAGAACATATACAATATTAATACAATATCTATATACATACAAACTGCGACATACACACACACACACACACACACACACACACACACACACACACACACACAAATACAAATACACACACATATTTATACTCAGTAAAACAGATGGAAAGAAAACAACTATATGGATACTTCAAGCAACAAGCCCACATGAATTACAAAAAAATTGCACTTTGTGGAACTGCTCATCTCATTAGGAGAATACTATCAAAGCGAGGAGAAACATAACACCCAAAAGGGGCTGCAATCCCTTCCAAAAGCAACATACATACATAGAACGCATATAAACACTATTTTCCTTGCCGTAGGTCTTAAATAAAAATTCAGTGAAGGATTGTAAAAAAGCCTAAAGTAAAGCTGAAAAATAACTACTACTAATCATAAGACTAATACTACTACTACTGTTGTTGTGAAAAAAGATGGTGAAAACTTTTGGAATATCAAAAGTACTTTAAAGTTCACGTGTTGGTAATGGAATCAATTAGAAAATTTAATTAACGTTATCTGATATCAGAGACTTTTCGCACTTGTAGGTGTTGAGATTTTGTTAATTAGAAATTAAAGTGAGTAAACATCTTGAATCTTCCTTAATCAAAATAAGAAACAGAAAAAAAAGTACGAGTTTTGTCTCATAATAGTTGTTACATTCAGTGTCTGAAATCTATAAACAAATGTATCAACTATTATGGGACACAATGTTCTATTTGAAATGGAGGCGTTTTTCTGGATTGATTTGCACTAAGTTATTCTATATTATTGGTACTAGTACAAAATAAAAAACACACTCCGGGCGATGTAAAAATACATTTTTGAAAGATATTGTTTGAGGAGGTGGAAGTTAAAAATTGAATGTCAGAGAGTTTGAACCATAAATCATGAAATCATCAAATTTATTAAAGGAGTAAAAAACAATAAAACAATTTGAAATCGAAACTAAGTTCTATTAACTTTGAATATCTATTAAAATAAAACAAACTATATATAAATATATGATACTGGGGATGTATCTATTAAAACTTGTTTTAAAAATCAATGAGGACTGTCTAATGTTGCATGCTCAAATTTTGAGTGTGTTTATTCTATGTTATAACGATTTATGACGTATAGTGATGTAAGCAGTGACGTAGTTTTTGTTACAGACAAAAACCGGAAGCGAATCTCCATTATTAATAGATATGCAAATAAAGAAGAATAATAGCTTTTTTTAGATAAAATATTTTATCCTGGGTATGATTTAAACTACATATGATAGTGAGGCCCCTGTTCTGGAGATCTAAGGACTATGGGGTACCCTTCATTGCTATTACATCCAGGTCCACTGTGACCCTGAGTTGTAGTACCTGTTAGGTTTCCATCTATGGGTCGAATAGATCTGTTTAAAAATATTTTTATTTGGTAGACCCGTGTGTCAAAAATATCTCTTAATGAACAAATACACAAAAAATGTAGAAAAATGAATGTACAATGAAATAACCCTAGATGGGTTAACGTGCCATTAAGGTCAATCAATCAATCAATCAGTTTTGGATATTTCTTTAAAAGTATTGTATCGACTTACTCATCCTTGAAAACTGCCGAATAAGATATATTTATGAGTAAAAATATTTTAGAAAATTGTAAAATAAAAAAATTTTTTTTTTTAAAATGAAAAGAGAAAAAAGATACACAAAAAGTAAAGTCATCATAGTGGCCTAAAGTCGGTATCAGCCAGACAGCGAAGGAATCTACCCCCTTTTCACTAGCGCTAGACCATGGAGATTATTTTAGCATCTGATGTGGAGTGCTACACCTACCATCAGCTCCTCACTTTACCGCACAGATCCCTGTGCTACTCATACGCCGAAGTTGGCGAGGACCGGTATCGAACCAAGAACATTGTGATTCCTAGCCGAAACACTCTACCAACTGATCTAAACCGGCCCCTAAACGGATCTACTTTGACACAAATATTCATTTTATAGTTTTTTATACTTTGGTATTTGTTCTGATGATAATCTATATAAAGTAAAATAGACAGCAAGAGAGTCTATCCCCTTTTCGCTAGCGCTAGACCAGGGAGATTGTTTTTTGCGTCTGAGGTGAAGCACCATACCTACCATCAGCTCCCCACTTTATCCCACAGATCCGAACCGTGCTGCTCAATCGCTGAGTCGTTGAGGGAACCCAGGACCTTGTGGTTCAGAGCCGGATGCTCTACCAACAGTTTGAACTGCTTCGCTCACATGATATACATACAGCAAACTAGCACGTACCAAAATATTGTAAAACTTTTGACTCATCCCTTGTACAAAAATATAAATAGTTAATTGGTTTGATTTATTAGAGACTTATCATCTAACTAGAATATTGTAAAACATTAAAATCACACAAGTGATTCATTTTATCTTTGTAACATAATAACTTTGGTATTCTTATCTGTTAAAGTTGTTGAGAAACACTTTTTGTACTGAAACCAAAATTTTAAAACTCTTATCATCATCATCATCAAGTGGTACCGACAGCACAGATTCCCTTAACTCTCTTTCGCTATCCATCCCTATCTTCTACCAGTCTACAAGTTATCTACAAGGCACCCAGTGACCGGTATTGAATCCAGGACCTTGTGGTTCTGAACCGGATGCTCTACCAACTGAGCTAAACCAGCCCTATAAAATGAGGTAGATTGAATGATTGATTGATTTTAATGACATGTCAACATGTCCATGGTTATTTTATGCCTAAACGTTTAGTAAATTGCGTTCGTATTTTACATTTTTCGTGTAGCTGTTTCTTAATTTATTTTGCACACGGTTCAATCGAATTTATAGAATTTATATTATATATATATTTACCAACCCCTTTGCACGAGCAGGATGCGACACAAGGTCAATTTCTTAAGCGGAGTTCAACAGGTTTGAATTCAGAGTTTTTCTTCTCCTTGACCTGTTGCCTAAACAAGGTTAAAGAGCCCAGTCTGCCCTATTATTTATCCATAGCTGGAGGGAGAGTAGGATTCATACCTTTCCCAAGGGTATTAGCGCTAAGTGAAATACAATTACGTCATCCAGGATTTGAATTTGGGGCGACGAGTCCATTTCCCACGACTTTAACAATTACACCACACACTTCCAGAATTTATATTATAAATAATAATAATAATAATAATAATAATAATAATAAATAAATTCAATCGAATACGGATGATTTTTAAAACTGATCTATTGGACCCATACATTGGACTCTAACAGGTACTACCACTCCGGTTCAGGGGGGGGGGGAATTGGGAGTAATGGTAATGAAGGGGTACTTCACACTCAACAGATCTCCAGAACTGGAGACTCACCGCCAGATACATTTTTATTGTCATACGCACGACACACCTTTTTGTGGGAGAGGGCTTATCCCTCTGCAGGAGATACAGTCAGTGCTGGGTTGCTCTGTGGTAGTGGTAATGATGCTGTGTCTCCGAAATAATATCTCATGAGTCATCATACGGTGATGGTTTTGTTGGCAGCACGGCTGGTGCTTTCTTTTCAGCATGTGTATGGATGCATATATAGGTCACATTGTTTATATATATATATATATATGTGTGTGTGTGTGTGTGTGTGTGTGAGTAGATGATGAAGTAATAGAATTTAGTTGATGGAATGGTGTATAAGATATTATCTGCTAACAAAACGACTATAGTTGGTGTTTTGGCTACTGTATGAGTATAACGAAGCCCACACGCGTCCAGATTCGGTTAAATCAAACTTAACGGACCTAAATTCCACCATCATATGCCACCCCGACGAAAGAAAAAAAAATCAAAACTTACGGAAAAAACCGAATTTAATGAAATTTTCAGTGTTGATATTTCAATGAATAAAAGATATAATGCACCAGTTATTTTATTTAAAATATTTTACATTGTTTCAGGTCAGTTAACTTTGAACCCGTATCTTAAAGGCGTAACACAGATTCTCAAAGATATTTAAGCATGAACCATCATAAGGCCACATAAATTGTTTCTATTTGATCGAGAAGTAAGACATGGAGAAGTGGGAGGGAGGAGGAGTAAGAGGAGAGAGTGTGGTATGAGTCTGGTACGATGCGTTGAAAGAGCGAGATGTGATCTCGGCAGTTGTGACTTGGGGGAAAATAAAAATCTCATGAGAAAAAGAAGGATTGTGTTATTATTAAAAACTATAAATGGCACAAGGCAAGATATCCCCCAGCACCCCACAAGTTGATTTCTAGACTCGAAAGATCAATGTATTGTCAGCCAACTGAGCAACCAGATTCGAGCCTCTCCAATGTAATACCAGTCCAGAGATAAGCATACAATTAATTTTACTAATGAGAGCATAACATCATACTCTCACTTAAATTAAACAATATTTTGCTACAAAATTCCGTTAAATTTTTTCCTAGAAAACTATTAACTTCATAACCGTTATGCAAGGTGTGCATCTTAAATTCTGTAGCATTACTTGCGTCTTGAGATAATTTAGATCCCATCTTGCATCTGAGGTCGAGGCTCCAGTTCTAGGTATCTGAGGAGTGTGGAATACCCATTCATTGTCATTACTCATAGTTTCACTCTGACCCGGAGTGACAGTATATATTAGGGTCCATCTATGGGTTAAATAAATTGTTTGAAAATTATTTGTATTCGATAGGACCGTGTGTAAAAAATCTCTTAAGAAACAACTACACACAAAAATGTAAATATGAATTTACAATGAATCAAATTCCTTAACATGTAGGCATAAAATAACCCCATACGCGTTGACACTCCGTTAAAATCAACCAAAGAACAAATCTACTGAATATTAGGGTCCCATCTATGGGTTAAATAGATCTATTTGAAAATTATTTATATTCGATAGGACCGTGTGCAAAAAATCTCAACTACACACAAAGATGAAAATATGAATGATAATGAACGCGATTCTCTCATCTCTTGGCATAAAATTACCCTTAACGAGTTGACCAACTGTTAAAATCGATCAAGGAATAAATCTACTGAATATTTATTTTTATTTAAACAGTAAGATCTTAATTGCCATATTACTATGTTTCATTGAAAACGTTAACTTTCTTTTCAGCATTTTGAATGACATTTTAAAATGAACAGGTCGGGTATGCCATGAAATTTTCTTCAATTCAGGTTGCAATTTAATATATTGAAATATAAAATATTATATTCGCGGAAATGTTAAAGAATTGTGATATTTACTGACATTCATTTAAGGAATTAAGAAATTCAAAACGCACTTGAAATTTGTACGTATCATTTTGTGTGAAAGTTGAAAACTGAGAGTTTGAAATTCCTTTCAGCTGCGAATCCAGTCACTAAAGGGCGAGTCAAAAGTTTTGCAATATTTTGGCACGTGCTAAGCTTGTGGCGCGTATATCACATGACCGAAGCAGTTCAAACCGGGGAAAGCTATTCACTGTATTTGGTAGTTACTAGGTATTTACCCAACCCATTCGCCAGGGGTAGGATGTGACAAAAGGTCGCTTGTACGGGGCATCCAGCGTGGATCGAACTCGCTATTCAGTAGTAATGGATCTGCGACTCTAGCTTGCTAACAATTACACCACGATGGGGCACTCTTATACCCAACCCATTTGTCACGGAGAGGATGTGACACACCTCTATAGGGCATCCACTGAGGATTGAACTCGCTATTCAGTAGTAATGGATCTGCGTAAATAGCTTTCTAACCATTACACCACGATGAGACTCCATTACATTTTGTCTTGTATTATATCTTAACTTGACTTTGACATTAAATAACCCATGAAGGTTGATATGCCATTAAACAAATAAACCAAATCAAAACCTTATAGGAATAACAATAATATGTCAGATTAAACATAATTTCTTAAATAATTATTAATTATCATTATAAATTTTTGTCTTGCATTGGCTTTGGCATTAAATAACCTACGAAGATTGATATGCCATTAATAAAAAAAAGCAAATCTACGAGTATTC
This sequence comes from Doryteuthis pealeii, assembly GCA_023376005.1. Lineage (NCBI taxonomy): Eukaryota > Metazoa > Mollusca > Cephalopoda > Myopsida > Loliginidae > Doryteuthis > Doryteuthis pealeii. The sequence continues at coordinate 100,356,588 of CM042149.1, read as the reverse complement.
ACCTTATTTTTTAGTTGTTTTTACATTTAGATGGAGTATTTTCAAGCATTCATATTAATCTAAAAATAATAAAAGCAATTGGTAATTTGCTTGAAGCATTGTTAAGTATGTTATAATATATTAATATTTTGAAGGCCAATATAATGAAAAGAAACTCTGATGATGAAGTTCATGCTTCGAAATCGATAAGACGCATTGTATTGGCCTTCAAAATATTAATATACTAAAAATAACACTTTTTTAAAAAAGATAGTTACCTTGACGCTTAGATAGAGCTTTAAGCGTTTTTTCGTTTGAGCAAAACAAATAGATTCGCAGCTTGTGTATCCAATGTAATTTTCTTAAAGCTTCTTAGAAAAGTAATACATGGTTCTGATTGATTCTCTAAGTACGGAGAAAATTCAGAAAAAGGAAATGCATTTTCGTTTTCTGTCGATTTCGTTCCTAACATCACATGATTATTCTGTGTAAAAATTGTCACTCTTCGTTCTGCACAGGGATTCTGGGTGTGGCAGTCAGTGCATAGAAATAATCGCGGATGCGAAGCTGAAATAACCCAGTTGATATTTATTCTGAACTTGTCTGGGTCGACAGGGGCTTAAAGTACGATCCTTGTGGGCGGTTTTACACAAATGGCCATCGGTGGGAAAAGAACTCGTCAATTTAGGAATTTTAAAAAGCTGTGTGTAACTTAAAGTAAAAAAAAAAAAGAAAAAAAAAGAAAAGAGAAACCGCCCCCCCCAAAAAAAAACAGGCTTACTTATTTACCTTAGAATATGTGTTATTCTATAATTATTCTGATAAACATAGAAGTTTTAACCTGCTAGTTTGAGTTCAAGCCCGAATATGAGAAAGCTCTAAACCCCAGGAATCAGTGAAGTGACTCAAATAGAATAATTACATATCTATAAAAAAGTTTCCTATTTAAATGTCATACGTGTATTTACACAAACCGAACAGGATGCCATACAAAGTAAGTTTTTAAGCGTAGTTTAACAGGTTTGAATTAGGAGTTCTCATTCTCCTAGACTGGTTGCCATACCAAGATTAGAGTCAAGTATGTCCTATCCATAGCTGGAGGGAGAATAGTTTTGCATACTTTAACATACTATTAGCACAATCTGAAACGCAAATGGTCCCGTCTAGGATTTGAACTCGGCTTGCCATGTCCATTTCCTACAAATATAAGCATTACAAAAAACACCTCTTTAAACTGACTATATATATAGTAATATATACAAAATAAATAGTTTTACGAGTTTAACAAAGTTTTCCTTTTAGATCGGTTGCCAAACTAAGGTTAAAGAGTCCAGTGTGCCCTAAATTTTACTCACAACTGGTTTGGTTTGTTTTGTTTTATGGCATATCAACCTCGGTGGGTCATTTAATGCCGAAAAATTTTGAGATAAATTCATTCTTAATGGATACTCAATTATTTTTATAAACTCATGTTTTTCTATTTAAGCCATAGATTGACCTAACAGGTACTACCACTCCTCACAACTGGAGGGAGAATAGTTAGATTCATATTTTTGTTTTTTTGTTTAATGTCATATCAAACTTCATGGGTTATTTAATGCCAAATGCCATCACTGTAAAAGAACATTAGTGGTACTATTTAACCCATAGCTGGGGGTTTGAGTGAGTTCATACATTTCCAAAAGTCTGTTAGTGAAAGGAATAGCGAGACTGGAGCTCGAACTCGCTTGCTGCAATGTCGCACTCCTACACGTTATCCACGACGCCACGGACACTCCCCCGATACATACCTTTACCATACTATTAGCGCTATGTGAAATGCTTGCAGCTTTTTCAGGGATTTGAACTTGAGTTGCTGTGTCTATTTCCGATAACCGAGCACTTCCTTAATTTATATATTTTTATTTTGTTTCTGGATAATAAATAAAACCAAATTGATGACACGAGTGTGGATTTATCTACACAACAATGCTTTCCTCATCTCTGTGGTCTGTTTGAACCGGCATAATTAAGTTATTTTTCGTATTCCATTTTAGATATTTAAAAGATATTTATCGTGATTGAATTAAAAGATACTAGTCGTACTGTTTGTCTATGGCTGTTTATTTTGCATGTATATAGACACAAAATACAATACAAGATCTCTCTCTCTCTCTCTTCCCTTTCTCCTCTCTCTCTCTCTCTCTCTCTCTCTCTCTTTCATATATACTAAATAAAAATTTAACCTTAATGAACCTATTTTGACATTTATAGATTGGGCCGTATTGATTTATGTTAGGAACCAATAAAAATACACATCTAAACACTATGTTGAGTCAAAGGTTTTGCTATGACGAAATGCGTGCAGAAAAATCTACATAGGAAAAACAAAGGATGCATAATGTAATGGTTTTCATCTTAGGAAATGGACTCGGCGATCCGAGTTCAAATCTTGGATGATGCAGTTTGCATTTCACTTAGCGCTAATACTCTTGCGAAAGGTATGTATCCAACTATTCTCCCTCTTGCTATAGATAAATTGTAGGGTGAATTAGGCTCTTCAACATTGGTTAGGTAACCAGAGAAGGAAAACTCTGAATTTAAACCTGTTAAATTCCGCTTATGAAATTGACCATATGTTACATCTTACTCCTACAGGGGAGTTGGTATATATATATTTTTTTTTTTGTGGGGGGGGGGGATATGTGCTTAATTGAAGTCATACCTAATTTTGAAAATTAATTAGTTAATAATTAATGAATTTAGATTTGTTTAGCCTTACATTTGAACATATATGCCCGCCTAAATTCATTAATTATTAACTAATTAATTTTCAAAATTAGGTATGACTTCAATTAAGCACATATTCTCCAAAAATTGTCGGCTAAAGGCCATATAAAAAATAAACACATTGTTTGTTTACTTACTTTCATATATATATATATATATATATATATATATATATATATATGGTGTGTCCAAAAGTATCGAGATTTTTTACTTTTTGACACACTTATATTCTAAAAGAAATAACGTTTCGTTCTTCTTCATTTCTATTTCGGTAAATACAGCTTTAAACTTGATACTTTTTGACACACCTTGTATTCTGAAAAAAAATATGGAATATATATTTTTTTCTTGCTACCTAAATCCTGGAAGCAGCACCGCAGAAAACAGCAGCTGTACGGCCACTTACCCCTATCACACAAACCATCCATACATACTGGAGAAGTAAGGACGAACTCATAAGTGACGTTCCCCTGTAGACACTTACACGTGGACACACCAGTGTAGACCAGCCTGCAAAAACTTACATTGCTTAGTCATGGATACTGGATGCCACGTGGAAGACTAGACGGAATTTAGTACCACTTATAAACTATATAAACGAGAGAGAGAGAGAGAGAGAGAGAGAGAGAGAGAGAGAGAGAGAGAGAGATTCTAGTACGACGATGACGATGATGCTGATGATGATAATGATGATGATTTGCATTAGTTTTCAAGTAGCAACAAAAGCAGCCTAGCATTCAAAATAGAGGCTATAGTGCTGCACTGTCTGGAGCCAGCTTTTTTTCAAGTTATTTTATCCCACGCTAATACCAGTTCTGATCTTTTAAGGCAAAGAACTCCTTCGCTGATGCTTCCACCTCCTCTTGGTTGTTGAAGCGTAGCGACTGCATTAACTGAGCCACGGATCTGAATAATAATCCGAGTGAACTAATTCCAGACTATATGCTGGGTGAATCCACCTTTCTGTCAGTTCTTTGATCTGAATATGATACCATTTTTTCCCCTTCGAGCGAGTGGAAGAACTCCTTCACTGAAGCTTCCACCTTCTCTTACTTGTTGAAATGTCACGAGCACAGGGAGTAATTATTCGAGAGAGGCCAGGACTGGGTGTAGAATTAGTTCGTTTCCCTCAGTTTCGTGGAGTTTAGATAATTAAATTCTGACTAAACACACACACACACACACACACACACACACACACACACATATATATATATATATATATATATATATATATATATATATATAGTTTTAAGGTGTGTATAGAAATAACCCACACAAGATTCACCATAAAGGATCTTCAGGGTTAATTGCAAGGAATTAATCAAGATATTTATATTCATTATAACTATGACTTATTCGGTTAATACTTGTATCGACCGTCAATATTGCGATTAACTCGATATATATATATATATATATATATATATATATATATATATTAAGGAGTCGTGTTTGTTTATCGACTTATAACTCAGAAACGAGATGTAATTGAGCATTAAAATCACGCATACTCTTTAATGTGTTTATAATAAGGAGAAGTAAAATAAAAAATAGTTTTTGATTTTTCTTATTGAATGATCCAGATTAATTCAATACTTAAAAATCGGTCGATTTATGGAACTCTTTACGGTCCTTCGTAAGTACAAAAATCACTCTCCAGTTCTTCTCAAGGTTCACCCTAAAAAAATCCGAAAATAAACAAACATTGTGATTCGCGAATTGTTAGTGAATTAAAATAAATAATAAAGAATCTGCTGTTTTTTTTCTTACCCCCTCTCTTACTTCTCTCTTCCCAATTTCTCTCTCACTACCCCGTGCTTCTAAAATCATTTTAGTATATATATTTTAGTTCGACTACTTCTGCTAGTTTAGCTCAGTCGGTAGAGCGTTCGGCTAGAAACCACAAGGTTCCTAGTTCGATCCCGGTCCTCGCCAACTCAGCGTATGAGTAGCACAGGGATCTGTGCGGTAAAGTAAGGAGCTGATGGTAGGTGAGGCGCTCCACCTCAGACGCAAAAAACAATCTCCTTGGTCTGGCGCTAGTGAAAAGGGGATAGACTCCCTCGCTGATTGGCTGATACCGACATAAGGCCGCCCCGACGACTTTACTTTATAGCAATAGCTGTTGTGATACGTGGACAGGGTTTAGTACCACAGATCATAAGGATTGCTGGGGACCTAATGAGTTATTTCCCAGGTGACAATTGCTTTTGATTTGTCTCAGGTAACAGTAGCAAGATAACGCCGACGTTATTAGAGTAAAACATTTGAGCTACAAGGTAAGCTATCAGGTATCCGTATCTAATTTTCTGCTACATTAGTTGTAATAAACTTCTAGAGATTCTCGATTGCATAGTATATTCTGTTGTACATTGCAAATATCAATATATTGTATGTTTAGGGTCTGATAAGGTGTCGAAACTATTTATTTTGTAATTACTGTATATGTCAGAGCAAAGAGGTGCCTATGGTGTACTGGTTATATTCGGTGGAAATGGACGGTGAGATGAGGCTATTTGTATTTTACATAACTCTCATACCATTGGGAAAGGTATGAATCCAACTAGTCTCCCTCAAGGTATAAATAAAATAGTAGAGCGGTCTGAGCTCTTTAGTCTTAGTAAAGCAACCGGTCCGGAGGTGGTCGTTGTGTAACGCTTATCATCGTAAGTAGTTGAACATGGCGATCCGAGTTCAAATCCTAGACAAAGCTGTCAGCATTTCACATAGTGCTAATACCCTTGGAAAAGGTATGAATCCAACTATTCTCCCTCCAGCTATGATTAAATAGTAGGGCGGAGTGGGATTTTTAACTTTGGCAACCCATCTAGGAGAAGGAAAACTCTAAATTCAAACCTGTTAAACTCCGCCTAAAAACTGACCTTATGTCACATCTTGCTCGTTACATACAATTATATAAGAGGATTGGCTGAAAAGTTCATAGGCTGACCAAGATATTCTCATGGAATGAGACCAAATGGAGTTTATTTTTCAAAATAGTTTCTCTTGCGGTCCACACGCTTCTCCTATCGGTGTTACAGTGCTTGGATCCCATTAGTAAAAATGTCATCAACAGCAGATATGACGTCATCATATACACTTTTCAGCCTACTCTCGTATATGGTTGTCAGTATTCGCCATTGGATTCAAACTTTTATTTATTCCATCAAATCCAAAAAGTGCTTTCCAGTCCGTCTACGAATATGCGTGCTCGTGTGAGTACAGATATTGCTTGTATGTGTGAGTGTGTGTGTGTGTGTTTGAAGGCCTGTGTGTGAATATGTATGCAGGCGTGTTTATGTACATGTGTGCGTGTGTGTGAAGTTGTGCTTGTGTGTGTGCAGGCGTGCTTGTGTGTCTATGCGTGTGTGTGCAGGTGTGTGTGTGTGTGTGTGTGCAGGTGTGTGTGGGGGCAGGCGTGCTTGTGTGTGTGTTTGTGTGTGTGTGCTTATATATGTACAGGCGTGCTTGAGTGTGTGTGTGTGTGTGTGCAGGTGTGCTCATGTGTGCGCAGGCGTGCTTGTCTGTGTGTGTGTGCAGGTGTGTGTATGGGCAGGCGTGCTTGTGTGTTTGTGTGTGTGTGTGCTTGTATGTGTACAGGCGTGCTTGAGTGTGTGTGTGCGTGTATATTCCATTTATGAATCCGAGGCCAAACACTAATTAAATGACAGCTGTTGTTCGTCGGACAGTTACAAAGTAAGTAAGCAAAAAAACAAAACTTTACTATAAATATGTTTTGAGAACGAAAAACCATTATTTTATTGTGAAACTTAATCTCTTTGCACTGACAACAGTTTTGGTGTCACAGTGTCTGCAGTTTTATGCACACCCGACTTTGTGCCATGTTCACAAACTTACATGCGTGAATCATCCTCTGTGCGATGCACAATTGACGAGATAGAGAGGGGGAAAAACGAGAGAAAAAATCACGTGGCAAAAATGGACGCAAATGCGGCCTGTGTGTATTATACATGTGAACAAACAGATGGTTCGATGTATCCAAATATGTGTGTGTGTGTGTGTGTATGTGTGTGTATGTGTGTCCGTGTGTGTCTATCTAAAAACAGAGTAAAGCTATTCATAACGGGGTATTAGGAAAAGCGGTGTTATGGGGGTGGGGTGCTGTGTTCCGCCTGGCCATATTTGTACACACATCATCTACAAGCCTGGAAATGATAACGACTTAAAAAAGAAGGAAGTGCTTCCTTATCAGCAGTTGGTTAGACGTAAACCAATTCTGGCAGGCAGCGTGGATGTATATATACCTAAATATGTCTACGTACATAAGTATGTACACGTGGGGCCAATGTGTGTGTGTGTGTGTGTGTGTGTGTGTGTGTGTGCAACATCCTTTTTGTTCCATCTCGCCCACATGTATGTGTATGAAAACTTATGAAAGTTCATATGAGTAGTGTTGATGTGTTATGCAAGACTGTGCTGTGTAAATGTAATATGTAAAATTGTGTGACATTATTTCCCAATTCATCATTGTTTCAAGGAATTTGTTGATTATTTTAAGAATATGCAATCTTTCTCCCAGAAAGAAAATTCTCCTTCATTTTCTAGCTATAATTAAAAAAAACATTAGAAAAATTAAAACTAATATTCACACAACAATAGTTTCCACTTAAAATGCATACATCTAGCAGAAAACCCACCCTATGAGCATATGTTAACTTCGTAACACCGAATATCAAACATGTCGTGTCGTAACAGTTAACATAGTGGGAAATAGACTCGGCTACCAAAGTTCAACTCCTGAATGAGGCTGTTTGAATTTTCACATAGCATACCCTTGGGAAAGGTATGAATCCAACTAATCTCCCTCCAGTGCTGTATAAATAGAAAGGCAGATTGGGCTCTATAATTTTGGTTAGGCAGCCAGTCTATAAGGAAAATACTAAACTGAAACCTGTTAAACTCCACTTAAGAAATTAACGATTATTCTCGTGCGGAGGCGTTCGTAGATAAATAGTGCTAATAGCCTTGTGAAATGTATGAATCTAACTTTTCTCCCGCCAGATATGAGTAAATAGAAGAAGATACTGAGCTCTTTAACTTTGGTATGGGAACCAGTCTAGGAGAAGAAAATCTTTGCATTCAAACCAGTTGTAGATCTGATGAGGGATGGACCCTGCCAAGCTCTTCGTGCCCAAGACAAGCCGAATTAAACCAGGTTATGAGATATGGGGCCGGGTTAGCTCAGTCGGTAGAGCGTTCGGCTAGAAACCACAAGGTTCCTAGTTCGATACCGGTCCTCGCCAACTCAGCGTATGAGTAGCACAGGGATCTGTGCGGTAAAGTAAAGAGCTGATGGTAGGTGTGGCGCTCCACCTCAGACGCTAGAATAATCTCCTTGGTCTAGCGCAAGTGAAAAGGGTATAGACTCCCTCGCTGATTGGCTGATACCGACTTTAGGCCCCCCGACGACGACGACTTTACTTATGAGATATGTTATGTTACCATCGAATTGTATATAACTTACGTGCTGGAAGTTAATAAATGTAATTGAGAGGTTAACGTTTATGGCTCCCATGATGGTCTCTGCTTCTACTATAAATGTAAATACGAATTTAAAAAAGGGTTTCAATATTATGAAGACCAAAATAAAATAAAAAAATATGTAAAAGAAAACATTGAAAAAGATCCTAACTTTGGTTAATGACTAGAAAATCTTTAGTAAGATGTCTACTCTATACGATTAAACAAAAATATAAAGATTTGATTTAGTTAACTTGATGGATATAAAGTAAGTATCCACTTTAGAATTATTCTAACATTATAAGACGAATTCCTGTTTAAAAACTTGGACCATATGACCTTTAGGCACCCCTTTTGCTTTGCTGATTCATAAGTACATTTTTTTTCATTTACACCGTCAACATCTGTTTGTTTGTTAGACGATTTTTAGAGATTTTCTAAAAATTATAAAACTAACCTCTAACCCTAACCCCTAACCCTAACCCCTAACAAACAACCGGATGTTGACGGTGTAAATGAAAAAAATGTACTTATGAATCAGCAAAGAAAAAGGGGTGCCTAAAGGTCATATGGTTCAAAAACTTAAATAGGCTAAAAACTTCATGGCCATAGTTTTATCTACAAAACTTAGCACAGGGCCAGAAGTATGGGGCACCTAGCAAGAATCGAACTCACTAATCATGGTCTGCTAATCTATCTTGCTGTTACACAATGTGAGGTTACTATAAAACATTCTGGACATAGATTAATTTGGGTGATTTCAGAAAAAAATAGTAAGAAGAATAATTTAAGAGGGCATTTTTCAGAAAACTGTCGAATGAATTATTTAACAAAATTTGATCTGTTGATAGATATAATATTAATAGTGTATATATTCTATGCAAAGATTCTTTTGTTGTTATTATTTTTTTGTTGTTGTAAAAGGTTGATGCGAGAAGATAGAAAAAGAGTAGATCCCCAAGGAGGCATAACAAATAAGTAGATAAGTAGATAAATAAATAGCCGTCCTCGAATTATGTGATGACAGACAAAAAAAAAAAAAAAAAAAAAAAAAAAAAACTTTAGATAGTGTGGGGAAAACATAGTTGTCTCCCCCTGGATCAATTCACGATAAATACTAAAGAACCTTCACCTTAACTGGACCACAGTTAAGTTATACTAAATAAAGGTTGAGTAAAGTATTTACCTTGTTCATATTTTATTACCGATACATTATAGTAAGAGACAGAAAGATATTATTATATACAAGGTGTGTCACAAAAGAATCGAGATTTTTTGTACTTTTTGACACACCTTGTGTTCTGAAAAAGAAATAAGGTTTCATTTATTCTTCATTTCTATCCTGATAAATACAGCTTCAATCTTGGTATTTTTTGATACACCCCGTATTCTGAAAAAAGTTAATGAATGGAATGTTATTTTTGTCAGAATACAAGGTGTGTCAAAAAGTAAAAAAAGATTGTATAAACACCTTGTATATATATATATATATATATATATATATATATATATTTGCCAACTCCTACTTAACATGTGACAAAAGGTGAATTTCTTAAGCGGAGATTAACAGGTTTGAATTCAGTTTTTCTTCTAGACTGGTTGCCATACCAAAGTTAAAGAGCCAAGTCTGCCCTACTATTTGCCCATAGATGGAGGGAGAAGCGCTATTGAAAACAGCCTCGTCCAGAATTTGAACTTATGTCGCAATATTCATTTCTTACAATAACCGTTACACCACTCTCCTCCACCCGAAATGATATTGTTATATGACGTTTTAATTTCTGAAATTGGAAAGATAACTTACAATTATCTTGCCTGTTTTATACTTTCTGCCCAAGCAGGATATTTTCTGAATGAATTGAAAATAGAATTACCGAAATAGATGATGTATTCTCGTACTTAACTCCCTTCCACGTACCGGTGTTACTTGCCAATCATTTTCACTTTATTTACAGACAGCTAAGGTTTTGCAGCCCAAAAGTAAAACTGAATGATACACTGGGCTTCTCCTTCTTTTTTTCTCTCTCGTCGTGTGGAACGGATGGGGGGGGGGATGCTAGTATCACAGACTCAAATCAAAATTATTTCCCCTCCCGTGTAAATAAAAAATAGTTTTAGAAAAGACACTGTTTACATATGAGCTAACAACTTGGAATAATATTTAGAAGCCAAATAAGAAAATCGCTACTAACAGCATAACTCCATTAGCACTGACTAAAATATAGATGCATACTTTTCACACCGTCGAATGTCATTGCAAACGATTTCCTTTTTCTTGGGATGGGAGCCTGCAAATAGTTCAGAGCAATGATTTGAGTTACTTCTTCAATTTTGGTAACAGTCTTATACAATTCCCCTATATATATATATATATATATATATATATATATATATATGCACATACATATATGTAAGTAAAGTAAAGTCGACGGGGCGGCCTAAAGTCGGTATCAGCCAGTGACTATGAGGGTAACTTTATATGAAACCTTTTGAAATACATTTAGTATTTCAATATGACAGTCTGCACAAAAAACTCTATAAACAAACTACACAAAAAAATGTTAATATGAATATATAGTCGTCGGGACGGCCTAAAGTCGGTATCAGCTAATCAGCGAGGGAGTCTATCCCCTTTTCGATAGCGCTAGACCAAGGAGATTGTTTTGGCGTCTGAGGTGGAGCGCCACACCTACCATCAGCTCCTTTGCCGCACAGATCCCTGTGCTACTCATACGCTGAGTTAGCGAGGACCGGTATCGAACTAGGAACCTTGTGGTTTCTAGCCAAACGCTCTACCGACTGAGCTAACCCGGTGCACATACATATATATACATATACATATATGTGCACATACACATATATATACACATATACATATATATGCATATACACACACATATACATACACATATATATGCATATACACACACATATACATACATATGCATATACACACACATATACATACATATGCATATATACATACATACATATGCATATATATATATATATATATATATATATATATATATATATATATATATATTCAGAAAATTGTGAATGGAATGATGAAAGACCCGCATGGGAAGACTTAATAATATTCATAGAAATCGAAAATTTGATATTGTAGACACTAAAAAGTTCTTGACAAAAGAACAAGTAGCTCCAAACATAGAAAAGTGCGGGGCACCCAGTGAGAATCAAACTCACAAACAATAGGTTTCTAGCCTAGCTCGGCAACCATTACACCTCGAGTGGCGGTCTGTTTATTCGTACAGTAATTTTTTAAATTTTAAATTACAAACTGGATTCTAAATTTCTCTTTTTTTTTAACAGTGATTCTATAATTGTGGTAAAGTCAACTACAGTTATCTCCGCCTGGATCAGCCACCATGAATAATAAAATAATTTCCGTCTTAACTGGATCACAGTTAAGTTATATTTGAATAAAGTTCAAAGTAAAGCAATTCCATTGATCGTATTTTATTAGGATGATATTACACAAAATTCATTGTTGTTTCTAACGTAGTCATTTATGATTGTGTAATTGTGGTGAAATCAACCACAGTTGTCTCCCCCTGAATCAACCACCATAAATACTAAAAGAATCTCCGCAATAACTGAACCACAGCTGGGATTATATTTGAATAAAGATTCAAGTAAAGCAATTATTTTGTTAATCTTTTATTACAATAATATTACACCAGATTTATTTGATAAACCATACTGCTTTTCATTTTCCACATAAATTTCTGCTTTCAGGTTTGCTTTCGTTAGCAGAGGGGTAAAAACATGAAACTTAGGTCACTAGCAGAAAGCTGCTCTATGGACGGAACATAAAGCTAAAGACGCAAATGATGCAAAAATGTTTGTATAGCATGAGGAAGTACAAGTAAAGTTAGTATGATAAATCTAATTTTTTAAAAGTTTTAGTTCCTATACCTTGGTAGCAATATCTCATCTACAGAAAGCGATGTCAACATTCTTATAGATAAAGGGTGGGCTTCAGTTGACAGGTTTACGACCGTATGGAACTATAATCTCTCTAATTGAATAAAACGGGAATTCTTCCTGCTGTAGCTGAGTCAATACTACTCCGGCAAAAATTGACTTTGAGTAATCATTTTGTAAGGTTGTTGGACCAATTTACGTATCTGGGTAGTAATATCTCATCCACAGAAAATGATGTTAATTCCCGTATAGGAAAGGCATAGACTGCTATTGACAGATTATCAATCATATGAAAATCTGATCTCACTGATAAGATAGAGTGACAATTCTTCCAAGCTGTATTTGTACTAGTGCTACTGTATGGCTGCACTACTAACGAAACGCCTAAAGAATAAGCTAGACGGGAATTGCACAAGAAAGCTGCGTATTGTCTTAAACAAATCATGGAAACGGCAACACACAAGAAAGCAGCTAACTTCCCCCCTATTACAAAAACCATCTGGTTAATACGAACAAGACACTGCTAGAGAACCAAGGAAAACTCAAATGACTCCTATTTAGACCTGCACATGGACATGTCAGTGTGTGAGCGATCCAGCAAGGACCTAAATCAATCAGTTCTGGGCGGATTCTGTATGATGCACAGAGGAGCCCCAGAGGCGATAACCGATAAAAATGACCTAATGATGATGAAGTCTGAAATTCAGGCATCATAGAGAGGATTAGGGGCAACCCTTGTTTTCAGAAATGAATTGAATAAATTAATGATTCTGTGACCACAAATCAAGGGCTGATCTGCACATATATCGACTTATGCACATATGCACTGCAGAGGAGTAAGACTCTGTTCGATGGGGGTCACCTGTTGGCCGTGGGTGGCGATCCGTGATGCTTACGAATGGAATCCAGGTGATTGAGCAGTCCATGACACGCAACACTTCACTTTGACCCTTGCGTAGGCTAGACGGGCGGTCGGAGAGGCCCTCTTCGATCAATCAGCTGGTCATGTCAAGCCCTAGCACCTATATGATGACCCCAACCTTATTGCCCTTATAGCAAGCCCCAACCCTTTTTATCATATATGTGCTAGAACACTGAGGGTCTTCATGTCCAGGGTATGACGGTAAACTCTATCTGATGGTGAGGTTCCAGTTCTGGAGGTTTGTGGAATATGGAGCACCCCTTCATTACCATTGCTCCATGGTCCACTCTGACCTGGAGTGATAGTACCTGTTAGGGTTCTATCTATGAGTTAAATAGTAAATATTTAATGCTTATAAAAAAAATTGAGTATCTATTCAAAATTAATTTATTAAAAAAAACTGAAGTTGATATGTTGGCAACTTTCCGTCTATTTAAGACGATGGCGTAGTGTCCATTTTTTGTTTGTTTTTGTTTACCTACAGCTACGTGAGTGGCTGAATAGACCGATCATTGAATGGAAGTCTCTGGTGCAGTGGCTGCAAACAAAAGGTGATGCTTTCTGTAGGTGTTGGGGCTACTGCTGTTTCTCCTTCCTTTTAGCTCTCTTTTCCGTGCCGGCTTCCGTGGCGGCTGATATACCATAAAACAAAACAACCCAAACACACCAAGCGAATATACACGTAATATTGTAATCTAAAAAAAAAAAAGATTAGCTCATTTTGTTTCAGACACACAAAGAAGGAAAAATACAGATTACTGAACATACATAATTGAAACCATTAACACATATCGACAAGACGCTGGCCGAAAAAGATTACTTCGCCTCTGGCTGTGCATTGGTTTCGAGAGAGTGATAATTAAAAATCAACACAGCTGATGTAGGAGTAACACAGACGAGAGCTTAGAAAAACAGTCGAGATTTTCTTCCCCCGGTGTTTGTTTTTGTAGATTTATTGAACACTGGGCCATTCATAACTGAATAGAAGATGTGTCTCGTTAATGTGTGTGCAGCACGGATAGTTACTTATCTGCAGCTGATCCAACCTCCGTCTCTTCTTTCTTAAAAGTCTGTTTCTCTCAGTTCTAACGCGTCTCTCTGTTTAGACAGGATACTCGGCGCCTCGAATCTTTGACAGATGATTTTCTTCTGATAAATGAATCGACTAGATCGTCAATGGAGTCTGACGTTTTTTGAGAACTCACTTAGTGCAGATTCTTTAGTGCACACAGTTGTACAAATGTTCGGAAATATAGAGAAGTATGGTAACTTTTGTTTAGTAAATGGTAATTTTCACCTTTAGTTGTCAAAATTCCTAGCATGAAATTGTGCGTGCGCATTATCTGTAATGAACTTAATTGTTATTAAGAACACATTTTATGATATTTTTGTGTTAAAGCATGCAGTTGTATTTTTTTCGAAAAGTTTCTAAGATTTGTTTATTTTGCACGGAGACTTTCAAAATAGCTACTGGCTTGGTTCAAAGTGAAAGTCAAGGGAAGTTACTCTAATTGCCTTATTTGCTAGGAATTTTGACAACTAAAGGTGAAAATTACCTAGTAAATTAGGGTGTCCCAGAAAAAACAGAACCCACAAATTTTGTAATAAAACTTAATTTTAACTAGGGGGTTTAAGGTTAGGGTTAGGGTTGGGGTTAAAGTTGGGGTTAGGGTTAGGGTTAGGGTTGAGGTTAGGGTTAGGGTTTGCGTTCAGAACCCAAATTATTTATTTATTTTCCCATTAAACTAATCCTAAACCCTAAACCCCAACCCTAACCTCCAACCCTAAATCCCCATAGTTAAAATTAAGTTTTATTACAAAATTTGTGGGTTCTGTTTTTTCTGGGACACCCTAATTTACTAAACAAAAGTTCATAATTACCGAGAAGTATATCTTATGACATAGACATTGCTTTCACATTCTTATTGATAAGAGAAATATTAATGACTTCTGACTTCAAGAAAAATGTATGAGATAGTCTTTGGTGTATTTGTCTTAACTCGTTCCGCCCTGTCGGTGGGGCTTTAGAATGCACCTATCCATTTCTTTCACAGATGGTCATTTTATAAAGGTGACTTTAGCTTTTCCTATTACTACTTTGAACCACGTATCTTCGAGGCGTAACACAGATTCACAACCATATGTAATTCAAAGTTAATTGATCTGAAGAAATGCAAAAGTTTTAAAATAAAATGATTGGTGCATTATATTTTATTCATTAATGCATCAACACTGGAAATTCGGTTAATTCCTTGAATTCTAGTATTTTTTCTTTCGGTGGGGTGACATACAATGGCGGAATTTATGTCCGTTAAGTAGGATTTAACCCTGCATTCTAATTTTACCTTTTCTATAATTGACATAAAGCAATTAATTCATAGTAGCTGAAGTACGCATCTACGGTGGGTAAGAGACCAAAATTTGGATTGCAAACACATAGAGACTATAACCCTGTCAGCTAGGACTTTAGAATACACTGACTGCACCTCTTTAAATGGGGCCACCTGTCGGCTGTGGGTAGCGACCCTTGATGCTTAAGGATGGAACACGAGTGGCTAAGCAGTCCATGACATGCAACACTCCACGTAGACTCTTACGTAGGCTAGACAAGAGGACGGAGATGTCTCCTCCGATGAATCAGCTTGTTATGTCAATCCCTAGCACCTATATGATTGCCACAACCCTATTTCCCTTATGGAAATCCCCAACCCGTTTTATCATATTGGTGCTAGAAGACGGTGGCTGAGGGTCTTCATGTCCTGGGATGACGTTAAACTCTATCTGATGGTGACTTCCAGTTCTGGCGGTCAGGGGAATATGGAGCACCCCTTCACCACCATTGGTCCCTAGTCCACTCTGACCAGGAGTGGTAGTACCTGTTAGAGTCCCATCTATGGCTTAAATAGTAAAATGTGTTTATAAAAAAAATGAGCATCCATTAAGAATGAATTTATTTCAAAACTTTGTCGGCATTAAATGACCCACCGAGGTTGATCTGCCGTAAAACAAACAAAACCAAACCAAAACATAACTTGTTATCACTTCTTTTCCAGCACATAACTGAATCGCTTCATTGTTGACTGTTGAGTGGGACACTTTTTTAACACTAAGATATTTAATTATAAACAATTCATATCATCTTCAATTATCTGATGTTAAATGTGGCAGAGATAGCGTTGTTCCTTTTAATGAAACCATTAGGGGAGATTTATCAAAAATCAAGCTCACATAAGTCTTTCATTCTTTTATCAGTTAAGGAAGTCATATAACGCATGCATGTTGAGTTGGAAGCTATTTTAACACTAAGATATTTAATCATAAACAATTCAATTATCCACTTTGAATGTGGCAGAGATAGATAGCGTTGTTCATTTTAATAAAACCATTAGCGGGAATTTATAAAAATCACATAGTCTTTTATTCTTTTATCAGTTAAGGAAGTACTAGTACACATGCGTGCATATAACTTACAGTCATTCATTTCTGCTTTACTTGCCATGTTATCTTAATGTTCAATTGCATTACTGTTATTGATGACTACGTTTATTTTTCAGACGATATTTTTGCATAAACTGACATAAAGTTCACGAAAGATTGATAGTTAAAAACACTTTTGTATATTTTTCTTTAATAAACTTTATTATAAACCCCAAGCCCAAAAATGTTTTCAACCGCGCGGTGAGCAGTTGGCATCTTAGGACAGACGAACGTTACGTCTGCTCCTTTCTACTAACGGCTAAAAAATCTGATTAACAAAACTTAATTTTCATTCTCATGTCTTCCTATTGGCGGAATCCAGGGGTTCAATTAAAGGTCATTACCTATCATTAATATACCAAATATAGCACAATGCAATTTCAGAATATTAATACAGGAAGGGAGGACATCGTCTTACGTGGATGGTTTGTGAGATGGGAGCCAAGAGGCCGTACAGCTATTTTTATGGGGTGCTGGGTCCATGATTTGTTCAAAACACACCCTATAAAAACAGGAGTTGTACAGTTAACACTTCGGTTTCTGGACAGGTAAGATATAAAATAAATCCCATGATTCTAGGAGGCTGCACCACCAGGCAGTACCTGCCCCCATGTTTAAAAGAGCCAGGGCCGGGTTTATTACTCCGTGCATGAGGCGCCTATGCGAATCAGCACTCATCGCAAACTGCAGAGTGATAAAACAAAGGCAAGGTTTCTTCAACCTTGACATAGCTAAAAATCATAACGCACGAGAACAAAATCAAATTCGAAAACGCATAAAAAACAAAAAAAAAAATCCAAACAGAAATATTCCACTCGAAAATGTTCACAAACCTCTGTGACCACCATCATCGCACACTGACCTACATAATCGTACACTGATCTATACTGACCTACACATAAGGAACAGATACAGCATTCTGATTCTAGGTACATGGTTTAGTTCATGTGTCGTGGAATCAAGAAAGATCGACACACATGTAGATATAACAAGGGTTTATTTCTGAGAAAAAATACGGTAGACGGTTATATACACCAACTAAGGTAAAATACAATTAGTCGTACGTTGCTCTTAAGCTGCTCCTCCAACTGACCGCTAAAATAGTCCTCAGACTCGTCCATCTTGTGAGGGTAGCCTATCTACTCGACAACAGTTCATATATATACACTAAGCTAATTTCGTAATAATTAAACCATATGCATATTCTATGTACTCCATAATATTAACTACAATGGTATCTTGACTTACGAGTTTGATTCATTCCACTCATAACTCAATTTCCTCGTATATCAAATCAATTTTCCCCACAGAAATAAACTGAAATACCATTAATTTAAAAATGGATATCTATTTTAAATAAATCTTTTTCTTTTGAAGTTTAAAATTTGAAATATCTGTACGATTATTTACGTCTTACAGCAAAATGGTTTTCAGGTTATTTATTGTAAATCATTAAATACTTCCTCTCGATAAGAGCCCTCTCTTTATCCGTGTAACTGAGATGTTTGTTTTTTGTTTAGTTGAAATCTTTGCCTAAGCCTAATAAGTAGGAATTCAACATTTGGTAGGCGTACATCAAACCGTTTGGCCGACCACAGAGAACACATGAACATAATCTTTTCAGTCAGTAATATAAATATTTGATGCTTCCTCTCTAATTAATTGTTCATTAGAATGTTGTGTTTGTTGTTTATGATAACTGCTATGGATTCTGATGTAGAATTATAAGAAAGAATGTACATTGCGTTCAAGGTTTAATTTTACTGGTAGAATGTTTATTATTACGATGGCTGCTGAAGAGCCACAGTTGATCACAGATAATTTGGCTGCGTATTTTAACACATATCAGTTGCAACAAAAATACTTTCTTGTTGCAACTAATATGTGATAATAACTAGTACAAAATTAAAAAAACACCCTCCGGGCGATGTAAAAATAGATTTTTGAAACATATTGCCTGAGGGGTGGGAGTAAAAAATTCAATGTCAGCGACTTTGTATCCTAAGTAATTAAAATCATCAAATTCATTAAAGGATTAAAAAATAGAACAATTTGCAATGTATTAAAATAAAACAAACTATATATAGATATATAATACCAGTCATGTATTTATAAAAACTTGTTTTAAAAAAACCCAATGAGGACTGTCTAATGTTGCATGTTCAAATTTTGAGTGTATTTATTGAATAAATACACCCAAAATTTGAACATGCCAAAAATCGTAGAATAAATGTTATTCTATGTTATGACGATTTTGGGTAATGTGACGTAAGCAGTGACGTAATTTTTGTTACAGACAAAAACCGGAAGCCAATCTCCATTATTAATAGATAATGATATGTTGTAATAATGTTATATTGTTGTTGTTGGCACATTTCTGTCCACTAACGACGATGGCGCTGTGTCCAAATAAATAAATAAATAAATAAATATACAAATTATCTGCATCTGCGCAAGTGGCTGTGCAGGCCTATCCCTGAGTCAGAGTCTTTGGTGCACTGACTGCACACAAACTGTGATGCTTTCTGGGGCTGCTGTTTTTCTTTCTCCTTCTGGCTCTCTTTGCTGTTGAGGCTACTGTCCTCTACACCTCACTCCTTTTCGTGCATTTTTTAACGTTAAGGCGACAGGCCGCTCGATTTTCTGCATCTACCTCCTACGTATTGGTGTTAATGTGGCATATCCTCATGTCTTCCCACTTCATATCGGGTATATAATGGGAAAAGAAGAGAGGAGTGGTGATGAAATGGATTATTACTGTTTCGACGCTGGCCATCTTCCTTCAGGGCTAATTTCTTCTTTCTGCTACGCTTGGTGTCTGTTCTTATTTCTTGGTTATAATGATTAAGCAAGACTTTATTGTTTTTCTTTATTCTTTATTATAAACCCTAAGCCCCAAAGGGTTTTCAACAGCGCGGTGAGCAGTTGGCATCTTAGGACAGACAAACGTTACCTCAGTTCCTTTCTACAAACGGCTAAAAATCTGACTAACTAAACTTAATTTCCATTCTCATGTCTTCCCAGGGCTTCAACTAAAGGTCATTACCTATCAATAATATAACCCCCTCCGATTTTGAATTTTAACGAATTTTAATTCAAAATCTAAATACACTTACAGACATAATTCGTAGACTACCTAAGAATTATGTAGCAATAAGAAATCACCATCTTATGAGTCAAATTTTAATGCTTAATTATGTGTCAGTAACAGACAGGGTCGGTTTAGCTCAGTCCGTAAAGTGTCTGCCTAGGAACCACAAGATTCCTGGTTCGATACCGGCCCTCGACAACTCAGCGTATGAGTAGCACGGGTATCTGTGCGGTAAAGTAAGGAGCTGATGGCAGGTTTGGTACTCCACCTCTGATGCAAAATCAATCTCCTCTTTCTAGCACATCATAGTGAGGGGCCGATTTAGTTCATTCGGTAGAGTGTCGGCCTCAGAACCACAAGGTTCCTGGTTCGATACCGACCCTCGCCAACTCAGCGTATGAGTAGCACGGGTATATGTGCGATAAATTAAGGAGCTGATGGTAGATTTATAAGAAAAACAATCTCATTGGTCTAGCGCTAGTGATAAGGAGATAGACTCCCTCGCTGACAGAATTTTATATTTTGTTTATTAACTTTATTCTTACTTCCTTCAGTTCTCATCTTAGAAATGACGTATTCCCGATAAAAGTCGAACAATGGTAGGTGATTGTCCAAATAATTACAACTGGTGATTGTTGGGCGTTTAAAAACATTGTAGGTCGACCACTGAGCCACGGAAAGATTTTCTCATATTTTTTCTGAGGGAATATGAATTGCTCAACGCCATTGAGCAAAAGGGTAGGTTGATTTTTCACTTTTTTAAAATATCAAATTCTTCACCTATGCTAATGTTGTGTGTTCGTATTGATGAATATTGATACCAAAAATTAGATCTTTTACTTGCACCATTGTTTAAGGACATTGCATCAAAGACTGTCTACTAAAATGCACTTAAATTCCTCGTTTTCTAAAGGCTAAATTTTCGAAGACGAGGATTTTTAGTGGTGCAGCAACGGGGAAATTTAAAGTCAGTTTTACAAAACAACCATCTGTGAAAGAAATGGATAGGTAGGAAAATTCTTCTTTTAAAAGTTCGTGAAAATATCAAATGAAAAATGAGAAGATAAACGATTATCAAAATATCAATTATATATATATATATATATATATATATATATATATATATATAATTGATATTTTAATAATCGGTTACCATCTCATTTTTCATTTGATATATACATATATGTATGACAATTATACATACATGACATATATATGACATATATATATATATGACAATTATATATATAACATATATATATATATACATTTATGACATTTACAAATATACATGACACATATATACGAATATGACAAAGGACATATACA
The DNA here is from genome assembly GCA_023376005.1 of Doryteuthis pealeii. NCBI lineage: Eukaryota > Metazoa > Mollusca > Cephalopoda > Myopsida > Loliginidae > Doryteuthis > Doryteuthis pealeii. Next base: position 100,335,586 of record CM042149.1, on the reverse strand, counting down.
TATATATGAAAATTATATATGTATGAGAATTATATATATATATATATATATATATATATATATATATATATATATATATATATATATATATAAAAATACTCGGGACCTGAAGTTTGGTGGACTTATCCACGAATTCTACCCAAACATTAAAAAGTTGGCCAGAAAACTCGAAAAGATCAAAAATAAAATTGGTAAACAGGAGATGTGTCTCTTGTTTAATTCTACATATATAAATATATATATATACATATGTCACTTGTCACACACACACACACACACATACACACACACACACACATATATATATATATAATTTCAAAAATGTTTCTGAAAAAAATAGGCAACAATGTAGTCCGCGACTCCATTGAGGCCTATTTTGTGTAGGTTTTTAATGCTAGTTTAAACCAATTACATTGTTGAATAGAGAGCGTTGAAATTTTTCTTTTGTACATAATATATATTTGTCGCTCCCTCTACTCGGCAAAGCTATATTTATCCCTCAATATCGTCAAAACATTGTGGTAGTGG
>CM042149.1:100292558-100330058 GCA_023376005.1 Doryteuthis pealeii | reverse complement strand
TTGGCCTGAACCGCAGACTGCATTTTTGTTCTTCAGTAACAGTGACGAGAGAGAAGAAGAGAAAGAGAAAGAGAAAGAGAAGCTGGTGGATAATTTTCAAGTATATCCGAATTTGCATAAGCGCATCCGAACGAGCAGAAATAAAGACGGACTGTCGCTGACAGGGCGAGTGAAGAAGAAAGTGTTTGGACGGCAAGTGAAATCTGACGACTGGTATTTGAAGTGAGAGTGGCGTGTTCGGTTGGGAAAGGAATTGCATTTCGTTTACTGGAGAGACTTGCAAAGGATTGATATTACCTTGAATCTTTTGGACCCTTTCAAAATCACTATCTAACCCATAGTTGGGAATAAGGTGGTTTCAAACTTTTCAAAAGATACGAAAATGAGACTGAAAACAAAAGATACGAAAATGTGACTAAAAACGAAAGGTATGAAAATAAGACTAAAAAAAGATACGAAAACGACACTAAAAACAAAATGACTAAAGATAAAAGAAAGATAAAGAATCATGAAAAAGTTTGGGTAAAGATAGAAAAGATAGAAACTGACAGTTACCATTTTGTTTTAGAAAAACCCAACAAAAATAAAAAAACAAACAAAGCAAACAACAGAGACGCCTACCATACAGCTATCAAACATGTCTGGCGGGAACCTGGATATCCCGCTAATCGTAGTGTGTGACTGAACAAAGCAAAGTAAATATCTGTATCGACAGAAAATATGCCTACAGTGTAGATACAAAGAAAAAAGTACGTGGTTTGAATGAATAAAGTGAGCAAATGCAAATATTTTAGTCGGGAATTCTGCTGCAGTTACATTGAATCTCGACTGTTCTTTGTAAAGCCGGAGGGTTAGGTGGGAAAGATGTGGATCCAATATTTCCGCTCTGCCCGCTCCCCCGAGAAAATGTTGTTTACTCCGGAGATATCCCGATATAGCAACTAACATACATCAAAGTTGAACAACGTGCGCTGCCATACTTCCAATGTAGGCAATGAAATTAGGCTACAGATGTTGCCATGGTTAGCATTGGAAAATATACGTGTTTGCTCGAGGAGAAATGTCTGTATGTGTAAACATTCTTTGTCTTTGTAAAAGTCTTTTATAACTTTAATTAGTAAAAATAAAGTAATCTATAATTTCCCAATGATAAACTCTGACCAATTAGAATGAGTTGAATTACAATTTAAATAGAACACGCTAACAATTGATATATATATATAATTATGTGTGTGAATAAAAAGGCCTTAAATACCATGGGTATTGTGGTTATGGACTTTTTTTACAATAATTAAACATTGAGCTCTCATACGGAACCTGAACTCTACAACAAACTACTGGTAGAGAATAGGACCAGCCTAGAATCATTTGGTACCACAAGTATAATATATATATATATATATATATATATATATATATATATATATATATATATATATATATAGGATAGGATATATATATATATATATATATATATATATATATATATATATATATATATATATATAATATATATATATATATATATATGTAAAGTATATAGTAAAGAGGAAATGTGTACAAATGAACAAAACTCAGACAAGTATATGTAGAAGATATATTTCACCGTGCATTGAGCTCGGCTTCATCAGTCGTTTATTTGATCATTAATGCACCATACACCTGTTTCGAAAACACATGCATATATATATATATATATATATATATAGGTGTGTGTCAAAAAGTATCGAAATTTTTGTACTTTTGACAGACGTTGTATTCTGAAAAAAAAATAACGTTCCATTTATTAATTTTTTTCAGAATACAAGGTGTGTCAAAAGGTGCTAAAATTTAAAGGTGTATTTACCACGATAGAAGTTGTGTAAAAAAAGTTTTTTAAAATCTCGATACATTTTGACACACCTTATATATATATATATATATATATATATATATATATATATATATATGATTGGAACGAAAGTCTTGTCTGATACAAAATAGTATTTATTTAACCAATAAAGACAACATGTAAATTGAAATATAAACAAAACATCATTTCAGAGTCAAAAAATGTTGAAAATAGTCAAACAAAATAACAATCGTCAGTAAAGTCTTGAGAGTATCCTATTATCGGTATCAGACGAACAGCGATAGATTTGGTTTGGTTTGTTTTGTTTTACGGCATATCAACCTCAGTGGGTCATTTAATGCCGACAAGTATTGAAATAAATTCATTCTTAATTGATACTTAATTTTTTCTATAAACACATTTTTCTATTTAACCCATAGATGGGACCCTAACAGATACTACCACTCCGAACAGCGATAGAGTCACTCCCCTTTTTGCGAGCGCTAGACCAGAAAGGGTGTCTTGCCGTTTTGTTGAATCACCACACCAACCTTCAGCTCCAAATGCTTTACTGAACTGATCAGATTATCCAAGCTATGCTACTCATGCGTTCAGTTGGTGGGGATTAGTATCGAATTTGAAATCTTGAGATTTCTAGGCAAATTCTCTACCAACTGAGCAAGACATTTTCCACCTAATAACGAACAGTAAAAAATATTTAACAAAAAAAAAAAAAATAAAAATAAATAAATACCGTTAAACTAAGTTACAGATGTATTCCTAATGTTACAAGAAATGTTAGCAAGATGAACAGTAGCAATTTAAATACAAAAAAAAAAAAGCGAAAATGTTCCTTGCTATTGCAATAGAAAAATAGAGTGTCCCCTTAACGGTAAATTTCAGACTAAATGCGAGTAAATGGGTAAATGATAAAAATCCACTTGGGCTCAATTCAGGGCACTTAAGAAAAAATTTTACAATTATAAATACAGCTTTGCACATCAGAAACATGTGCATATACCACCCTTTCTAGATATGTTTGGGAAATTGAAAGGAAATTAGGTGTGTACCCTATCCTGAAATAGGAGACTGTTTAAAGGGATTGTAATTATAGAGCGAGTGATGAATGTTGCCTTCTCTGTATGTAGAAAAAGTGGCAGTTGTATGTTAGCCCAACCTTAAAGAATCACCGAATCAAAGATCCGAAAGATTAAACGGATGTAAGTCAAAGAAAAAAACGGATTCTCAACCAATCGGAAACCTGCTGAGTGTTCCGGTTTCTATCCCCTCATTTATACAAGTTCCTCCCTTTGCTTTTGTATAAATGATCGTTTGTTCCAGCCAATCCCTATTGGTTGAGAATCCGTTTTTTTCTTTGACTTACATCCGTTTAATCTTTCGGATCTTTGATTCGGTGATTCTTTAAGGTTGGGCTAACATACAACTGCCACTTTTTCTACATACAGAGAAGGCAACATTCATCACTCGCTCTATAATTACAATCCCTTTAAACAGTCTCCTATTTCAGGTTAGGGTACACACCTAATTTCCTTTCAATTTCCCAAACATATCTAGAAAGGGTGGTATATGCACATGTTTCTGATGTGCAAAGCTGTATTTATAATTGTAAAATCTTTTTTTAAGTGCCCTGAATTGAGCCCAAGTGGATTTTTATCATTTACCCATTTAGTCTGAAATTTACCGTTAAGGGGACACTCTATTTTTCTATTGCAATAGCAAGGAACATTTTCGCTTTTTTTTTGTTTTGTATTTAAATTGCTACTGTTCATCTTGCTAATATTTCTTGTAACATTAGGAATACATCTGTAACTTAGTTTAACGGTTTTATTTATTTGATTTTTTTTTTGTTGTTGTTGTTAAATATTTTTTACTGTTCGTTTATTAGGTGGGAAATGTCTTGCTCAGTTGGTAGAGAATTTGCCTAGAAATCGCAAGATTTCAGGTTCGATACTAGTCCCCACCAACTGAACGCATGAGTAGCACAGCTTGGATAATCTGATCAGTTTAGTAAAGCATTTAGAGCTGAAGGTTGGTGTGGTGATTCACCAAAACGGCAAGACACCCTCTCTGGTCTAGCGCTCGAAAAAAATGAGTGACTCTATCGCTGTTCGGAGTGGTAGTACCCGTTAGGGTCCCATCTATGGGTTAAATAGAAAAATGTGTTTATAGAAAAAATTAAGTATCAATTAAGAATGAATTTATTTCAATACTTGTCGGCATTAAATGACCCACTGAGGTTGATATGCCGTAAAACAAAACAAACCAAATCTATCGCTGTTCGTCTGATACCGATAATAGGATACTCTCCAGACTTTACTGACGATTGTTATTTTGTTTGACTATTTTCAACATTTTTTGACTCTGAAATGATGTTTTGTTTATATTTCAATTTACATGTTGTCTTTATTGGTTAAATAAATACTATTTTGTATCAGACAAGACTTTCGTTCCAATCATATATATATATATATATATATATATATATATATATATATGTATATATATATATATGTATATATATATAAGGTGTGTCAAAATGTATCGAGATTTTTAAAAACTTTTTTTACACAACTTCTATCGTGGTAAATACACCTTTAAATTTAGCAGCTTTTGACACACCTTGTATTCTGAAAAAAATTAATAAATGGAACGTTATTTTTTTTTTTCAGAATACAACGTCTGTTAAAAGTACAAAAATTTCGATACTTTTTGACACACCTGGTATATATATATATATATGATGCATTAATGATCAAATAAACGACTGATGAAGCCGAGCTCAATGTACGGTGAAATATATCTCCTACATATACTTGTCTAAGTTTTGTTCATTTGTCCACATTTTCCCTTATTCTTTACTATATTTACTTTACAATATATATATATATATATATATATATATATATATATATATATATATACATTCTGTCGGATTTATTCCAATCCTGCTTCCTCATTATATATATATATATATATATATATATATATATATATATATATATATATATATATATATGAAGTGGTTAAACGATGTGTTTGAAAATGGCGGAATCCGACAATTTTTGGGAGATTATGTGCTTAATTAAAGTCATACCTAATTTGTTAATTAATTATAATTAAATGAATTAGGCGAGCATATCGGTTTAAATGCAAAGCGTAAACAAATCGATTTTTACGCTTTACATTTATGTCGATATGCACGCCTAATTCATTTAATTATAATTAATTAATTAACAAATTAGGTATGACTTTAATTAAGCACATAATCTCCCAAATATATATATATATATATAATATATATATATATTATATATATATATATATACTTTGGTGTCCAAGTGTGGTACCAACTGATTCTAGGCTGGTCATATTCTCTACCATTAGTTTGTTGTAGAGTTCAGGTTCCATATGAGAGCTCAATGTTTAATTATTGTAAAAAAAAAGTCTATAACCACGATACCCATGGTATTTAAGGCCTTTTTGTTCACAAATATACACACACACACACACACACACACACATATATAATATATATATATATATATATATATATATATCAATTGTTAGCGTGTTCTATTTAAATTGTAATTCAACTCATTCTAATTGGTCAGAGTTTATCATTGGGAAATTATAGATTACTTTATTTTTACTAATTAAAGTTATAAAAGACTTTTACAAAGACAAAGAATGTTTACACATACAGACATTTCTCCTCGAGCAAACACGTATATTTTCCAATGCTAACCATGGCAACATCTGTAGCCTAATTTCATTGCCTACATTGGAAGTATGGCAGCGCACGTTGTTCAACTTTGATGTATGTTAGTTGCTATATCGGGATATCTCCGGAGTAAACAACATTTTCTCGGGGGAGCGGGCAGAGCGGAAATATTGGATCCGCATCTTTCCCACCTAACCCTACGGCTTTACAAAGAACAGTCGAGATTCAATGTAACTGCAGCAGAATTCCCGACTAAAATATTTGCATTTGCTCACTTTATTCATTCAAACCACGTACTTTTTTCTTTGTATCTACACTGTAGGCATATTTTCTGTCGATACAGATATTTACTTTGCTTTGTTCAGTCACACACTACGATTAGCGGGATATCCAGGTTCCCGCCAGACATGTTTGATAACTATAGCTGTATGGTAGGCGTCTCTGTTGTTTGCTTTGTTTGTCTTTTATTTTTGTTGGGTTTTTGGGGTTTTTTTCTAAAACAAAATGGTAACTGTCAGTTTCTATCTTTTCTATCTTTACCCAAACTTTTTCATGATTCTTTATCTTTCTTTTATCTTTAGTCATTTTGTTTCTAGTATTATTTTCGTATCTTTTTTTAGTCTTATTATCTTTCGTTTTAGTCACATTTTCGTATCTTTTGTTTTCAGTCTCATTTTCGTATCTTTTGAAAAGTTTGAAACCACCTTATGCCCAATTATGGGTTAGATAGGGATTTTGAAAGGGTCCAAAAGATTCAAGGTAATATCAATTCTTTGCAAGTCTCTCCAGCAAACGAAATGCAATTCCTTTCCCAACCGAACACGCCACTCTCACTTCAAATAGCAGTCGTCAGATTTCACTTGCCGTCCAAACACTTTCTTCTTCACTCGCCCTATCAGCGACAGTCCGTCTTTATTTCTGCTCGTTTGGATGCGCTTATGCAAATTCGGATATACTTGAAAATTATCCACCATCTTCTCTTTCTCTTTCTCTTCTTCTCTCTCGACACTCTGTTACTGAAGAACAAAAATGCAGTCTGCGGTTCAGGCCAAAATAGGTCACTTTTATAGTAAAATAAAAATTGCGATGCGATATGTAGTCACCCATAATTCCTCGCAACCTCTATAAAAAGTCCATTTTCCCCCTCCAATTTCTTGACACTTCTTACTCAGAGTGGGCATAATGGCGTACCACATTCCTTCTTCCCCCGACCACATTTCTTTCCTTGCCAGGGACAGTTTCGCAGGCCGGGCATCTCGGTCACTTTGAGTTAGGTAAGTTCGACTCGTTACTACAAATAGTACTACTGTTCTTCTGTAAGGATAACTTTGGCATTAAATGACCCAAAGAGGCTTATATGCCATTAAATAAAGAAAGTAACCGATTAACCATCACACACTAAATATGTCTGGATATTTTGTAAGGTTTTAAAAAAGAAAGATACTTTTTAGTTTTAGATAAGTTAATGAATGTATAATATTTTTATTTATATTTCAAAGTACGACGAACAATACGTATTAGTATGTGTGTGTGTGTGTGTGTATGTGTGTGTGTGTGTCTGTCTCTCTGTCTGTCTGTCTGTCTGTGCGTATGTGTTGGTGTGGTGCTAGACTCTGCAGAGGGCTTGATTACTTCGCGACAAGCTCGCTACGCTCTTACACTTGGCCGCTTTGCGAAGGATTCACTGTGTTCGCAATCTCACTATACAGTATTTGAAATATCGTCATATAATCTCAGAGACATTATCTGCTGATAAAATATGGGAAGGCGTGCCCGATAGCGTATTTAGCCTTAAAACATTTCAAAATTAAATAATTATTTAATTTTTAAAAGGCACCGGCTATCTTATTACATTTTAACTTACCTTTTAACTGCTATATTGTTACCTTTTACACATCGGCCCTTTACTTTTTAAATTCTAACTTTTTTTATTTATCCATTCACTGTAGATGACTGGGCCATTAAGAGAAAAATGGTACAAAATCTCCACAGACGGAATGAGCCACTTTATATATATACATGAATATATATATTCATATGTGTGTGTGTGTGTGTGTGTGTGTGTGTGTGTATGTTTGTGTATATATGTGCATATATCTATGTATCTATGTGTATATATATGTGTGTATATGTATGTATGTGTATATATTTATATCCATATATTTAAAGTATGTGTATATATATGCATATATGTATGTGTGTATGTATGTGTATATATATATGTGTGTGTATTTGTATATATGTATGCGTATATCTATGCATATATGTATGTATGTGTATATGTGTATGTATATATATGTGTATATATGTATATGTGTATGTATATATATATATGTATATGTATATATATATGTGTATGTGTATGTATATATATATGCATATATATATATATATATATATATATATATATATATATATATTACAAGTCCCTTCCCTATGCGTGGTACTTTTCTATACCTACTTTTCTATATGTGTATATATATGCATATATCTATGTGTCTATATGTATGTGTGTATATATATATGTGTGTGTGTGTATTTGAATGTATGTATGTATGCGTATATTTATGCATATATATATATATATATGTATATATGTGTATATATGCATATGTGTATATATATATATATATATATATATATATATATATGCATATATATATATATATATATAACTACAAGTCCCTTCCCTATGCATGGTACCTTTCTATAACTTTTCTCTGAGCATCGATTCCTGTTTTATTTGATTATATATTCTCATTCATCAAAAGTCTATAATGGAGACACTATTAAACGTGTAAGTAAAAGTTTCATTTCAAATGGATTTTTTTTTCAGATTCTTTGCCGATGGAGAAAAAGCAAATGCAATTTCGAAACCAGAGAAGTCAGTCTCTCTGTTAGTTGAATAAAACGTCTACATATCACCCAGCAAATGGTCTATCCGAAAGTAGAACATATCTGAATTTGAACAGACTGAAACCTAATAATTTTCACGTCACTTTTTTTATTCTTCCTAATTGCGCGAACGTAAAAAGCATTGATTTTGCTTTGGTTTCTAATATTATTTTACCATTTACTTCTGGACTATCCTAAAGCTTATCAAATTCATTTTTTTCTTTCATAGAAAATTGTTAATGTTTCACATACGCTCATATGCATACATTGTCTTTGTCAATTTGAGCCGCTAGCCGTGTAACGGCTTTCAACTTGTGAAATGGACTCAGCGACACGAGTTCAAATCCTGGACGAGGCTATTTGCGTTTCCATTGATTTACAGTGAAGTTTACCGGATCCATATTTAGTTCACATAATATAATGCTCACGTACTCTACATCTGAGGTTTTCGTTGCCTAACGATTATCGTCGTAGTATGGTTTGGTTTGGTTTGTTTTACGGCATATCAACCTCAGTGGGTCATTTAATGCCGACAAAGTTTTGAAATAAATTCATCCTTAATGGATACTCTTCTTTTTTTTATAAACACATTTTTTCTATTTAACCCATACATGAGACCCTAGCAGGTACTTCCACTCCGGATCAGAGAGGACCTGGGAGCAATGGTGATGAAGGGGTGCTTTACATTACCCTAAACCTCTAAAACTGTAACCTCACCATCAAATAGTTTAACCCAGGACATTTATTGTCATAATAAATGGATTCGGTTATTCAAATCCGGGACGAGGCTACTTGCGTTTTACTCTGCCCTAACGCCCTTGATAAAGGCATGAATCCTTCACTTCACATACCCTTGGGAAAGGTACGCATCAAATACTCTTCTTCTGACTATAGACCACTGTGCAAAGTTTACTTACAAATCCTACTCAAATCACAGAAGTGTGATGGCTAACGAGCCGAGATATGCAATGATAAAACCTGTCACATTCAAAATAAGACTTGAAGAACTTCGAAAGTTCGCGGTTCATGGATATAAAATCAGTTCGTGTGTATGAAATCAGGAATAGCAGATCACGTATGCAAATTATTAATAGCATGAATATAAAAAAATAATTATCAAAATCATAAATATTAAAAAATTATGAAATTATAACATTTTATATATCTATTGAAAATTATAAAATTATGAAAATTATTTTTTTTAAATAAATTAAAGCAAAGAAATTATAAAAATTATTTTTTTTAAATAAATTAAAGCAAAGAAATTATAAAAATTATTTTTTTTAAAATGAATTATAAAAAAATATTTGAAAAAATATTAAAAATTATATAAAAATATTTAGAAAATTAATTATATAAAAGTATAAAAATTATATAAAAATATAAAAATTATAAAAATTATAAATATGAAAAAAAAAATAATTATAAATAATATTAAAACAAATTAATAGCAGATCACGTATGCAAATTATGATCACGTATGCAATGATAAAACCTGCCACATCCAAAATAAGACTTGAAGAACTTCGGAAGTCCGCAGTTCGGGGATATGAAATCAATTCGTGTGTATGAAATCAGGAATGGCAGATCACGTATGGCGGTAAAAGAGAATAATGCATCAACTGAGAGAAAACTAATTATACATTGCTGCCAATGATCATAATATGAAATGTAGAAAATAACAAAGTTTGATTTCTTTTTTTTTTTTCTTTTTAGATTTGCTTTTCTTTTCGTTAAGCAAATCAAACTATTTTGGCTGCAATCCAGTGTCGAGCACTCAACATAAAATGGGTCACGTGAGAAACGGGTAGTTCACAGCAGATGCCTTTTTTTTTTCTTTTTTTACGATTCATTTATAGTGATTGCAATAAAGCTGCTATTACACTCAGTTGATGTGCCAATTGCATTAGCAAGATAAAACTAAAGAAGAAGAGACAAAGATAGAGAGATAGAGAAGAAATTTGAAAAAGCAGACAAATGTTGTTAATTAATGTTGTACTTATTGGCTAATATTACAATATTTCAATCTGTATTAGCTAATACTGTAATATTAGCCAATAAATACTATAGAAAGGGGGGAAATATATGGGGCGAAATAGACCTTTGAATCAACAAGCTCTCGCCGAGGGGGAACTAAAAAACAAGCGAGTTGTCCGTCTTCTCACAAGCCAGACCCTCTGTTGGTCAACACATTCTTCGTCTAGCAGTTGGAAAAATCCGTCGTCGTAGTCGAAATAATCTTTAGCAGTTCAAAATCACATTTCCTATTTAGTTTTGTTTCTGTTCGACTAAAATCCATTTCTTTACTGAAAAGCGCTTCGTCGTCGACTGCTTCTGCTGCAGCTAACTGCCCAGTGCTCGACTCCCTTGTTATTTTATGGGCATATTAGCCAAACATCCGGGCACATCAGTCGAACCTCGCGTCCGTCCAGTGCCCAAAACGCATTTGTTTTTGCATGCGGGAGGACGCGAGTTCGAACCCGGCAGGCACGACAATGTCTTGCTCTTTTTCCTTTCTCGTTCTCCGTCACTATATTAGCCAATAAATACAACATTAATTAACAATATTTGTGTGCTTTTTCAAATTTCTTCTGTTATACTGTTGGATTCATTTCCTTATTTTAATTGATATAGATAGATAGATAGACAGAGAGAGAGAGGAGGGGGAGAGAGATTGGTTATGTTTGTTTGTTTAATGGCAGATCAAACTTCGTGGGTTACTCAATGCTAAAACCACCCTTGTAGAAGAACAGCAGTTGTACTATTTAACCCATAGCTGGGAAGAAGAGGGATTCATACCTTTCCCAAAAGTATTAGACCGAAAGTAAACGTAATAGCGGGACTAGAGTCCGAACTCGCTTACTACGATGTCACAGTTCAGTATGTTATCCACCGCGCAACGTCGATTTCCCCACTGCCACAATCATTTGACGATATTGAGGGATAAATATAGCATTGCTGAGTAGAGGGAGTGACAAATATATATTTTATGTGCAAAAGAAAAATTTCAATGCTCTCTATTCAATAATGTAATTGGTTTAAACTAGCATTAAAAACCTACACAAAATAGGCCTCAATGGAGTTGCGGACTACATTGTTGCCTATTTTTTTAAGAAACATTTTGAAATTATACATATATATATATATATATGTGTGTGTGTGTGTGTGTATGTGTGTGTGTGTGTGTGTGTCTGTGTGTGTGTGTGTGTGTGTGTGTGTGTGTGTATGTGTGTGTGTGAGTAACAACTGACATATGTATATATATATTTTATATATGTAGAATTAAACAATAGACACATCTCCTGTTTACCAATTTTATTTTGATCTTTTCGAGTTTTCTGGCTAACTTTATAATGTTTGGTTGGAATTCGTGGATAAGTCCACCAAACTTCAGGTCCCGAGTATATATATATATATATATATATATATATATATATATAATTCTCATACATATTATTTCATATATATGTATATGTCCTTTGTCATATTCGTATATATGTGTCATGTATATTTGTAAATGTCATAAATGTATATATATATATATATATATATATATATAATTGTCAATAAATATATATATGTCATATATATGTCATGTATGTATAATTTTCATACATATATGTATATATCAAATGAAAAATGAGATGGTAAACGATTATTAAAATATCAATTATATATATATATATATAATATATATATATATATATATATATAATTGATATTTTATAATCGTTTATCTTCTCATTTTTCATTTGATATTTTCACGAACTTTTAAAAGAAGAATTTTCCTACCTATCCATTTCTTTCACAGATGGTTGTTTTGTAAAACTGACTTTAAATTTCCCCGTTGCTGCACCACTAAAAATCCTCGTCTTCGAAAATTTAGCCTTTAGAAAACGAGGAATTTAAGTGCATTTTAGTAGACGATCTTTGATGCAATGTCCTTAAACAATGGTGCAAGTAAAAGATCTAATTTTTGGTATCAATATTCAGTATACGAACACACAACATTAGCATAGGTGGACAATTTGATATTTTAAAAAAGTGAAAAATCAACCTACCCTTTTGATCAATGGCGTTGAGCAATTCATATTCCCTCAGAAAAAATATGAGAAAATCTTTCCGTGGCTCAGTGGTCGACCTACAATGTTTTTAAACGCCCAACAATCACCAGTTGTAATTATTTGGACAATCACCCACCATTGTTCGACTTTTATCGGGAATACGTCATTTCTAAGATGAGAACTGAAGGAAGTAAGAATAAAGTTAATAAACAAAATATAAAATTCTGTCAGCGAGGGAGTCTATCTCCTTATCACTAGTGCTAGACCAATGAGATTGTTTTTCTTTTAAATCTATCATCAGCTCCTTAATTTACCGCACATATACCCGTGCTACTCGTACGCTGAGTTGGCGAGGGTCGGTATCGAACCAGGAACCTTGTGGTTCTGAGGCCGACACTCTACCGAATGAACTAAATCGGCCCCTCACTATGATTTGCTAGAAAAAGGAGATTGATTTTGCATCAGAGGTGGAGTACCAAACCTGCCATCAGCTCCTTACTTTACCGCACAGATACCCGTGCTACTCATACGCTGAGTTGTCGAGGGCCGGTATCGAACCAGGAATCTTGTGGTTCCTAGGCAGACACTTTACGGACTGAGCTAAACCGACCCTGTCTGTTACTGACACATAATTAAGCATTAAAATTGGACTCATAAGATGGTGATTTCTTATTGCTACATAATTCTTAGGTAGTCTACGAATTATGTCTGTAAGTGTATTTAGATTTTGAATTAAAATTCGTTAAAATTCAAAATCGGAGGGGGTTATATTATTGATAGGTAATGACCTTTAGTTGAACCCCTGGCCTCCGCTAATGGGAAGACATGAGAATGGAAATTAAGTTTAGTTAGTCAGATTTTTTAGCCGTTTGTAGAAAGGAACTGAGGTAACGTTTGTCTGTCCTAAGATGCCAACTGCTCACCGCGCGGTTGAAAACCCTTTTGGGCTTAGGGTTTATAATAAAGAATAAAGAAAAACAATAAAGTCTTGATTAATCATTACAATCAAGAAATAAGCACAGACACTAAGCGTAGTAGAAAGAAGAAATCAGACTTGAATGAAGATGGCCAGCGTCGAAACAGTAATAATCCATCTCATCACCACTCCTCTCTTCTTTTCCCATTATATACCCGATATGAAGTGGGGAGACATGAGGATATGCCACATTAACACCAATACGTGGGAGGTAGATGCAGAAAATCGAGCGGCCTGGCGCCTTAACGTTAAAAAATGCACGAAAAGGAGTGAGGTGTAGAGGAGAGTAGCCTCAACAGCAAAGAGAGCCAGAAGGAGAAAGAAAAACAGCAGCCCCAGAAAGCATCACAGTTTGTGTGCAGTCAGTGCACCAAAGACTGTCACTCAGGGATAGGCCTGCACAGCCACTTGCGCAGATGCATATAATTTGTATATTTATTTATTTGTTTATATATTTGGACACAACGCCATCGTCGTTAGTGGACAGAAATGTGCCAACAACAACAATATAACATTATTACAACATATCATTATCTATTAATAATGGAGATTGGCTTCCGGGTTTTGTCTGTAACAAAAATTACGTCACTGCTTACGTCACATTACCCAAAATCGTCATAACATAGAATAAAATTTATTCTACGATTTTTGGCATGTTCAAATTTTGAGTGTATTTATTCAATAAATACACTCAAAATTTGAACATGCAACATTAGACAGTCCTCATTGTTTTTTAAAACAAGTTTTAATAAATACATGACTGGTATTATATATCTATATATAATTTGTTTTATTTTAATACATATTTAAAGTTTACATTTCAAATTGTTTTATTTCTTAATCTTTTAATGAATTTGATTATTTTACTTACTTAGGGTACAAACTCGCTGACATTGAATTTTTTACTCCCACCCCTCAGGCAATATGTTTCAAAAATCTATTTTTACATCGCCCGGAGGGAGTTTTTTATTTTGTACTAGTTATTATAACATATTAGTTGCAACAAGAAAGTATTTTTGTTGCAACTGATATGTGTTAAAATACGCAGCCAAATGTCTGTGATCAACTGTGGCTCTTCAGCAACCATCGTAATAATAAACATTCTACCAGTAAAATTAAACCTTGAACGCAATGTACATTCTTTCTTATAATTCTACATCAGAAACCATAGCAGTTATCATAAACAACAACAAACATAACATCCTAATGAACAATTAATTAGAGAGGAAGCATCAAATATTTATATTACTGACTGAAAAGATTATGTTCATGTGTTCTCTGTGGTCGGCCAAACGGTTTTATGTACGCCTACCAAATGTTGAATTCCTACTTATTAGGCTTAGGCAAAGATTTCAACTAAACAAAAAAACAAACATCTCAGTTACACGGATAAAGAGAGGGCTCTTGTCGAGAGGAAGTATTTAATGATTTACAATAAATAACCTGAAAACCATTTTGCTGTAAGACATAACTAATCGTACAGAATTTCAAATTTTAAACTTCAAAAGAAAAAGATTTATCTAGAATAGATATCCATTTTTAAATTAATGGTATTTCAGTTTATTTCTGTGGGGAAAATTGATTTGATATACGAGGAAATTGAGTTACGAGCGGAATGAATCAAACTCGTAAGTCAAGGTACCATTGTAGTTAATATTATGGAGTACATAGAATATGCATATGGTTTAATTATTACGACATTAGCTTAGTGTATATATATGAACTGTTGTCTAGTAGATAGGCTACCCTCACAAGATGGACGAGTCTGAGGACTATTTAGCGGTCAGCTCTCAAAGTTGGAGGAGCAGCTTAAGAGCAACGTACGACTAATTGTATTTTATGTTAGTTGGGGTATATAACCGTGTACCGTATTTTTCTCAGAAATAAACCCTTGTTATATCTACATGTGTGTCGATCTTTCTTGATTCCACGATACAACATGAACTAAACCATGTGCCTAGAATCAGAGTGCTGTATCTGTTCCTTATGTGTAGGTCAGTATAGATCAGTGTACGATTATGTAGGTCAGTGTGCGATGATGGCGGTCACAGAGGTTTGTGAACATTTTGGAGTAGAATATTTCTGTTTTAATTTTTTGTTTGAATTTTTTTATGCGTTTTCGAATTTGATTTTGTTCTTGTGCGTTATGATTTTTACAATAGCTATGTCAAGGTTGAAGAAACCTTGCCTTTGTTTTATCACTCTGCAGTTTGCGATGAGTGCCGATTCGCATAGGCGCCTCATGCACGGAGTAATAAACCCGGTCCTGGCTCTTTTAAACATGGGGGCAGGTACTGCCTGGTGGTGCAGCCTCCTAGAATCATGGGATTTATTTTATATCTTACCTATCCAGAAACCGAAGTATTAACTGTACAACACCTGTTTTTATAGGGTGTATTTTGAACAAATCATGGACCTAGCACCACATAAAAATAGCTGTATGGCCTCTTAGCTCCCATCTCACAAACCATCCACGTAAGACGAGCAAGATGTTCCCCTTCCTGTACTAATATTCTGAAATTGCACTGTGCTATATTTGGTATATTAATGATAGGTAATGACCTTTAATTGAACCCCTGGATTCCGCCAATAGGAAGACATGAGAATGAAAATTAAGTTTTGTTAATCAGATTTTTTAGCCGTTAGTAGAAAGGAGCAGACGTAACGTTCGTCTGTCCTAAGATGCCAACTGCTCACCGCGCGGTTGAAAACATTTTTGGGCTTGGGGTTTATAATAAAGTTTATTAAAGAAAAATATACCAAAGTGTTTTTAACTATCAATCTTTCGTGAACTTTATGTCAGTTTATGCAAAAATATCGTCTGAAAAATAAACGTAGTCATCAATAACAGTAATGCAATTGAACATTAAGATAACATGGCAAGTAAAGCAGAAATGAATGACTGTAAGTTATATGCACGCATGCGTACTAGTACTTCCTTAACTGATAAAAGAATAAAAGACTATGTGATTTTTATAAATTCCCGCTAATGGTTTTATTAAAATGAACAACGCTATCTATCTCTGCCACATTCAAAGTGGATAATTGAATTGTTTATGATTAAATATCTTAGTGTTAAAATAGCTTCCAACTCAACATGCATGCGTTATATGACTTCCTTAACTGATAAAAGAATGAAAGACTTATGTGAGTTTGATTTTTGATAAATCTCCCCTAATGGTTTCATTAAAAGGAACAACGCTATCTCTGCCACATTTAACATCAGATAATTGAAGATGATATGAATTGTTTATAATTAAATATCTTAGTGTTAAAAAAAAAGCGTCCCACTCAACAATCAACAATGAAGCGATTCAGTTATGTGCAGGAAAAGAAGTGATAACGAGTTATGTTTTGGTTTGGTTTGGTTTGTTTTACGGCAGATCAACCTCAGTGGGTCATTTAAGGCCGACAAAGTTTTGAAATAAATTCATTCTTAATGGATGCTCATTTTTTTATAAACACATTTTACTATTTAACCCATAGATGGGACCCTAACAGGTACTACCACTCCGGGTCAGAGTGGACTAGGGACCAATGGTGGTGAAGGAGTGCTCCATATTCCCCTGACTGCCAGAACTGGAAGTCACCATCAGATAGAGTTTAACGTCATCCCAGGACATGAAGACCCTCAGCCACCGTCTTCTAGCACCAATATGATAAAACGGGTTGGGGATTTCCATAAGGGCAATAGGGTTGGGGCAATCATATTGGTGCTAGGGCTTGACATGACCAGCTGATTGATCGGAGGAGACATCTCCGACCCCCCGTCTAGCCTACGTAAGAGTCTACGTGGAGTGTTGCATGTCATGAACTGCTTAGCCACTTGTGTTCCATCCTTAAGCATCAAGGGCCGCTACCCACAGCCGACAGGTGGCCCCATTGGGAGAGTCTTAACCATTTGCAGAGATGCAGTTGGTATATTCTAAAGCCCTAGCTGACAGGGTTATAGTCTCTATATGTTTGCAATCCAAATTTTGGTCTCTTACCCACCGTAGATGCGTACTTCAGCTACTATGAATTAATTGCTTTATGTCAATTATAGAAAAGGTCAAATTAGAATGCAGGGTTAAATCCTACTTAACGGACATAAATTCCGCCATTGTATGTCACCCCACCGAAAGAAAAAAATACTAGAATTCAAGGAATTAACCGAATTTCCAGTGTTGATGCATTAATGAATAAAAGATATAACGCACCAATCATTTTATTTTAAAACTTTTACATTTCTTCAGATCAATTAACTTTGAATTACGTATGGTTGTGAATCTGTGTTACGCCTCGAAGATACGTGGTTCAAAATAGTAACATGAAAAGTTAGTCACCTTTATAAAATGACCATTTGTGAAAGAAATGGATAGGTGCATTCTAAAGCCCCAGTCGACAGGGCGGAACGAGTTAAGACAAATACATCAAAGACTATCTCATACCTTTTTCTTGAAGTCAGAAGTCATTAATATTTCTCTTATCAATAAGAATGTGAAAGCAATGTCTATGTCATAAGATATACTTCTCGGTAATTATGAACTTTTGTTTAGTAAATTAGGGTGTCCCAGAAAAAACAGAACCCACAAATTTTGTAATAAAACTTAATTTTAACTATGGGGTTTAGGGTTGGAGTTTAGGGTTAGGGTTGGGGTTTAGGGTTTAGGGTTAGTTTAATGGGAAGATAAATAAATAATTTGAGTTCTAAAACACAGAATGCAAACCCTAACCCTAACCCTAACCCCAACCCTAACCCTAACCCCAACTCTAACCCCAACCCTAACCCTAACCTTAAACCTCCTAGTTAAAATTAACAGTTTTATTACAAAATTTGTGAGTTCTGTTTTTTCTGGGACACCCTAATTTACTAGGTAATTTTCACCTTTAGTTGTCAAAATTCCTAGCAAATAAGGCAATTAGAGTAACTTCCCTTGACTTTCACTTTGAACCAAGCCAGTAGCTATTTTGAAAGTCTCCGTGCGAAATAAACAAATCTTAGAAACTTTTCGAAAACAATACAACTGCATGCTTTAACACAAAAATATCATAAAATGTGTTCTTAATAACAATTAAGTTCGTTTCAAATAATGCGCACGCACAATTTTATGCTAGGAATTTTGACAACTAAAGGTGAAAATTACCATTTACTAAACAAAAGTTAACCATACTTCTCTGTATTTCCGAACATTTGTACAACTGTGTGCACTAAAGAATCTGCACTAAGTGAGTTCTCAAAAAAACGTCAGACTCCATTGACGATCTAGTCGATTCATTTATCAGAAGAAAATCATCTGTCAAAGATTCGAGGCGCCGAGTATCCTGTCTAAACAGAGAGACGAGTTAGAGTTGAGAGAAACAGACTTTTAAGAAAGAAGAGACGGAGGTTGGATCAGCTGCAGATAAGTAACTATCCGTGCTGCACACACATTAACGAGACACATCTTCTATTCAGTTATGAATGGCCCAGTGTTCAATAAATCTACAAAAACAAACACCGGGGGAAGAAAATCTCGACTGTTTTTCTAAGCTCTCGTCTGTGTTACTCCTACATCAGCTGTGTTGATTTTTAATTATCACTCTCTCGAAACCAATGCACAGCCAGAGGCGAAGTAATCTTTTTCGGCCAGCGTCTTGTCGATATGTGTTAATGGTTTCAATTATGTATGTTCAGTAATCTGTATTTTTCCTTCTTTGTGTGTCTGAAACAAAAATGAGCTAATCTTTTTTTTTTTAGATTACAATATTACGTGTATATTTGCTTGGTGTGTTTGGTCTGTTTTGTTTTATGGTATATCAGCCACCACGGAAGCCGGCATGGAAAAGAGAGCTAAAAGGAAGGAGAAACAGCAGCACCCCCAACACCTACAGAAAGCATCACCTTTTGTTTGCAGCCACTGCACCAGAGACTGCCATTCAAGGATCGGTCTGTTCAGCCACTCACGTAGCTGTAGGGACACTACGCCATCGTCTTAAATAGACGGAAGGTTGTCAACATATCAACTTCAGTAGAACATTTAATGTTGACAAAGTTTTTTTTAATAAATTAATTCTGAATAGATACTCAATTTTTTTTGTAAGCATTAAATATTTACTATTTAACTCATCGATGGTACCCTAACAGGTACTACCACTCCAGGTCAGAGTGGACCATGGAGCAATGGTGATGAAGGGGTGCTCCACATTCCACAAAACTCCAGAACTGGAACCTTACCATCAGATAGAGTTTAACGTCATTCACAGGACAGGTAGACCCTCAGCCTCCGCCTTCTAGCACCCAGATGATAATAAGGGGTTGGGCTTGCCATAAGGGCAATAGGATTGGGGCAATCATATAGGTGCTAGGGTTGATTAATTAGTAGTTATATTTTGGTAACCCCTACCAATATATATCTTAATGGATAATACAATTTTTTTTATAAATACATTTTTCTATTTAACTTATAGATAGAACCCTAACAGGTACTATCACTCCGGGTCAGAGTGGACCATGGAGGAATGGTAATGAAGGGGTGCTCCACATTCCACAAACCTCCAGAACTGGAACCTCACCATCAGATAGAGTTTACCGTCATACCCTGGACATGAAGACCCTCAGCCACCGCCTTCTAGCACATATATGATAAAAAGGGTTGGGGCTTGCTATAAGGGCAATAAGGTTGGGGTCATCATATAGGTGCTAGGGCTTGACATGACCAGCTGATTGATCGAAGAGGGCCTCTCCGACCGCTCGTCTAGCCTACGTAAGGGTCAAAGTGAAGTGTTGCGTGTCATGGACTGCTCAATCACCTGGATTCCATTCATAAGCATCACGGATCGCCACCCACGGCCAACAGGTGACCCCCATCGAACAGAGTCTTACTCCTCTGCAGTGCATATGTGCATAAGTCGATATATGTGCAGATCAGCCCTTGATTTGTGGTCACAAAATCATTAATTTATTCAATTAATTTCTGAAAACAAGGGTTGCCCCTAATCCTCTCTATGATGCCTGAATTTCAGACTTCATCATCATTAGGTCATTTTTATCGGTTATCGCCTCTGGGGCTCCTCTGTGCATCATACAGAATCCGCACAGAACTGATTGATTTAGGTCCTTGCTGGATCGCTCACACACTGACATGTCCATGTGCAGGTCTAAATAGGAGTCATTTGAGTTTTCCTTGGTTCTCTAGCAGTGTCTTGTTCGTATTAACCAGATGGTTTTTGTAATAGGGGGGAAGTTAGCTGCTTTCTTGTGTGTTGCCGTTTCCATGATTTGTTTAAGACAATACGCAGTTTTCTTGTGCAATTTCCGTCTAGCTTATTCTCTAGGCGCTTCGTTAGTAGTGCAGCCATACATTAGCACTGGTACAAATACGGCTTGGAAGAATTGTCACTCTATCTTATCAGTGAGATCAGATTTTCATATGATTGATAATCTGTCAATAGTCGTCTATGCCTTTCCTATACGGGAATTAACATCACTTTCTGTGGATGAGATATTACTACCCAAATACATAAACTGGTCCAACAACCTTACAAAATGATTACTCAAAGTCAATTTTTGCCGGAGTAGTATTGACTCAGCTACAGCAGGAAGAATTCCCGTTTTATTCCATTAGAGAGATTAAAGTTCCATATGGTCGTAAACCTGTCAACAGAAGCCCACCCTTTATCTATAAGAATGTTGACATCGCTTTCTGTAGATGAGATATTGCTACCAAGGTATAGGAACTAAAACTTTTTAAAAATTAGATTTATCATACTAACTTTACTTGTACTTCCTCATGCTATACAAACATTTTTGCATCATTTCCGCCTTTAGCTTTATGTTCCGTCCATAGAGCAGCTTTCTGCTAGTCACCTAAGTTTCATGTTTTTACCCCTCTGCTAACGAAAGCAAACCTGAAAGCAGAAATTTATGTGAAAAATGAAAAGCAGTATGGTTTATCAAATAAAGCTGGTGTAATATTATTGTAATAAAAGATTAACAAAATAATTGCTTTACTTGAATCTTTATTCAAATATAATCCCAGCTGTGGTTCAGTTATTGCGGAGATTCTTTTAGTATTTATGGTGGTTGATTCAGGGGGAGACAACTGTGGTTGATTTCACCACAATTACACAATCATAAATGACTACGTTAGAAACAACAATGAATTTTGTGTAATATCAACCTAATAAAATACGATCAAGGTAATTTCTTTACTTTGAACTTTATTCAAATATAACTTAACTGTGATCCAGTTAAGACGGAAATTATTTTATTATTCATGGTGGCTGATCCAGGGGGAGATAACTGTAGTTGACTTTACCACAATTATAGAATCACTGTTAAAAAAAAAAGAGAAATTTAGAATCCAGTTTGTAATTTAAGATTTAAAAAATTACTGTACGAATAAACAGACCGCCACTCGAGGTGTAATGGTTGCCGAGCTAGGCTAGAAACCTATTGTTTGTGAGTTTGATTCTCACTGGGTGCCCCGCACTTTTCTATGTTTGGAGCTACTTGTTCTTTTGTCAAGAACTTTTTAGTGTCTACAATATCAAATTTTCGATTTCTATCTATGAATATTATTAAGTCGTCCCATGCGGGTCTTTCATCATTCCATTCACAATTTTCTGAATATATATATATATATATATATATATATATTTGGGAGAATATGTGCTTAAATGAAGTCGAACCTATTTTTTGAAATTTAATTCATTAATAATTAATTAGGCGGGATTAAACTATTTAAATGTAAGGCTAAACAAATCGAGAAAAATCAATCTCTGTATGTACATTTCGGCCTATTAGGCCTCATCAGCAGAGCTATAGATACGAAGACCGCCCCGTGTGTGATTCGAAACCTGTCTGTCAAATTAGCAGGCAAGTGTCTTACCTCCACACCAAACGGACTTAGCAAGATTTTCTTCGCTTTGTTAAGTAGTAGTATTTTATATTCCTCTTAAGTGACCTCTACACGAACTTACGAGACGTAAACAAACAGACGATGTTTGTGATATGGCTATTTTCAGCCGACAATATTTGGGAGAATATGTGCTTAAATGAAGTCGAACCTATTTTTTGAAATTTAATTCATTAATAATTAATTAGGCGGGATTAAACTATTTAAATGTAAGGCTAAACAAATCGAGAAAAATCAATCTCTGTATGTACATTTCGGCCTATTAGGCCTCATCAGCAGAGCTATAGATACGAAGACCGCCCCGTGTGTGATTCGAAACCTGTCTGTCAAATTAGCAGGCAAGTGTCTTACCTCCACACCAAACGGACTTAGCAAGATTTTCTTCGCTTTGTTAAGTAGTAGTATTTTATATTCCTCTTAAGTGACCTCTACACGAACTTACGAGACGTAAACAAACAGACGATGTTTGTGATATGGCTATTTTCAGCCGACAATATTTGGGAGAATATGTGCTTAAATGAAGTCGAACCTATTTTTTGAAATTTAATTCATTAATAATTAATTAGGCGGGATTAAACTATTTAAATGTAAGGCTAAACAAATCGAGAAAAATCAATCTCTGTATGTACATTTCGGCCTATTAGGCCTCATCAGCAGAGCTATAGATACGAAGACCGCCCCGTGTGTGATTCGAAACCTGTCTGTCAAATTAGCAGGCAAGTGTCTTACCTCCACACCAAACGGACTTAGCAAGATTTTCTTCGCTTTGTTAAGTAGTAGTATTTTATATTCCTCTTAAGTGACCTCTACACGAACTTACGAGACGTAAACAAACAGACGATGTTTGTGATATGGCTATTTTCAGCCGACAATATTTGGGAGAATATGTGCTTAAATGAAGTCGAACCTATTTTTTGAAATTTAATTCATTAATAATTAATTAGGCGGGATTAAACTATTTAAATGTAAGGCTAAACAAATCGAGAAAAATCAATCTCTGTATGTACATTTCGGCCTATTAGGCCTCATCAGCAGAGCTATAGATACGAAGACCGCCCCGTGTGTGATTCGAAACCTGTCTGTCAAATTAGCAGGCAAGTGTCTTACCTCCACACCAAACGGACTTAGCAAGATTTTCTTCGCTTTGTTAAGTAGTAGTATTTTATATTCCTCTTAAGTGACCTCTACACGAACTTACGAGACGTAAACAAACAGACGATGTTTGTGATATGGCTATTTTCAGCCGACAATATTTGGGAGAATATGTGCTTAAATGAAGTCGAACCTATTTTTTGAAATTTAATTCATTAATAATTAATTAGGCGGGATTAAACTATTTAAATGTAAGGCTAAACAAATCGAGAAAAATCAATCTCTGTATGTACATTTCGGCCTATTAGGCCTCATCAGCAGAGCTATAGATACGAAGATTTTCGAATCACACACGGGCGGTCTTCGTATCTATAGCTCTGCTGATGAGGCCTAATAGGCCGAAATGTACATACAGAGATTGATTTTTCTCGATTTGTTTAGCCTTACATTTAAATAGTTTAATCCCGCCTAATTAATTATTAATGAATTAAATTTCAAAAAATAGGTTCGACTTCATTTAAGCACATATTCTCCCAAATATTGTCGGCTGAAAATAGCCATATCACAAACATCGTCTGTTTGTTTACGTCTCGTAAGTTCGTGTAGAGGTCACTTAAGAGGAATATAAAATACTACTACTTAACAAAGCGAAGAAAATCTTGCTAAGTCCGTTTGGTGTGGAGGTAAGACACTTGCCTGCTAATTTGACAGACAGGTTTCGAATCACACACGGGGCGGTCTTCGTATCTATAGCTCTGCTGATGAGGCCTAATAGGCCGAAATGTACATACAGAGATTGATTTTTCTCGATTTGTTTAGCCTTACATTTAAATAGTTTAATCCCGCCTAATTAATTATTAATGAATTAAATTTCAAAAAATAGGTTCGACTTCATTTAAGCACATATTCTCCCAAATATTGTCGGCTGAAAATAGCCATATCACAAACATCGTCTGTTTGTTTACGTCTCGTAAGTTCGTGTAGAGGTCACTTAAGAGGAATATAAAATACTACTACTTAACAAAGCGAAGAAAATCTTGCTAAGTCCGTTTGGTGTGGAGGTAAGACACTTGCCTGCTAATTTGACAGACAGGTTTCGAATCACACACGGGGCGGTCTTCGTATCTATAGCTCTGCTGATGAGGCCTAATAGGCCGAAATGTACATACAGAGATTGATTTTTCTCGATTTGTTTAGCCTTACATTTAAATAGTTTAATCCCGCCTAATTAATTATTAATGAATTAAATTTCAAAAAATAGGTTCGACTTCATTTAAGCACATATTCTCCCAAATATTGTCGGCTGAAAATAGCCATATCACAAACATCGTCTGTTTGTTTACGTCTCGTAAGTTCGTGTAGAGGTCACTTAAGAGGAATATAAAATACTACTACTTAACAAAGCGAAGAAAATCTTGCTAAGTCCGTTTGGTGTGGAGGTAAGACACTTGCCTGCTAATTTGACAGACAGGTTTCGAATCACACACGGGGCGGTCTTCGTATCTATAGCTCTGCTGATGAGGCCTAATAGGCCGAAATGTACATACAGAGATTGATTTTTCTCGATTTGTTTAGCCTTACATTTAAATAGTTTAATCCCGCCTAATTAATTATTAATGAATTAAATTTCAAAAAATAGGTTCGACTTCATTTAAGCACATATTCTCCCAAATATTGTCGGCTGAAAATAG
Source organism: Doryteuthis pealeii (assembly GCA_023376005.1). Classification (NCBI taxonomy): domain Eukaryota; kingdom Metazoa; phylum Mollusca; class Cephalopoda; order Myopsida; family Loliginidae; genus Doryteuthis; species Doryteuthis pealeii. The sequence goes on along the minus strand of CM042149.1, from coordinate 100,304,888 downwards.
CCATATCACAAACATCGTCTGTTTGTTTACGTCTCGTAAGTTCGTGTAGAGGTCACTTAAGAGGAATATAAAATACTACTACTTAACAAAGCGAAGAAAATCTTGCTAAGTCCGTTTGGTGTGGAGGTAAGACACTTGCCTGCTAATTTGACAGACAGGTTTCGAATCACACACGGGGCGGTCTTCGTATCTATAGCTCTGCTGATGAGGCCTAATAGGCCGAAATGTACATACAGAGATTGATTTTTCTCGATTTGTTTAGCCTTACATTTAAATAGTTTAATCCCGCCTAATTAATTATTAATGAATTAAATTTCAAAAAATAGGTTCGACTTCATTTAAGCACATATTCTCCCAAATATTGTCGGCTGAAAATAGCCATATCACAAACATCGTCTGTTTGTTTACGTCTCGTAAGTTCGTGTAGAGGTCACTTAAGAGGAATATAAAATACTACTACTTAACAAAGCGAAGAAAATCTTGCTAAGTCCGTTTGGTGTGGAGGTAAGACACTTGCCTGCTAATTTGACAGACAGGTTTCGAATCACACACGGGGCGGTCTTCGTATCTATAGCTCTGCTGATGAGGCCTAATAGGCCGAAATGTACATACAGAGATTGATTTTTCTCGATTTGTTTAGCCTTACATTTAAATAGTTTAATCCCGCCTAATTAATTATTAATGAATTAAATTTCAAAAAATAGGTTCGACTTCATTTAAGCACATATTCTCCCAAATATTGTCGGCTGAAAATAGCCATATCACAAACATCGTCTGTTTGTTTACGTCTCATATATATATATATATATATATATATATATATGTATATATATATATATGCATATGTATGTATATATATATATATGCATATGTATGTATATATATATATATATATATATATTATATATATATATGCATATATATATATATATATATATGCATATGTATGTATATATATATATGTATGTATGTATATATATATATATGCATATGTATGTATGTATATATGCATATGTATGTATGTATATATATATATGTATGTATGTATGTATATATATATATATATGTATGTATGTATGTATATGCATATATATGTATATGTGTATATATATGTGTATGTGCACATATATGTATATATATGTATGTGCACCGGGTTAGCTCAGTCGGTAAAGCGTTCGGCTAGAAACCACAAGGTTCCTAGTTCGATACCGGTCCTCGCCAACTCAGCGTATGAGTAGCACAGGGATCTGTGCGGTAAAGTAAGGAGCTGATGGTAGGTGTGGTGCTCCACCTCAGACGCCAAAACAATCTCCTTGGTCTATCGCTATTGAAAAGGGGATAGACTCCCTCGCTGATTGGCTGATACCGACTTTAGGCCGTCCCGACGACTATATATTCATATTTACATTTTTTGTGTAATTTGTTTATAGAGTTTTTTTGTGCAGACTGTCATATTGAAATACTAAATGTATTTCAAAAGGTTTCATATAAAGTTACCCTCATAGTCACTGGCTGATACCGACTTTAGGCCGCCCCGTCGACTTTACTTTACTTACATATATATATATATATATATATATATATATATATATAGGGGAATTGTATAAGACTGTTACCAAAATTGAAGAAGTAACTCAAATCATTGCTCTGAACTATTTGCAGGCTCCCATCCCAAGAAAAAGGAAATCGTTTGCAATGACATTCGACGGTGTGAAAAGTATGCATCTATATTTTAGTCAGTGCTAATGGAGTTATGCTGTTAGTAGCGATTTTCTTATTTGGCTTCTAAATATTATTCCAAGTTGTTAGCTCATATGTAAACAGTGTCTTTTCTAAAACTATTTTTATTTACACGGGAGGGGAAATAATTTTGATTTGAGTCTGTGATACTAGCATCCCCCCCCCCATCCGTTCCACACGACGAGAGAGAAAAAGAAGGAAGAAGCCCAGTGTATCATTCAGTTTTACTTTTGGGCTGCAAAACCTTAGCTGTCTGTAAATAAAGTGAAAATGATTGGCAAGTAACACCGGTACGTGGAAGGGAGTTAAGTACGAGAATACATCATCTATTTCGGTAATTCTATTTTCAATTCATTCAGAAAATATCCTGCTTGGGCAGAAAGTATAAAACAAGCAAGATAATTGTAAGTTATCTTTCCCAATTTCAGAAATTAAAACGTCATATAACAATATCATTTCGGGTGGAGGAGAGTGGTGTAACGGTTATGGTAAGAAATGAATACTGCGACATAAGTTCAAATTCTGGACGAGGCTGTTTTCAATAGCGCTTCTCCCTCCATCTATGGGCAAATAGTAGGGCACACTTGGCTCTTTAACTTTGGTATGGCAACCAGTCTAGAAGAAAAACTGAATTCAAACCTGTTAATCTCCGCTTAAGAAATTCACCTTTTGTCACATGTTAAGTAGGAGTTGGCAAATATATATATATATATATATATATATATATATATATATATATACAAGGTGTTTATACAATCTTTTTTTACTTTTTGACACACCTTGTATTCTGACAAAAATAACATTCCATTCATTAACTTTTTTCAGAATACGGGGTGTATCAAAAAATACCAAGATTGAAGCTGTATTTATCAGGATAGAAATGGAGAATGAATGTAACCTTATTTCTTTTTCAGAACACAAGGTGTGTCAAAAAGTACAAAAAATCTCGATTCTTTTTGGACACACCTTGTATATAATAATATCGTGCTGTCTCTTACTATAATGTATCGGTAATAAAATATGAACAAGGTAAATACTTTACTCAACCTTTATTTAGTATAACTTAACTGTGGTCCAGTTAAGGTGAAGGTTCTTTAGTATTTATCGTGAATTGATCCAGGGGGAGACAACTATGTTTTCCCCACACTATCTAAAGCTTTTTTGTTTTTTTGTTTTGTGTCTGTCATCACATAATTCGAGGACGGCTATTTATTTATCTACTTATCTACTTATTTGTTATGCCTCCTTGGGGATCTACTCTTTTTCTATCTTCTCGCATCAACCTTTTACAACAACAAAAATAATAATAACAACAAAAGAATCTTTGCATAGAATATATACACTATTAATATTATATCTATCAACAGATCAAATTTTGTTAAATAATTCATTCGACAGTTTTCCGCAAAATGCCCTCTTAAACTATTCTTCTTACTATTTTTTTCTGAAATCACCCAAATTAATTTATGTCCAGAAAGTTTTCTAGGAACCTCACATTGTGTAACAGCAAGATAGATTAGCAGACTATGATTAGTGAGTTCGATTCTTGCTAGGTGCCCCATACTTCTGGCCCTGTGCTAAGCTTTGTAGATAAAACTATGGCCATGAAGTTTATTACGGCATGTTTTTAGCCTATTTAAGTTTTTGGACCATATAACCTTTAGGCACCCCTTTTGCTTTGCTGATTCATAAGTACATTTTTTTCATTTACACCGTCAACATCCGGTTGTTTGTTAGGGGTTCGGGTTAGGGTTAGAGGTTAGTTTTATAATTTTTTTAAAAATCAAAAAATCGTATAACAAACAGTCGGATGTTGACGGTGTAAATGAAAAAAATGTACTTATGAATCAGCAAAGCAAAAGGGGGGCCTAAAGGTCATATGGTCCAAGTTTTTAAACAGAAAATCGTCTTATAATGATAGAATAATTCTAAAGTGGATACTTACTTTATATCCATCAGGTTAACTAAATCAAATCTTTATATTTTTGTTTAATCGTATAGAGTAGACATCTTACTAAAGATTTTCTAGTCATTAACCAAAGTTAGGATCTTTTTCAATGTTTTCTTTTACATTTTTTTTTTATTTCATTTTGGTCTTCATAATATTGAAACCCTTTTTAAATTCGTATTTACATTAATAGTACAAGCAGAGACCATCATGGGAGCCATAAACGTTAACCTCTCAATTACATTTATTAACTTCCAGCACGTAAGATATATACAATTCGATGGTAACATAACATATCTCATAAGTAAAGTCGTCGTCGTCGGGGCGGCCTAAAGTCGGTATCAGCCAATCAGCGAGGGAGTCATTACCCTTTTCACTTGCGCTAGACCAAGGAGATTATTCTAGCGTCTGAGGTGGAGCGCCACACCTACCATCAGCTCTTTACTTTACCGCACAGATCCCTGTGCTACTCATACGCTGAGTTGGCGAGGACCGGTATCGAACTAGGAACCTTGTGGTTTCTAGCCGAACGCTCTACCGACTGAGCTAACCCGGCCCCATATCTCATAACCTGGTTTAATTCGGCTTGTCTTGGGCACGAAGACCTTGGCAGACCCCATCCCTCATCAGATCTACAACTGGTTTGAATGCAAAGATTTCCTTCTCCTAGACTGGTTCCCATTCCAAAGTTAAAGAGCTCAGTATCTTCTTCTATTTACTCATATCTGGCGGGAGAAAAGTTAGATTCATACATTTCACAAGGCTATTAGCACTATTTATCTACGAACGCCTCCGCACGAGAATAATCGTTAATTTCTTAAGTGGAGTTTAACAGGTTTCAGTTTAGTATTTTCCTTATAGACTGGCTGTCTAACCAAAATTATAGAGCCCAATCTGCCTTTCTATTTATACAGCACTGGAGGGAGATTAGTTGGATTCATACCTTTCCCAAGGGTATGCTATGTGAAAATTCAAACAGCCTCATTCAGGAGTTGAACTTTGGTAGCCGAGTCTATTTCCCACTATGTTAACTGTTACGACACGACATGTTTGATATTCGGTGTTACGAAGTTAATATATGCTCATAGGGTGGGTTTTCTGCTAGATGTATGCATTTAAGTGGAAACTATTGTTGTATGAATATTAGTTTTAATTTTTCTAATGTTTTTTTTAATTATAGCTAGAAAATGAAGGAGAATTTTCTTTCTGGGAGAAAGATTGCATATTCTTAAAATAATCAACAAATTCCTTGAAACAATGATGAATTGGGAAATAATGTCACACAATTTTACATATTACATTTACACAGCACAGTCTTGCATAACACATCAACACTACTCATATGAACTTTCATAAGTTTTTATACACATACATGTGGGCGAGATGGAACAAAAAGGATGTTGCACACACACACACACACACACACACACACAAACACACATTGGCCCCACGTGTACATACTTATGTACGTAGACATATTTAGGTATATATACATCCACGCTGCCTGCCAGAATTGGTTTACGTCTAACCAACTGCTGATAAGGAAGCACTTCCTTCTTTTTTAAGTCGTTATCATTACCAGGCTTGTAGATGATGTGTGTACAAATATGGCCAGGCGGAACACAGCACCCCACCCACCCCCATAACACCGCTTTTCCTAATACCCCGTTATGAATAGCTTTACTCTGTTTTTAGATAGACACACACGGACACACAAACACACACATACACACACATACACACACACATTTGGATACATCGAACCATCTGTTTGTTCACATGTATAATACACACAGGCCGCATTTGCGTCCATTTTTGCCACGTGATTTTTTTCTCTCGTTTTTCCCCCTCTCTATCTCGTCAATTGTGCATCGCACAGAGGATGATTCACGCATGTAAGTTTGTGAACATGGCACAAAGTCGGGTGTGCATAAAACTGCAGACACTGTGACACCAAAACTGTTGTCAGTGCAAAGAGATTAAGTTTCACAATAAAATAATGGTTTTTCGTTCTCAAAACATATTTATAGTAAAGTTTTGTTTTTTTGCTTGCTTACTTTGTAACTGTCCGACGAACAACAGCTGTCATTTAATTAGTATTTGGCCTCGGATTCATAAATGGAATATACACGCACACACACACACACACACAAGCACGCCTGTACACATACAAGCACACACACACAAACACACAAGCCTGCCATATACACACCTGCACACACACACACAAGCACGCCTGCCCCCACACACACACACACACACACACACACTGCACACACACGCACAGACACACAAGCACGCCTGCACACACACAAGCACAACTTCACACACACGCACACATGTACATAAACACGCCTGCATACATATTCACACACAGGCCTTCAAACACACACACAACACTCACACACCACACACACACACACACATACAAGCAATATCTGTACTCACACAAGCACGCATATTCGTAGACGGACTGGAAAGCACTTTTTGGATTTGATGGAATAAATAAAAGTTTGAATCCAATGGCGAATACTGACAACCATATACGAGAGTAGGCTGAAAAGTGTATATGATGACGTCATATCTGCTGTTGATGACATTTTTACCAATGGGATCCAAGCACTGTAACACCGATAGGAGAAGCGTGTGGACCGCAAGAGAAACTATTTTGAAAAATAAACTCCATTTGGTCATATTCCATGAGAATATCTTGGCCAGCCTATGAACTTTTCAGCCAATCCTCTTATATAATTGTATGTAACGAGCAAGATGTGACACAAGGTCAGTATTTAGGCGGAGTTTAACAGGTTTGAATTTAGAGTTTTCCTTCTCCTAGATGGGTTGCCAAAGTTAAAAATCCCAATCCGCCCTACTATTTAATCATAGCTGGAGGGAGAATAGTTGAATTCATAAGTTTTCCAAAGGTATTAGCACTATGTGAAATGCTGACAGCTTTGTCTAGGATTTGAACTCGGATCGCCATGTTCAACTACTTACGATGATAAGCGTTACACAACGACCACCTCCGGACCGGTTGCTTTACTAAGACTAAAGAGCTCAGTCCGCTCTATTTTATCCATACCTGGAGGGAGACTAGTTGGATTCATACCTTTCCCAATGGTATGAGATTTATGTAAAATACAAATAGCCTCATCTCGCCGTCCATTTCCACCGAATATAACCAGTACACCATAGGCACCTCTTTGCTCTGACATATACAGTAATTACAAAATAAATAGTTTCGACACCTTATCAGACCCTAAACATACAATATATTGATATTTGCAATGTACAACAGAATATACTATGCAATCGAGAATCTCTAGAAGTTTATTACAACTAATGTAGCAGAAAATTAGATACGGATACCTGATAGCTTACCTTGTAGCTCAAATGTTTTACTCTAATAACGTCGGTGTTATCTTGCTACTGTTACCTGAGACAAATCAAAAGCAATTGCCACCTGGGAAATAACTCATTAGGTCCCCAGCAATCCTTATGATCTGTAGTACTAAACCCTATCCACGTATCACAACAGCTATTGCTATAAAGTAAAGTCGTCGGGGCGGCCTAATGTCGGTATCAGCCAATCAGCGAGGGAGTCTATACCCTTTTCACTAGCGCCAGACCAAGGAGATTGTATTTTGCGTCTGAGGTGGAGCGCCACACCTACCATCGGCTCCTTACTTTACCGCACAGATCCCTGTGCTACTCATACGCTGAGTTGGCGAGGACCGGGATCGAACTAGGAACCTTGTGGTTTCTAGCCGAACGCTCTACCGACTGAGTTAAACTAGCAGAAGTAGTCGAACTAAAATATATAGACTAAAATGATTTTAGAAGCACAGGGTAGTGAGAAAAAAATTGGGAAGAGAGAAGTAAGAGAGGGGGTAAGAAAAAAACAGCAAATTCTTTATTATTTATTTTAATTCACTAACAATTAGCGAATCACAATGTTCGTTCATTTTCGGATGTTTTTAAGGCGAGCCTTAAAGAACTGGAGAGTGATTTTTGTACTTACGAAGGACATAAAGAGTTCCATAAATCGACCGATTTTTAAGTATTGAATTAATCTGGATCATTCAATCAGAAAAATCAAAAACTATTTTTTTTTACTTCTCCCTATTATAAACACATTAAAGAGTATGCGTGATTTTAATGCCCAATTACATCTCGTTTCTGAGTTATAAGTCGATAAACAAAACACGACTCCTTAATATATATATATATATATATATATATATATATATATATATATATATATATATTTAAATAAATAACAAAAGACTTATAGATCTTGCATTATAGACTATTTCAGGGAGCTTAGACAAAAATGTCTAATTCTCCGACTCATCATCATTCGCATCTGATGAGTCGGGAGAATTAGACATTTTTGTCTAAGCTCCCTGAAATAGTCTATAATGCAAGATCTATAAGTCTTTTGTTATTTATTTAAATATAAATTTGCTCTGTGACTCTAACAATAAGAGCACACATTGAGCTCTCAAACTGCGACAAGTTGTTTTTAAAAAAAACCCTATGTCGTAAGGAAGATTTCTTCTCTGGACTTTTGGATTATATATATATATATATATATATATATATATATATATATATATATATATATATATATATATCGAGTTAATCGCAATATTGACGGTCGATACAAGTATTAACAGAATAAGTCATAGTTATAACGAATATAAATATCTTGATTAATTCATTGCAATTAACCCTGAAGATCCTTTATGGTGAATCTTGTGTAGGTTTTTTCTATACACACCTTAAAACTATATATATATATATATATATATATATATATATATATATATATATATGTGTGTGTGTGTGTGTGTGTGTGTGTGTGTGTGTGTGTGTGCGTTTAGTCAGAATTTAATTATCTAAACTCCACGAAACTGAGGGAAACAAACTAATTCTACACCCAGTCCTGGCCTCTCTCGAATAATTACTCCCTGTGTTCGTGACATTTCAACAAGTAAGAGAAGGTGGAAGCTTCAGCGAAGGAGTTCTTCCACTCGCTCGAAGGGAAAAAAATGGTATCATATTCAGATCAAAGAACTGACAGAAAGGTGGATTCACCCAGCATATAGTCTGGAATTAGTTCACTCGGATTATTATTCAGATCCATGGCTCAGTTAATGCAGTCGCTACGCTTCAACACCAAGAGGGGGTGGAAGCATCAGCGAAGGAGTTCTTTTGCCTTAAAAGATCAGAACTGGTATTAGCGTGGGATAAAATAACTTGAAAAAAAGCTGGCTCCAGACAGTGCAGCACTATAGCCTCTATTTTGAATGCTAGGCTGCTTTTGTTGCTACTTGAAAACTAATGCAAATCATCATCATTATCATCATCAGCATCATCGTCATCGTCGTACTAGAATCTCTCTCTCTCTCTCTCTTCTCTCTCTCTCTCTCTCTCTCTCTCTCTCTCTCTCTCTCTCTCTCTCTCGTTTATATCAGTGGTACTAAATCCTGTCTAGTCTTCCACGTGGCATCAGTATCCATGACTAAGCAATGTAAGTTTTGCAGGCTGGTCTACACTGGTGTGTCCACGTGTAAGTGTCTACAGGGGAACGTCACTTATGATTCGTCCTTATTCTCCAGTATGTATGGATGGTTTGTGTGATAGGAGGTAAGTGGCCGTACAGCTGCTGTTTTGTGCGGTGCTGCTTCCAGGATTTATGGTAGCAAGAAAAAATATATTTCCATATTTTTTTTCAGAATACAAGGTGTGTCAAAAAGTATCAAGTTTAAAGCTGTATTTACCGAAATAGAAATGAGAATGAACGAAACGTTATTTCTTTTAGAATATAAGGTGTCAAAAAGTACAAAAAATCTCGATACTTTTGGACACACATATATATATATATATATATATTATATATATATATATGAAAGTAAGTAAACAAACAATGTGTTTATTTTTTATATGGCTTTTAGCGACAATTTTTGGAGAATATGTGCTTAATTGAAGTCATACTATTTTGAAAATTAATTAGTTAATAATTAATGAATTTAGGCGGGCATATATGTTCAAATGTAAGGTAAACAAATCTAAATTCATTAATTATTAACTAATTAATTTTAAAATTAGGTATGACTTCAATTAAGCACATATCCCCCCCCCCCACACAAAAAAAATATATATATACAACTCCCCTGTAGGAGTAATATGTAACATATGGTCAATTTCATAAGCGGAATTTAACAGGTTTAAATTCAGAGTTTTCCTTCTCTGGTTACCTAACCAATGTTGAAGAGCCTATTCACCCTACAATTTTCGATAGCAAGAGGGAGAATAGTTGGATACATACCTTTCGCAAGAGTATTAGCGCTAAGTGAAATGCAAACTGCATCATCCAAGATTTGAACTCGGATCGCCGAGTCCATTTCCTAAGATGAAACCATTACATTATGCATCCTTTGTTTTTCCTATGTAGATTTTTCTGCACGCATTTCGTCATAGCAAAACCTTTGACTCAACATAGTGTTTAGATGTGTATTTTTATTTGGTTCCTAACATAAATCAATACGGCCCAATCTATAATGTCAAAAATAGGTTCATTAAGGTTAATTTTTATTTAGTATATATGAAGAGAGAGAGAAGAGAGAGAGAGAGAGAGAAAGGGAAGAGGGAGAGAGAGAGATCTTGTATTGTATTTTGTGTCTAATTACATGCAAATAAACAGCCATAGACAACAGTACGACTAGTATTTTTTAATTCAATCACGATAAATATCTTTTAAATATCTAAAATGGAATACGAAAAATAACTTAATTATGCCGGTTCAAACAGACACAGAGATGAGGAAAGCATTGTGTGGTAGATAAATTCACACTTGTGTCATCAATTTGGTTTTATTCATTATCCAGAAACAAATAAAAATATATAAATTAAGAAAAGTGCTCGGTTATCGGAAATAGACACAGCAACTCGAGTTCAAATCCCTGTAAAAGCTGCAAGCATTTCACATAGCGCTAATAGTATGGTAAAGGTATGTATCGGGGGTGTCCGTGGTCTGTGGATAACGTGTAGGAGTGCGACATTGCAGCAAGCGAGTTCGAGCTCCAGTCTCGCTATTCTTTCACTAACAGACTTTTTGGAATGTATGAACTCACTCAAACCCCCAGCTATGGGTTAAATAGTACACACTAATGTTCTTTTACAGTGATGAATTTGGCATTAAATAACCCATGAAGTTTGATATGACATTAAACAAAAAACAAAAATATGAGTCTAACTATTCTCCTCCAGTTGTGAGGAGTGGTAGTACCTGTTAGAGTCCAATCTATGGCTTAAATAGAAAAACATGAGTTTATAAAAATAATTGAGTATCCATTAGAATGATTTATCTCAAAATCTTTTCGGCATTAAATGACCACCGAGTTGATATGCATAAAACAAACCAAACAACCAGTTGTGAGTAAAATTTAGGGCACACTGGACTCTTTAACCTTAGTTTGGCAACCGATCTAAAAGAAAAACTTTGTTAAACTCGTAAAACTATTTATTTTGTAATTACTATATATATAGTCAGTTTAAAGAGGTGCTTGTTTTGTAATGCTTATATTTGTAGGAAATAGACATGGCGAGCCGAGTTCAAATCCTAGACGGGTCCATTTGCGTTTCCCATTGGGCTAATAGTATGTTAAAGTATGCAAAACTATTCTCCCTCCAGCTATGGATAGGACATACATGACTCTAATCTTGGTAATGCAACCAGTCTAGGAGAAGGAGACCTCTTAATTCAAACCTGTTAAACTACGCTTAAAAACTTACTTTGTATGGCATCCTGCTCGGTTTGCGTAAATACACGTATGACATTTAAATAGGAAACTTTTTTATAGATATGTAATTATTCTATTTGAGTCACTTCACTGATTCCTGGGGTTTAGAGCTTTCTCATATTCGGGCTTGAACTCAAACTAGCAGGTTAAAACTTCTATGTTTATAAATAATTCTAGAATAACACATATTCTAAGGTAATAAGTAAGCTGTTTTTTTTGGGGGGGGCGGTTTCTTTTTCTTTTTTTTTCTTTTTTTTTTTACTTTAAGTTACACACTGCTTTTTAAAAAATTCCTAAATTGACGTGTTCTTTTCACCGATGGCCATTTGTGTAAACCGCCACAAGGATCGTACTTTAAGCCCCTGTCGACCAGAAAGTTCAGAATAAATATCAACTGGGTTATTTCAGCTTCGCATCCGCGATTATTTCTATGCACTGACTGCCACACCAGAATCCCTGTGCAGAACGAAGAGTGACAATTTTACACAGAATAATCATGTGATGTTAGGAAGAAATCGACAGAAAGAAAAATGCATTTCCTTTTTCTGAATTTCTCCGTACTTAGAGAATCAATTAACCATGTATTACTTTTTCTAAGAGCTTTAAGAAAATTACATTGGATACACAAGCAGCGAATCTATTTGTTTTGCTCAAACGGAAAAAGCTTTAAAGCTCTATCTAAGCGTCAAGGTAACTATCTTTTTTAAAAAAGTGTTATTTTTAGTATATTAATATTTTGAAGGCCAATACAATGCGTCTTATCGATTTCGAAGCATGAACTTCATCATCAGAGTTTTTTTCATTATATTGGCCTTCAAAATATAATATATTATA
>CM042149.1:100250811-100292358 GCA_023376005.1 Doryteuthis pealeii | reverse complement strand
CCTCGCCAATTCAGCGTATTAGTACCACAGGGATCTGTGCGGTAAAGTGTTTAGCTGATGACACTTCACTTCAAACGCCAAGACAATCTCCTTGGTCGAGCGCTAATGAAAAGGGGATAGACTCTCTCGCTGTCTTGCTGATACCGATTTTAGGCCAACCCGATGACTTTACTATTAATAAGAAACATTGAATACGGAAGAGGTAAAAAATGGGTATTACCTTTTGGTACAAGGGGATATAACGAATAGAATCAAACGCGTTGTAATCAATAATTTTGTTAGCAAGACTAGATACTACTCTCGTCTAGTCTGTATCTTTTACGTTTTCGTTGGACGAGTCCAAATTCTAGTGGGGGAAATATCCTCCTTTACAACAATAATCATATCACATGACATATAAATGGTGGGCTGACGGGAAGAGCCCTAACCTATTATGAAGTTGTAAATTAAACGGTTAATTAACAAAAAAAAAGAACTTTCATCTAGTGGATTCTGTTGTTACAGCGGAGCAGATTAAAAATGAAAGAAAGATAAACAAATACTTGGATCTTCCTAGGATGGTAAAAAAAAATGTGAAACGTAAAGGTGACGGGAATAAAAAGACTTGGAAAACAGACTGCAGGAATAAGAAATCAGACATAGAATCAAGACCATACAGACCACATCATTGTTAAGATCAGCTAGAAAGAGGAATTATGGAGATCTGAGAAAAATTGCTGTCAGAGAAAGACGACCATTTTAAACTGGTGGGAAAAATTGCAAGAAGTAAAATAATGATATATGCTTGCAGTGATACTGATAGCTTTTTGATTTAGTGCGACCTGGGACTCACATATTTGCTTTGAATGAGTCTTCGGGAAATTTTATGGGTCCCAACTAAAACCGTTGAACTCATAGCTTTTAACCTATCCTGTGTAATTAGTTTCTAAGAAACTATTGAAATGTATTTCCAGTTAGCTTGAAATGGTAAGGGAAGAAAAAAAGAAAAGCACTGGGACGCATGGATATTATTTTACTGCGTCCTTTTATATTTTTGTGCGTCAGGGACGCATGACGCGTACATATCAGTATTTCTGTGCTTGCTTTTTGTTGTTTTTTTGGGAGGGGTGTATAGGCGGGAGGAAACGTATTGAAAATGAGATGATGAAACAGAAACCTGTAGATTCAGAATTCTCAAATCGAAGAATCAACTGAAATGAATGTCTGAATCAGAAAAACTGAAAAGTCTATGATTTTTTTTCGTGCAATAGGATTAAAATAAGCAGACAAATTAAAAACAGGTGTTACTTATATTAAACATTCTGTTAAAACACTTTTCGTTCTCAGAGTATTAAATATCATCAGAGATTCTTGTTAATTGATATGGTTTATCTTTAGTAAATGATTGTGTGACCTTGAAGAATTGATATCATGTTAAAGGTATTCGATATCAGTACCCTCTGTGTAGATTTATACGTAGTAGCGTCGTTTTTTGAAATTCTTATTTTACCACATAGGTATTAACTGAATTGGAGACTATAAGACTGATCTCTAGAGAAAATAAGTCATTCTCTGTAATGAAGGTAGAAAGTCTCTTATATGATAGAATAATGACATTGAAGTACCTGCTAATCCTCATCAGACATGACTTTTTGGATTCTCTGTAATTAGATCATATTGCTTTTGTTTGGGGTTTTTGGGGGGTGAGGTGGAGGGGAGGGGTTGCTTTATTCCCAAATTCCCAATTTCTTATCTGGATAATAACTACTTTTTACTGGTCGCAATTTCAGTAGGGCCGGATTAGCTCAGTCGGTAGAGCGTTCGGCTAGAGACCACAAGGTTCCTAGTTCGATACCGGTCCTCGCCAACTCAGCGTATGAGTAGCACAGGGATCTGTGCGGTAAAGTAAGGAGCTGATGGTAGGTGTGGCACTCCACCTCAGACGCAAATAACAATCTCCTTGGTCTAGCGCTATTGAAAGGGAGATAGCCTCCCTCGCTGATTGGCTGATACCGACAATTGGCCACTCCGACAACTTTTACATATTGATACCGATGGATGTGTACAAGTTTACTAATTTCAGAGGTTTTCTATTTAATTCCCCGTCACCTACGCCTCTCTCTCTATCTCTCTCTCTCTCTCTCTCTCTATATATATATATATATATATATATATATATATATATATATATGAGAGAGAGAGAGAGAGAGAGAGAGAGATATGTGTGTGTGTGTGTATGTATATATATGTGTGTGTGCGTGTATGTATATATGTATATATATGTGTGCGTTGTATGTATGTATGTATATATATTGTGCGTGTATGTATGTATATATATGTGTGTGTGCGTGCGTGTATGCATACATATATGTGTGTGTGTGTATATATATATGTGTGTATGTGTGTGCGTATATATATATGTGTATGTGTTTGTGCCGCATGTATAAAATGTCAATATATATATATATATATAATATATATATATATGTGTGTGTGTGTGTGTGTGTGTGTGTGTGTGTGTGTGTGGTACAAATCACCATGGAATGTTAAATTTGGTTTGGTTCATATCAAGAACTCAAAGGAATTATATACAGTGAAATATATTTGATAAAGAAAAAGGTTTAAATATCAGTTATATAAGCATCTATAGATCTATTCCAACCCATATTAAATAGGCTTCTTCAGACTGCAACTTTACTGAAATGGAACTTTCTTTACCAAATATATATATATATTAGGAGATTATGTGCTTAATTGAAGTCATACCTAATTTTTAAATTAATTAGTTATAATTAAATGAATTAAGCGTGGATATCGGTTTAATTCATTTAATTATAACTAATTAATTTACAAATTAGGTATGACTTCAATTAAGCACATAATCTACTATAAATTGTCGGCTATCGCCATCTCAAACAGATTGTTTGTCAACTTCATATATATATATATATATATATATATATATATATATATAATCACGGATCTTTTTCCACGAAGCAAACAAATTTACTTCTGGATTAATAAAAATCGATTTTAATAAAAGAGCTAAATATACGTTTTAAAAAGCGAATGTTACAGAATATTTAGTAACATTCGCTTTTAAAA
This sequence comes from Doryteuthis pealeii, assembly GCA_023376005.1. Classification (NCBI taxonomy): domain Eukaryota; kingdom Metazoa; phylum Mollusca; class Cephalopoda; order Myopsida; family Loliginidae; genus Doryteuthis; species Doryteuthis pealeii. The sequence continues at coordinate 100,289,274 of CM042149.1, read as the reverse complement.
ACGGTTATAATATATATATTATATATATATATATATTATATATATATATATTGTACATATATAGTTCCATTTGCAATAGGATAATCGTTTAAAAAATATTTCCAGTGTGAATATTTTAGCCTTTCTTCGGACACATTTCCTTCTGTCGCCATCTTAATGAGACTGATCCGAATATCAATTCCATCTAATCGCTTCTCGGTTTGCTTCTTATGCTTTCTTGATAATTCTAGCACATGTCTCTTGCATCTAACTCACACAAAACAGCTGTGTGTATCATTGCTTCGTTACTAACAAAGTGTATCCAATTAAGATCCTCTGCTTAATTCTTTTTGCTTCTTCCGGTAGACGCTACTTCTGATACCACCGGCACAAAGTTTGGTTTCCGGTTGCATAAATGTACATTATACAGTGTGTAGATATGTATTCAACCAAACCCATCCGCCACGAGCAGGAGGCGATACAAGATCAGTTTTTTTTAGCGAAGTTTAACAGTTTCGAATTCTGAGTTTTCCTTTTCCTCGACGGGTTGCAATACTAAGATTAAAGAGCTGGGTCTGTCCTATAATTTTACCTAAACCTGAAGGAAGAATAATTACATGGTATTTATAGTTTGATAGAAAAAATATGAATCATTACATCCTTTGGTTATCATTACTTACTATTCTTTCTATCCTTTAGAGTTATTACTTAGTATCATGATGTCATTTAATATCCTGTAATATCATTTTTGTTTGTTTGTTTTGTTTTACGGCATTTCAACCTCGGTGTGTCATTTAATGCCAACAAAGTTGTGAAATAAATTCATTCTTAATACATAATACAATTTTTTATAAACTCATGTTTTTCTATTTAACCCATAGATGGGACCCTAACAGGTACTACCACTCCGGTCAGAGTGGACCAGGGAGCAATGGTGATGAAGGGGTGCTCCACATTCCCCAAACCTCCAAAATGGAACCTCACCATCAGATAGAGTTTAATGTCATTCCCAGGACATGTATACCCCCAGTCACCGCCTTCAAGCACCCATATGATAAAAAGAGGGTTGGGGCTTGCCATAAAGGCAGTAGGGTTGGGGCAATCATATATGTGCTAGGGCTTGACGTGACCAGCCGATTGATCAGAAGGGGCCTATCCAACCGCCCGTCTAGCCCAAGATAGGGCCAAAGTGGAGTATTGCAAGTCATGGACTGCTCATCCACCTGGGCTCTATCCTTAAGCATCACGGGTCGCCACCCACAGCCAACAGGTGGCCCCATTGGGGGAGTCTTACCCCTCTGCAGAGGTGCAGTCGGTGCATTCTAATGCCCCAGTCGACAGGGCGGTTTAATATCATTACATGACATTTACAATTACTTGTTTGACAGAAGAAAAACAATTTTGGCGGATTTTAACAGTTTTGAATTCAGAGTTATCCTTACAATTATATTAGACAGGAAAAGCCTTGCGGTGCCCATTCCTATCCTGATTGCCCTGCCTATATTAAAGAACCCGGTGGGAAGCGCGTGGTGTACTGGTTAAAGTCATGGAAATGGACTCGTCGCTCAGAGTTCAAATCCTAGACGTGCCAATTGCATTTCACTTAGCGCTAATACCCTTGGGAAAGGTATGAATCCTACTCTCCCTCCAGCTATGGATAAATAGTAGGGCAGAATAGGCTCTTTAACCTTGGTTAGGTAAACGGTCTAGGAGAAGGAAAACTCTGAATTCAAACCTGTTGAACTCCACTTAAGAAATTGACCTTGTGTCACATCCTGCTCGTGGGGAGGGGTTGGTAAATATATATATTAAAGAGCCCGGTCTGTCCTACTATTTTATCGAAACCTGGAGGAAGAATAATTGAATCCATACCTTTTCCCAAGGATTGTAATGCTATGTGAAAAGTAAACAGTAATGTCCAGGATTTGAACCCGGTTCGCCGTGTCCATTTCCAACGACGATAACAATTACACCAGAAGCGCCTCCGTATATATATTTTTTTTTTAAATCAAAAAATCTTGATATGTCCAGATGTATAGTCTTATAAACATATACACTTAATACATTTTTGTAATGGTATATTATGGTTTGGTTTTCTTTTCTTTTCTTTTTTTTACTTTTTTAATGGCATATCAACACTCGTTGGTTATCTAATGCCTAAAGTCATCCTTGTAGAAGAGCATTAGTAGTACAATTTAAGATTAGTGGGGTTATATCTTTACCTAGGCTATTAGTCCTAAAGTGAATGAAATAGCACGACTGGAGTTTGAACTCTCTTACTTAGATCCGCAGTTCAGCAAGTTAGCCACTACGCTATAGGGACTCCCCAAAACTATAAGAATATAGCGACTGATATAAGAATCTTCAGTATTTTTGCACTAAGAATGAGGAAAAGGAAACTAAGAATAAAACAAAATTAACACAGTGAGGTCATTTTAAGAGCAAAGAGGATCACTAAAAGCACACCTTTTTCTCATTCATAACACCGTTGGTATAAATATAATTGTATAGTAACACTGAATACAGCTAAAAAAAAAATGATTGTTCTATTTTTTTATCATTAAGGAAATGCACTCTTATATCAATAGAATATTCTTTTAAAAACATTGAAGAATCGAGTCATCTGTTTCGTATTACACATCACAGTATGCATATACGAAGAATGGTTTACACTATTTGAGCGTTGATCCCTGCTGCGAAGCTAAGTGTTAATATCTAGACGTTTTCTTCAAATCTTTCCGAACAGCTTTATTTCTTTTTGTCTTTCATGTATACGCAATAGTATTTATATAAATATACACTTGACATGGTTTAAAGTAAGGAAATGAATCACGTGTCGTTGTACAGTCGGAAAAGACAGCTGGGATTATAAACTCGACGTCGTCCAATAAGGTCAAAGTGACGTCATACAACGGCTCTTGCTGCTTTAGGTGCAGCTCCAACGCTCTTTTCTAATAACATCTAAATAGAACGTCAGACATTATTGCTGATGTACATATTATGTGCTTACCCCCTGCAAGTGCAGAAATTAAGAAAAGAAGACTTAGAATCGAGATAACTATTTTTTCTAAGTGGATATTACTGACAGCAACTCTCTCTCTCTCTCTCTCTCTCTCTCTCTCTCTCTCTCTCTCTCTCTCTCTCTCTCTCTCTCTCAATTACACTGATATAAGCGTTTTACACTAGAATTCCAAGCATTCAATAATTTACAATTGATAACCATCTGTTAGTAAACTACCGTATATACTCACATTTCATGCAATTTTCTGACCGCCCTGTTATATGGGGCTGTAGAATATGCCGAATGTACCTCTGCAGAGGGGTGACCCTTACTTCAATCGGGGCCACTAAATAGCCTTGTGTAGCGACCTGTAATATCTGAAGACAGGATTTGATTAGATAGCTCAGCCAACATAATCCTGTCTTCAGATATTTGAATCCTACTTTTCCCAAGGGGTATCAGCACCATGTGAAATGCAAACAGCCTCGTCCAAGATTTGAACTCGAGTCAATGTGTCCATTTTCTACGGCTTACGGTCAAGTCAAGTTGAAAGTACCGGTGCCCGCTAAATCTTCGAAGTTAAGCAGCGGGGAACCTGTTCAATATTTAGATAGGTGACCATCAAGCAAGGTACTAAGAAACCGATTATCAAAATGACTTGATCCTTCATTAAATGACCCGAAACAGGTTGATATGCCGTAAAACAAAACAACCAAACCAACTAATATTTGCTTACGAAGGTAACATTTACACAACAGGCGAGTAGTACTCGGAGAGTATCAGGTAATTTAGGCATCTCCCAATCTAATAGTGGAGGGTGAATATTTGACTCCTACTTGTGAAATGCAAACAGCCTCGTCCAGGATTTGAACTAAAGTCAAGTTGAAAGTACCGGTGCCCACTAGATCTTCGAAGTTAAGCAGCGGTGAACCTGTTCAATATTTAGATGGGTGACCATAAAGCGAGGTACTGTAAGAAACCGATTATCAAAATGACTTGATCCTTCATTAAATGATCCGAAACAGTCGAGTAGTACTTGGAGAGTATCAGGTGATTTTGGCATCTCCCAATCTAATGTGGTTCGGTAAAAGCAACTGGAACTGCCGAATTGTGCCTCACATTACCAAAATATTGCAAAACTTTTGCCTAGTAACAAATTAGTGACGCAGACATTGTGGTACGAATTACAAATGTGTTTCAGTTTGTCTATTTGAATAATAAGCAGCCATTATATCCCAAAACCAAAACCGTGGGTCACAAAATCGATATTTCAATATTTATGGCTTACCAACACGTCATTTATTTTGCTAGCATCTTTTCTGTCAAACAAAAAGTCTTTGCATATATCTCTGTCGTTTGACAAATTCAACTTTTCTCTTTCCAGTTTTCAACAGATAAACTTTAACCCGTCCTTCAAGACAGGGGTCCAGTGAGCTTCGGCCTCTGGACTGGTGAGGTGTTAAATTACTAGCGTCGATCCCAGAGGGCCATCCCTCCCTGGTCCACTCTGAACCGGAGTCGTAGTACCTGTTAGGGTCTGAACCGGAGTCGTAGTACCTGTTAGGGTCCCATCTATGGGTTAAATAGAAAAACATGAGTTGTATTATGTATCAAGAATGAATTTATTTCACAACTTTGCTGGCATTGCCCTTAAAGGGACAGGGCTGGGTTTATTGCCCAGCGCCTGAGCCCCCCCCCCCGCCTTGAGGAGGAATGCCGACGGGATCGACGCAATTTTTTTCTACCTACCACCCCATGAGTCTCGGCTTCTGGGTGGTGCCCACATAAACGGCCTTGTGCCATATCGTGTGAAAGTGGTACACATGTAAAAAACCAAACCAGAAAACTCGCAACCCGTCCTTCGGGACAGGGGTCCAGTGCGCTTCGGCCTCTGGACGGTGAGTTGCGCTAAATTACTGAACTTTAATAAAAACTACATGTCACAAACTACAAAGTCACTCGCTTAAAGGCCACCTACAGCGGCAATTAAACCCATTAACTCACCTCACATCGTATTTATAGTATTTGTAATTAATTGCAAATTATTATTGATGTAAACTAGGCAGATGGTCTAGCGCTTCTTTTAAATACACCTGCTCTAGTCGAATTTCTGCTGTATAGTCTGGTGTAGGCAGCCAAAAGCATTGGTATCTACGGGAAACATGATACAATCTCCTTAAAGTATTCTTAAGTATTTCCCATTTAGATTTCCCCACCACAAACGTTTCGTTAGAGTCCAAGTGGTGCAAGCATACAATAGTATTGATATGGCTACAGATTGGAAGAATTAGATTTTCATATGGTCGTTAAAATGCCAATACCAGTCCAAACTTTGCCTAATAAATATTGTGCCATATCCACATTTAACGAAAAAAAACTCTTAAATTAGTAGACTTGATCATATACCTCGGTAGCAATATCTTGTCTACAGAAAGCGATGTCAACGTACGCATAGTTAAAACATAGACTGCTATTGACAGTTTTACGACGATATGAAAATCTGATCACACTGATAAAATAAAACGGGAATTCTTCCAATCTGTAGCTGTGTCAGTATTATTGTATGGTTGCACCATTTGGAGAAAAACTAGATGGGAACTACATCAGAATGCTGCGTGCTGCCTTGAACAAATCCTAAAAGTAGCACTCTACAAAAAATGTACAGCCACTTACATCCCATCTAGCAAACCACACAAGTTAGACGTGTAAGACATGCTGGGCACTGCTGGTAAAATAAGGACTAAGTCAAAAACGATGTTCACCTACGTATTCTTACGCATGGACACACCATTGTTAGCCAATAAACAAAGAAATCACATCCATCAGCTCTGTGCGGACTCTTGATGCTGTCTAGAGGACTTGACAAGAGAAATGGTCGATATGGATGGGTGGCAAGAGAGAAAGAGAGATCAGCCAAACAGTGAGGGAGTCTATTACCTTTTCACTAGCGCTAGACCAAGGTGATTGTTTTTACGTCTGAGATGGAGCGCCACACCTACCATTAGCTCTTTATTTTAACGCACAAATCCGTGTGTTACTCATATGCTGAGTTGGCGAGGACCGGTATCGAACCAGAAACCTTGTGGTTCCCAATCTGACGGTCTACCGGTTGAGCTATGCCGGTCCTGATAAATAAAATGGAGCGAAAAAAAACAACTAATTAATTAAATCTACAGAAAAAATATGACTTTTAGGCACCCCTTTTGCGAGCTCGATTCATAAGTACATTTTTTTATTTACACCGTCAACATCCGGTTGTTTGTTAACATACGATTTTTAGAGGTTTTTTTTTTAATTATAAAACTAAACCCTAACTCTAACCCCAAACCCTAACCCTAACTCCTAACAAACAACAGGATGTTGACGGTTTAAATGAAAAAAATGTACTTATGAATCGAGATCGCAAAAGGGGTGCCTAAATTTCATATAGTCCGAAAAATGATTGTTTTTCCAATAAAGACAATATAGTTTTCAATCTTCATTATTTGATAATCTTATCCACCAAAACAATAAAACTCTGAGGAATTGAATCATTAATCATTAATATTTCCATCTTTCCATTTAATCTGTCAGATTATTTCATTCTTCCTAGTTTAGAATTAATCCCAAAAGGCGATGAGCGCTTTCTTTTGTTTTGAGCTTGTAAATTTAATTCTATAGTATTAAGTTTATTTGTTCTAAATTGTAAAACTACTCGAACTTCCCCAACCCATCCTTTTAAACATGAAATAATTGTCTTATAACACATTTCCTTTTTTTATATCTTAAAACTTTTTTATTATTAATCTTTTAAATCTTTCTAATCACTGAAGCGAAAATCCACCTAAACCTTCAATTTGGAGGCGATCGTGTGTAACGATTATCATCGTAGGAAATGGACGGCAAACCGAGTTCAAATCCTGGATGAGGCTGTTTGCATTTCATAGAGCTAATACCTTGTTGTATCGTAAAGGTGAAATGATACAGAGAATAAATTGGGTGCTTAATTAAATTCATTCAGCACCAGTATCCGGTGCTAACGAATACATACAAAACACAGAACAATAATTTACAAAACAATTAACAAGACAAATTACAAGAAATAGAGGATCAAATGTGCAATAGCTAAATGCAGTAAGATCTGTCCAAATATTAATCAGCTTTTTAATCAACTACTGAAGTTATTAATCATAGACTATTTAAGGCTGTGTTGTATCATCGATGTGAAATGATACACAGAAGAAATTAAGTGCTTAATATATTTATTCAGCACCAGTATCCGGTGCTAACGGATACATACAAAAACACAGAACAATAAGTTACAATTAACAAGACATCTTAAAAGAAATAGAGGATGGTCAAATGCGGTATTGCCAAACGTAGTCCTTAATCGTAGACTATTTAAGGCTATGAGCCAGGTCATCTGGCATAGTGTTGAAGGGGTACTAGCTACTCTACAGCATACCTTTAGAAAAGGTAGATAAAGATTTACCCAACTCGTTCTCCACGGGGAGGATGTGGCCCAAGGTCGCAAGTATGGGGCATCCATTGAGAATCGAACCCAATTTTCAGTAGTGATGGATTTCCTCGACTAGCTTGTTAACCATTACATCCCGATGAGACGTCCTTATTACCAAACACAGGAACGATGTGACACAAGGTCAAAAGTATGGGGCTTCTAGCGAGGATCGAACTCGCTTTTCAGTAGTTATGGATTAGCTTGCTAACCATTTTCAGCACCAAAATTAAAGAGCTTAGTATGCCCTACAATTTTCCCATAGCTGAGAATATGAGTTCTAGAAGGCGGTGGCTGGGGGTCTTCATGTCCTGGGAATGACGTTAAACTCTATCTGATGGTGAGATTCCATTTCTGGAGGTCTGGGGAATGTGGAGCACTGCTTCATCATCATTGCTCCCTGGTCCACTCTGACCCGGAGTGGTAGTACCTGTTAGGGTCCCATCTATGGGTTAAATAGAAAAATGTGTTTATAAAAAAATTGAGTATCCGTTAAGGATGAATATATGTCAAAACTTTGTCGGCATTAAATGACCCACTGAGGTTGATATGCCGTAAAACAAAAGAAAGCAAACCAAACCATAGCTGAGGGGAAACAGATGAATTCACCCCTTTCCCAAGAATATTCGCGCTGTGTGAAATCCACCGAGGCTCGTACCGGATTTCAACTGAGGTCACTGATTCTATTTCCTATGACGATAACCATTACGCTATGAGCGCCTCCAATTCTCAAGTCATGTATTACACGTTCTTCATTTTGAACAGTCAAGTAAATGCAGAATTAATTCAATTGGAGTTTATTGAATAAATTAATATTTGAAAAAGTTTTGGATTTATAATTTTATCTATACGTGAGCCATCATTTTACCATTATCTGACAGAATCATGATTGCGATGTGTTTCCAGCCAATAGCCCCCCCCCCCACCATCTTTGCATTCACCCACATCATTTCCTTTCTAACCATATGTTTCCAGTTTCCTCATTAGGGCCTTAATAAGACTTTATCAGCGAATATAATTATCCCACGGGATTTTAAAAAAGAAGGGGAATTTTGTTAGTATCTGTATTTTAGCAGTTCATACAGAAGCGTAACAAAAATGTTCTTCAGATAAAAAAAAAGGGGAAAGCTGTTTTGAATGTTTGGCCCCCTGTTTCCGATGTATTCATTATTCCTCTGGGTCGGACTTTTAAAATTTGATCATAAATCATGATAAAAGAAAATTTGGACAACTAAATAGTTCCTTAACACGAATGATATTATCAACAATATTAAAAACATGATGAAACTTAGGGTTGGTTTTCTGCTATCCAATTCATATGTCCTTCCTTTTGCACTCAAAATTAAACGATTCAACAAAAACTAAATGTTCAAAAAGGAAGTAGTATCGTCCAAGTTATTTTGCAAGAGTGGGCTAAAAATGTTATAGGCTGAAAAATTCATAGGCTGAAAAGTTCATATGATGACTTCATATCTGGTGGGTTTTTTTACCACTGGGGTCCAAGAACTGCAACACCGATGAAAGAAGTGTGTGGACTGCAAGGAGGACTATGTTGAAAAATAAATCTCATTTGGTTGTATTCCATGCGAGTCTTCTGGTCATCCTATGAATTTTGTCAGACGACCTTCGTAAAAAACTAAATGTATTCTATATTTTCTAAAATGCAATTAAACGTGTTGATAAAAGCTATTTGAAATCTGTAGCACATAATCTCTCTCTCTCTCTCTCTCTCTCTCTCTCTCTCTCTCCTCTCTCTCTCTCTCTCTCTCCTCTCTCTCTCTCTCTCTCTTTCTGTCTGTTTCTCTATCTCACTCTATCACTTTTTATGCTTCATTTTCTCTCTCTGTATTACTTCGTGCTCTTTCTTTTTCTTTTCAACTTTTCTTTCCATCCAATTAAATCTCTATTCTCTTTCTTTTTCCCGTGCTCCCTTTCTTTTTTACTTTCTTTCACTCAAATAATTCGCATCATCCATAAATAAGGAAACTTCTAACAAGAATTCTACAAAAACTAGATGTATAAGAAGGAGGAAGTGTCGGCCGAGATGTTTTACGAGTCTTTAAATCTCTGTAGTGAATTCTATCCTTATTCTGGCCACAGCACTTTTACCTTTGTTCAAGACTAAGTTAGGATTAGCAAATATCTATGCAAGTAGAAGCCAATGGGGTCCAAGAATAGCAACACCGATGGCCGTAGAGCAATGATTAATAAGATATCTTAAATTATTTCACAGTGGTCTTGTATTTTATAAAGTTATTCTATGCGCTGTACTTGTGCCCATGTGTCGGACTAAGTTAGGATTAGCAAATATCTACGCAAGTAGAAGCCAATGGGATCCAAGCATAGCAACATTTAGCAACAAAGTTATCAATGATTTGTAAGCAAGTCTGCAGTGAATTCGATCCTTATTCTGTACGCCACACTTTAATCCTTGTTAAGTTATGATTATCAAATGTCTATCCAAGTAGAAGTCAATGGGATCCAAGCACAGCAATACCGATGGCCGTAGAGCAATGGTTACCAAGATAATCGCGTAAATTATTTCAGTAGTTTTGTGTTGTATTAAGTTATCAATGGTTAGTAAACTAGTCTTCAAGTCACTGTTGTGAATTCGGACCTTATTCTATGCGCTGTACTTATGCTCTTGTGCCTGACTACGTTAGTATTAGCAAATATATATGCAAGTAAAAGTCAGTGGTACCCAAGCGCAGCAACACCGATGACTGTAGAACAATGGTTAGCAAGATAATCACGTATATTATTTCAGTGGTTTTGTGTTGTATTAAGTTATCTATGATTAATAAGTTAGTCTTTAAGTCATTGTTTTGAATTCGGCCCTTATTCTATGCGCTTACTTGTGCCCTTGTATCTGACTAAGTTAGAATTAACAAATATCTATGCAAGTAGAAGCCAATGGGATCCAAACACAGCAACATCGATAACCGTAGAGCAATAGTTAACAAGATAATCGCATAAATTATTTCAGTGTTTTTTGTGCTGTATTAAGTTATCAATGGTTAGTAAGTTAGTTTTTAAGTCACTGTTGTCAATTCGGCCCTTATTCTATGCGTTGTACTTGTGCCCTTGTGTCTGACTAAGTTCGGATTAGCAAATATCTATGCAAGAGGAAGCCAATGGGATCCAAGCACAGCAACATTTAACAACAAAGTTATTCAATGATTAATAAGTTAGTCTTTAAGTCACTGTTGTCAATTCGGCCCTATTCTATGCGTTGTACTTGTGCCCTGTGTTCTGACTAAGTTCGGATTAGCAATATCTATGCAAGAGGAAGCCAAGGATCCAAGACAGCAACATTTAACAACAAAGTTATCAATGATTAATAAGTTAGTCTTTAAGTCACTGTTGTCAATTCGGCCCTTATTCTATGCGTTGTACTTGTGCCCTTGTGTCTGACTAAGTTCGGATTAGCAAATATCTATGCAAGAGGAAGCCAATGGGATCCAAGAACAGCAACATTTAACAACAAAGTTATCAATGATTAATAAGTTAGTCTTTAAGTCACTGTTGTCAATTCGGCCCTTATTCTATGCATTGTACTTGTGCCCTTGTGTCTGACTAAGTTTGGATTAACAAATATCTATGCAAGAGGAAAACCACATTTTGCTTTCTTTACTTAACCTTTTTGAGTAAGCTTAGATTTTGGAGATATCAGTTTACCAAAATGAAATCCTACTTCTGAAATATTTCCATTAACTCCACCTTGATAGGACTTCTTTGACTATCATTCTTAATTTCATCACTTCCATTTTAAGACCCTTTTTTTCTTGTTGTGTTTTTTTTTTTTGTTTATTTCTTTTTGTTGTAATGTCTGCCTATTTTATCGGCGACGAAAGTATCATCAAGATTAAAGGAATAAACCAAGGAATCAGTTTGATTGGTTCAAGTGTTGTGGGGCTTTTTTATTTTATTTCTCGACTGCGCACACCTCTTAACATAGGGAGAGGATTAAAAGCTGTCCCCCCTTTTCTTCTTATTTCTTCTATAAATGATATGAAACTATGAGAATTATTTTAATGAGACAAATTCTAAACCTTGAGTGGGTATAAAAATCTGATATGATTATATTTATGGTAAAGTAAATTTTTAAAAAGGGTTCCTAGGATCTAGTAGTTTTTTAATTAGTCTATTTAAATTGAAGTACATGCATTACACACATGTGTGAATATGTGTGTACATTCCTCTTAATATATCCGAGATAGTCATTATATATATATATAGAGAGAGACAGACAGACAGACAGACAGACACACAGACATTCTCTTGTAATATTTCCAATTAGTCATTTAATTTGGAGTTGTAAATACATGCATGACACACGTGTGTGAATACGTGTGTGCATTCCTCTTAATATATCCGAGATAAGCATTATATATATATATATATATATATATATATATATATATATATAAAGATAATCTAATGAGTCAGACGAACCTACTATTAGTTTCGCATAAAGCTCTTCAGGGCTAAAATCTGAGTCAGATTTTAGCCCTGAAGAGCTTTATGCGAAACTAATAGTAGGTTCGTCTGACTCATTAGACTATCTTTATTACTTGGCTCTACTAGGTATCGAGCACTTTTTACATATTAGCTTATCCTAGCGGTTATATGAAATATTATATATCTTATATACATATATATGCATATAAATTGTTTTTTCTTTTGGCCAAATACTGTACCAATAGATTATTTTTTTTGGTACGAATATCTTGGTCCTTTCTTTTTTTCAAAATTTTTTTCTTCCTGGTTGATGTTTGGTAGTATATTTTTACAATCAAACTTTCTGCTGTTTTTTTCTCTCCGCAAGGATCTACCAACACGCTTGGTATATTAAATTATATATATATATATATATATATATATATATATATATTAGAGAGAGAGAGAAGAGAGAGAGAGAGAGAGAGAGAGATAAATATATATATACATTTAACAATTTTTGATATAATAGTTGATATATGATATAGGCATTATATATATATATATATATTATATATATATATATAGAGAGAGAGAGAGAGAGAGAGAGAGAGAGAGAAAGAAAGAAAAAAGGGAAATGGTGTAGAAATGAAAATAATGTGCTAAAAAACATTTATTTTATATAGTATAGAACATCTACAAAGAAAAGAAGAAATATGTAGTAAGAAAATAAAATCTCTCTCACTGTTTCAAAATACTTGGATTCACTACAATGTTGAGTTAGTGAAGACATTTTTTTCTTTTAAAGTTTGATTTGAAAATTTGCACAAAATGTTCACTGTCAGTTATCAAGACAGAAATATATAGATATATATAACAATTTTTTGATATAATAGATGTTATATGATATAGGCATTATATATACTAGCAAATATATGCACCCTCCGGGTGCAAGTATTTAAGTTTTAATAAGATGAAATATCATATTAAATTAGAAAGGCTAATGAAACTGAATAAGAATGCAGATAAAAAAAGATTTGGATCAGAGGGGGTATGATTGAAAAATAGAACAACTTTAAAACAGACTCTTCCATCATTTTCCATTACTCCCGTCTTTCATTGGTGAATTTTCCTAATTTAACTATTTAGTTAAAATAGGAAGTAAAAATAATATTACAGTTATTTCTTCTTGTTAATGAATTTTTTTCAGATTTATCCCCGAGATTGTTGCTCATATTCAATAAGAAAAAAACTAAACAATTTGAAATCAAATAATACTAAGCATATATTTATTAAAATCAAATTTTTAAGATCAATATGCAAATTAGCCTTCCCATTCATACTGTAAACGCTCTTTTTGTTGTATATTTAAATACAATTGCATTATTAGTATGTAGATATGGTCAACAGTCTTAATGATGTAAAACAATTTTATTAATAATCGAGTTTAAATAAAAAAAAATCCTGGAGAATGTGATGTAAATAAAAGGAATTATAGTAATATAGTTTCGGTTACAGACAAAAAAACACACAATCTCCATTATAATAAGAAGATATATATATATATAGAGAGAGAGAGACAGACAGACAGACATAGAGATTCTCTTGTACTATTTTTAATTAGTCATTTAATTTGAAGTTTAAATACATGCGTGACACATGTGTGAATATTTGAGCACATTTATGCTAAAGGGCAGGTTTAGCTCAGTCGGTAGAGCATCTAGCTAGGAATCACAAGATTCCTGGTTCAATACCAGCCATCGCCAACTCAACGTATGAGTAGTACAGGGGTCTGAGCGGTAAAATGAGGAGCTGGTGGTAGGTGTGGCGCTCCACCTCATACGCTAAAATAATCTCCTTGGTCTAGCGCTTGTAAAAAGGGGTAGACTCTCTCAATGTATCGCTGACTCCGACCATAGGCCATCCTGCTGACGTTTACTATATCCATTATGATAGTGATTATATTATATAATTATATATATATATATATAATATATATATGAGAGAGAGAGAGAGAGAGAGAGAGAGAGAATGTGCAATCCCATAGGCAAGGTGTTCAAAATATTTAGAAAACGCAGAAATGTGTATTGTTTATTATCAATGATTTTTACATCCTTTTCAATTTTAAACATGTATATACTTTTCAAGATAATCGCCATTTCCGTCGATCCTTTTTTGTAAGCGCATGCCATGCCAGCTTGCTGTTATGTTGTTGAGGAATATAAGTATATTATATATTTATCTACAAGGGTGTCTAACGAGAAAGAGGTAGATAGATAGATAGATTGATAGAGACAGAAACAGATTGATAGATAGATAGATGAATAGAGAGAGAGGGGGGAGAAAGAGAGAGAGAGAGAGAGAGAGAGAGACGTAATCATATTCATTTACTTGTGTTATAACTAATGACGCAGTTACTACGCATTTTAAATATGACGACCGTTTTTTCTAAATTCAATTTGCATTGATTTTTTACACTCGAAAATATTCTAAAAAGCAAAATAAAGCAAACTTTTTCTGTTCGTTTTTTACATACTTAATCGTCGTTAATGAATATCAAATTCAACCACCTGCCTTTGGAAACCATCTTCAAGTCTTTTGCAATGATACTGGATTTTATATAAAAAAATATATATCCCAAAATGCCGCATCTTTCCTTTTTAAAAACAAACAAGATGTGCCATAAAAGTATCGAGATTGAAGCTGTATTTACCAAGATAGACATGAACAATAAATGGAACGTTACTTTTTTTTTTCAGAATACAAGATGTGTCATAAAAAGTGCTAAGTTTAAAGATATATTTACCAAGATAGAAATGAACAATGAATGAAACGTTAATTTTCTTCAGAATACAAGGTGTGTCATAAAAATGCTGAATTTAAAGCTGTGTTACCAAGATAGAAATGAACAATAAATGGAATGTTAATTTTTTGCAGAATACACGGTGTGTCAAAAAGTACAAATATCTCCCATACGTTTTTGATACACATTGTATTATATGAAAAATGCAGTTTAATGTCATGCGTACAACCCATTTTGTAGGGGTAATCTCAGTGTATTCTAATCCCCGACGACAAAGATGAAATAACTTTTTGTTAGTTTAAATTTTATGTTACCAAAATCTTTCTATATCTTGTATTGCAAAATTATTGAAAGAAATTTTATGGTAAAAAGAAAGAGATTGTCTCCATTTTTCTTAACTCTTCACTCCTTTTGAAATGTGATTGACACAAAATACATCAAATTTCACCTTCTAAATGACATCGTGCAATCTTGTTAGACCCCATTGTTCGCATTCAAATTAATTCATGAATGAATATTATTCAAAGGTTCAAGAAAGGACATTTTTCTATTGTGAACAAAAAAGTCTTTCATAATATTGATCTCGAATTGTTTTGCATTGCTTAGAAAATATGCAATGGTAAGATCACGTTTTATCAGTTAATCAGTTCAAGAAACTCACACAAAAACAGACTTGAACCTTGGCTGATCAATTTTTATTGGGTCAAATCACAATCTATAGAATTGGACAAAAAACGGACTGTTAAAAAATCTGAGCCATTTTTAATATTGCCACACATCTTAATAGGGCCGGCTTAGCTCAGTCAGTAGAGCGTTCGGATAGGAATCACAAATTTCCTGGTTCGAACCGGCCCTCGCCAACTTAGCGTATGAGTAGCACAGGGATCTGTACTGTAAAGTGAGGAGCTGATGGTAGGTGTGGCGCTCCACCTCAGACGCTAAAAAGATCTTCTTCGTCTAGCGCTATTGAAAAGGAGTTAGACCCCCTCGCTGTCTGGCTGATACCGACATTAGGCCATCCCGACGATGAATTTTTAATAGTCTAAGAATCTAATAAACTAAACCGGCCAGTAATCTTTTGGTTCACTAATTTTGATGTTTAGCATATTACCACTGATTCAAAAACGTAAACATCCCCCATATATATGCACAATTATAAGAAAATATGTATATGGTAGCACTTGTAGCATAATGGTTATCGTCGTAGAAAGTTGACTCGGTGTTGTAGTCTCGCTTGTCTTACCTTTACTTAGGGAGTAAATGAACTGGTCCAAGACTACTTATGTACTGCTGTTTAGGACAGTGGGAGATCATTACGAGAACCGTCTACTATAGACTTCAAATCTTAGCATTCTATTGAGAAGTTCTTTATTGCTAGTGCAAACCTTTATTTGGATTAACTAGTATACCGAACAATTCTATATTTTAGTATACAACACTTTACAAAATCCTCTTGGCTAATAAATTGTTAGAAATGTAACTAATAATTGAAACAGGTTATAGTATAATATAGTTTACAATAGGTATACGAAAAGTATAATGTAGTATACAATAGGTAAACCGAAAGTATAATATAGTGGGCAATAAGTATACCAAAACATTCTATGTTCCAATATATAACACTTTACAAAATCATCTTGGCTAATAATTCGTTAAAGATATAATTAATAATTGCAATAGATTATAGTATACATAGGTATACCGAAAATATAACATAGTGTGCAATACGTATACCGAAAAAGTAATACAGTGTGCAATAGGTATACCAAAAATATGATATATATATTTACAAACCCCTCCACACAAGCAGGATGTGACACAAGGTCAATTTCTTAAGCGGATTTCAACAGGTTTTAATTCAGAGTTTTCCTTCTCCTAGACCGGTTGCCTAACCAAGGTTAAAGAGCCCAGTCTGCCCTACTATTTATCCATAGCTGGAGGGAGAGTAGGATTCATACCTTTCCCAAGGGTATTAGCGCTAATACCGAAAATATAATATAGTGTGCAATGTGTATACCGAAAAAGTAGTATAGTGTGTAATACGTATACCGAAAATATAATATAGTGTGCAATGCGTATACTGAAAATATAATATAGTGTGCAATAGGTATACCGAAAAAGTAATATAGTGTGTAATACGTATACCGAAAATGTAATATAGTGTGTAATACGTATATCGAAAAAGTAATATAGTGTACAATAAGTATACCGAAAATGTAATATAGTGTGCAATACGTATACCGAAACATTTCATGTTCCAGTTTACAGCATTTTCCAAAATCATTTTGGCTATAACTAATAATTCGTTTAAAACTAAATCCATTCAACTTGGCGAATTGTTGATGCCAGATTAAAGTTCTAACTTATCTGCGTCTCCAAATATTCAGGTTTATACTAAAATCAAATGAAATGTGTCGTCTTTTCATCTCGACATTAATTACTATAATTACATGAAATATTAATGATCGAGCGTGTCTTGTCTCATCTTGACATTTTCTCTTAACAACACAGAAATTAATCAAAAGAACAACATTCTATTTAGAATAGAATTACAAGTGAATCTCAATGGCAAAAATGTTCTTTTTCTCTCTGACCTCGAAATGAGAAAATATTCAAAAAGTAAAAGAAATCTGATAGCAAATGATTGTCAATAATTAGTTTCCTGACTAATTACTTCACTCTCTCTCTCTCTCTCTCTCTCTCTCTCTCTCTCTCTCTCTCTATCTCTCTCTCTCTCTCTATCTATCTATCTATCTCTCAGTCACCCCCTCTCTCTCTCTTTCTCTCTAACTCATTCAGTCCCCCTCTCTCTCTCTTCGTAGTCACCCCCCTCTCTCTCTTACTCACTCAGTCCTCCTTCTCTCTCTCTACTCTCTCTCTCTCTCTCTCTCTCTCTCTCAGTCACCCTATCTCTATCTCTCTGCCTCTCTTCTCTCTTCTCTCTCTCTACTCACCCCTATCTCTCTCTCTCTCTTATCACCTCTGTCTATCTATCTATCTTCTTAGTCACCCCCTCTCTCTCTTTTTCTGTCTCTCACTCAGTCCCTCCCTCTCTCTTCTTTCTCTCTCTTTCTCACACTCACTCAGTCCCCTTCTCTTCTCTCTCTCTCTCTCTCTCACTCACTTCTCCTTCTTCTCTCCTCTCTCTCTCTCTCTCTCTCTCTCTCTCTCTTAGTTACCCCTACTCTCTCTTTCTCTCTAACTCACTCAGTCACCCTCTCTCTCTTTCTCTTCACTCTTTCACTCACACGTCTCTCTCATTCACTCACTCCTCTCTCTCTCTCTCTCCTTCTCTCTCACTCACTTCAGTCCTCCCCTCTCTCTCTCTCTCTCTCTCTCTCTCACACCACCTATTTCTTTCTCTCTAACTCACTCAGTCCCCTTCTCTCTTTCTCTCTAACTCACTCAGTCCCCTCTCTCTCTCCCCCTCCTCTCTTCTCTCTCTCTCCCTCTCTCTCTATTTCTTCTCTTTCTATTGTATGAATGTGTGGTAATAAAACATTCTTTGTCTTGTATTATTAGTTTCCAACGACATACATTCTTGTCTGCCATGTTTTTCTTGACATTACTTATTTGCATGGGTGCACATGAAATGCAATTTGAATACACTCTCTCTCTCTCTCTCTCTCTCTCTCTCTCTCTCTCTCTCTCTCTCTCTCTCTCTCTCTGTACACACATACACACACACACCCACAATATATATAATTTGAAACAAAAGTGTTATGACAAAGAGAAATGTTTATTTTATTTGATTTATTTTTTTAATTGTTCTCGATTAGTTTTGACCTTAGGTCATTGTCAGGAAAATGTTTTTGTGAGAAAAAAAAAGTTTTCAAAGTATTTGATAAGCCACAAAAGAGGATGGGAGAGTGACATATCTATTTGTTGAATGAAAACCACCTTCAGGTTAATTCTCTCTCTCTCTCCTCTCTCTCTCTCTCTCTCTCTCTCTCTCTCTCTCTCTCTCTCTCCAACACACACACACACACACACAACATATATATATATATATATATATATTATATATATAATATATATATATATCGTTAAGCCGTTACTCGCCTATTTACAGACTTGAGTCCTCTGGTGATTGTAAAAACATTCCTCTTAGGGATGTATCAATTAATTGTTCACCCAGACTGATAGCCGCTGATAGCCGCAAGGGTAAGGAGCTTTGCAGATGAAAATTCTGTCAGGTTTCGATCCCGGCTAGAGAATCGCTGTTAAAAAGTTGAGCTGCACTGATGAAAAGTAAACTTCGAACACGTGTCTGTGGATGACTGATATATATATAATATATATATATATATATTATATATATATAATATATATATAAACATGAAATATATATATCAGTTAGAGTAGCAAAGATACAATGTTAACGGTGCTTAGTAACTGTCTGTTTCTCGCCTATGCGATTTTCAACCATTTGAATGTTTGTGTTTTTCGTTATATGCTCTTGTTTGGTTTGGTTTGTTTTGTTTTACGGCATATTAACCTCAGTGGGTCATTTAATGCCGATAGTTTTGAAATAAATTCATTCTTAATGGATAATACAATTTTGTTATCAACTCCTGTTTTTCTATTTAACCCATAGATGGGACCCTAACAGTACTACCACTCCGGGTCAGAGTGGAACCGAGCAATGGTGATGAAGGGTGCTCCACATTTCCCAAACCTCCAAAACTGGAACCTCACCATCAGATAGAGTTTAACGTCATTCCCAGGACATGTAGACCCGCAGCCACCGCCTTCTAGCCCATATGATAAAAAGGGTTGGGGCTTACCATAAGGCAATAGATATGCTCTTGTGTGGAGCATCGTGTGTAAGATCAAACATTTAATTCTAGTTTAGTCTGGCTGTTGTACTTTATTTTGGGGAGGGTTGGTTTTCTTTGTACTGAATTCAGGGAAGTCGTTCTAACTTACTGTTGCAAAATTCTCTCTCTCTCTCTCTCTCTCTCTCTCTCCTCTTATATATATATAATATATATATATATATATATATATATAATATATTATATATCCTTAAAATGGATATAGCACTCTTAGCAGCCATTATATATTGTATCAGGAAAAATTAACTTTCTTAAGGTGGGTTGTGCTGATAGCTCGGTGGAAGAGGCGTGACTGAGGAAAAATCGGTCAAGTTTTGATCTTAGCCAGACACAGTCGCCTGGAAGTCTAACCGCATTGAAGAACCGTAACACGGCGAAACAGATCTGTATGTGAATGACTCTCTCTTCTCTCTCTCTCTCTCTCTCCTCTCTCTCTCTCTCTCTCTCTCTCTGTGTTCTTTCTCTTTGCTTGGCATCAAAATGAAGAATTCCTAGTTGTCAGTAAGTTTCTCACACTTTCCATTTTCATAATCCATGAGTTTTAATAATTTCAAACGCTTTTGAACTGAGGTTGGTTTTTATTACAAAGCAAGGGGATTGCTTACATCTCCTTAAATAGGGGCAACTTGAGGGATTTCTGTGTGAAAAACGTATGTTGTTTCAATTATTAAATTATTGCTATTTATCAATTCTCCAAGCTATGGATTAAAGAGTACCACTACTGTTCTTCTACAAGGATGGCTTTGGCATTAAATAACGGATGAAGTTCGATATGTCATTAAACAAAGAAAACAAACCAATCCTTCTAAACCAACGAAACCAAAAGTAACTTTGAATCAACGATTTACTTTTTAGTTAAGTGAAAGAAATGAAAAAGATATTTTCTTTCAGAAAACACAAAAATACTAGAGTGAGTCAAAAGTTTTGCAATATTTTGGTACATGCTAGTGTGAGGCGCGTAAATTATGTGATTAAAGCAGTTCATGCCATGGAAGGTACCTTCTGTAGTTGATAGTATCGTGGTAGTTGGCGCATCGCTGTGGTGCATTGATTCACTCTGTTTGATTTGAAAGTCGCACAGATGAACGTGCCAGGTCGTCTAATTCGGGAACTGATACTTTACAAGTTCGAACTGGACCATAAGGCCGTCGAAGCAACCAAAAACATTTGTTGCGCAAAAGGTGAAGATCCGATTCAGGGCCGGGTTAGCTCAGTCGGTAGAGCATTCGGCTAGAAACCACAAGATTCTTAGTTCGATACCGGCCCTCACCAACTCAGCGTATGAGTAGCACAGGGATCAGTGCGGTAAAATAGGAAGCTGATGGTAGGCGTGGCGCTCCACCTCAGACGCAAAAATAATCTCCTTGGTCTTGCGCTAGTGAAAAGGGGATAGACTCCCTCGCTGATTGGCTGATACCGACTTTAGGCCACCCCGACGACTTTACTTTTTATTCTTTTTACTTATGGTTCACGAAACCTCGACGATCAGGCAAGGTCAGGTGGGTCTACAAACGTGGATTCCGAGGCCGTACCACAGGCAAATCTGGCAAGTAAGCACTCGGAGAGTATCGGAAAAGTTTGGTATTTCACAGTCTAGTGTGTCTCATCAGCCTCACTGTCTAAGAAAAAGCACCCGAGCCTGCCAAATTGTGCTTCACGTTACCAAAATATTCTAAAACTTTTGACCCACCCTCAACATGAATAGGATGCTACACAGGATAATTTTCTTAAGTGAATTCAGAGTTTTCCTTCCCCTAGACAAGTTGCCACACCAAGGTTAAAGAAACCAGTTTTCCCGACGATTTTCCCATAGCTGGAGGGAGAATAGTTGAATTTATACGGGATCATACACTGTAATCCAGTTATGTTAGCTGTACATTTAATCTTTAGCAAATTGAAATCCATATTTTGTGTTTCTATTTTATTTACCATTAGTGAATATGATATTCAAAATATGCTATATAATTTGATACGAAAATCCTATTTCTTTTCTGGCAAGGTTCAGCATATAGATTGCACTTATTTGTAAGATTTCTAAAAATCGGGTGATAAGTATATTGTCTAAGTAAAGATTTTTTACTAATCAAGGGTGAATTTCTCGTGGCCAAGGATAGTAAGGCTATGTGAAAAGCAAACAGCATCGTCCAGGATTGAACTCAGATTCCCGAGTCCATTTTCTACGACGATAATTTTTGTATAAACCAATTTCAAAACAAGTTAACACACACACACACACACACACATATATATATATTATATATTATATTATATATATATATTATATATAAGATAGATAGATAGATAGATATAGATATAATATGTTGAGGTAAAATAAGGAATGAAAGAAACAAAACTCAGTATGTTTCGCTGGAGTTTTGAATTCGGCTTCATCAGTTTTTATTGAATTATCGGGATCATACAAGTCTTTTATAGAGGGGGGAAGTAGGTAGGTAGATAAGTTTTGTGGTGAGGGAAAGATTTGATTGGTTATAGGGGACATCTTTGGGGAAAATGAGAAGGAAATCAAATGGGAAGAGAGTTGAGGGAGGTAGGTAGAAAAAATGAATGGTGAGAATTACCGGATAGGGGAGGGGAGTAGCCTCTTGAAGAGATATCTGAGTAGAGGAAGTAGCAAATGGGAGTAATAAAAGGGGGGTGGTTAGATGACCATAAAATCAAATCAAACCTGTTTGTTAGTTTGTGGTTTGGCCTAAGTAGGTCACCAAGTGAGGGTCAACAGAGGAGGATTCATTCCAACCCCTTTTTCTCATATATATATATATATATATAATATTATATATATATATAGTGTGTGTGTGTGTGTGTGTGTATGGTTGAAAGGGATAGATAAATAAAGGAAAGAACCATTTTCAACTTACATATATATATATATATATATATATATATATATATATATATGTTGTCGAGGTGGCCTAAAGTCGTATCAAAAGACAGCAAGGGACGTATATCGGCTCTTCGCTAGTGCTAGACAAGAAGATTCGTTTTGGCGTGTGAGGTGGAACACCACACCTCCCTGAGCTCCCTCGCTTACCACACAGATCCTGTACTACTACTTGGGTTGAATTGGCGAGGGCCGGTATTAAAATCCTAACCTTGTGGGTTTCCTAGTCGGATACTGCTAATCGACTGAACTCAAACCATATATATATGTATATATATTATTATATATAATATATATAGTATACTTAGGGTAGTGAAGACCAGACCATCTACGCGCCTTCATATTACTGGCGTAATAAAACAAAAATGTTTTTCCGCCAAACGATATATTATTCACAATTTGATCCGTAAAATTATTGGTTATTTTCTTAGCTGAGCGTTCAGTTTTTCGTTTTGTTGATTAATGTAGCTTACAATGTACTTCACATTCTGCATACACATGCTGAATACATGCGATTTATGAATGTCAGGAAGTTGATTTCTTTTAGCGAGTTTTCTTGGAGAAACGGTCAAGAAATTAGACGCAAATCACAACTGCGGTATCGTTTACATCGACAAGAAGATTCACAACCTTCTGTTTTTAACTTATCCGCACGAATTTTGCAAATTGACAGTTCTGTTATTCCCTCTCAATCATAAGCATTTTTTTTTTATTTCGTTCTGGACGGCACTGTTCTCTGCTTTCACTTTATTTTGAAATAAAAAATCATCTCTCTCTCTCTCTGCGTTTCTCTCTCTCTCTGTCTGTCTGTGTGTGTGTGTGGTGTGTGTGGCTGTGTGTGTGGTGTGTGTGGTATGTGTCTTCTCATCTCTCTCTCTCTTTCCTCTCTCCTCTCTCTTTCTCTTTCTCTGTCTGTCTGTCTGTCTGTCTGCCTGTCCTTCCTCTCTCTCTCTCTTCTCGTCTCTGTGTGTGTGTGTATCTTCCTCTCTCTCTTTCTCTCTTTTCTTTCTTGTCTGTTCTGTGTGTGTGTGTGTGTGTTCTCCTCTCTCTCCTCTTCTCGTTTTTCTTTCTGTCTGTCTGTGTGGTGTGCTGTGTGTGTGTGTCTCTCTCTCTCTTTCTCTTTTCTCTTTCTGTCTGTCTGTGTGTGTGTGGCTGTCTCTCTCTCTCGTCTCCTCTCCTCTCTCTCTTCTCTCTCTCTCTCTCTCTCTCAATTAAATCATCTATCAAATCTATTTTCGTACTCTAATTACGTTAGAATATTTATTAGTAGGTGTATAGAATATTAAATTATTATTTTACTCCTTTTGATAAGGTTTCACATTCAGTGTTGACTGATGGTCTTTTCACTGGAGTCTGTGTGCCAGCAAGTCTTCTCAGGTCTCCAGGACTGCTTCTGAGTATTCTGGCAGATTGCAGCAGTGGCAGTGTTCTGAATGATTTCATCGTTCCTCTGATTTCCAAACTTCCAAACCGCTTTTCAATTTCTTTTTGGGACTGTCCAAGTGCACCAATACAATTGTTATCACTTTCTACTTTCATATTCATAACTTTTTCAGTTCTCTGGCAAGGTCCAGATATTTGTCGATTTTTTCATTTTGCCTTTAGCTCATCTGTGATTGCCTTGGTACTTTGCAAAACCACCAGTTGACCAGTTCTTTCTTTTTTGTTTCTCAACACTTAGGTTCTGGGTCCTTCTTGCTGGGGATACGGTGATCCGTTTTAATTTCAAAGTCCCAGAGAATTTTTGTGGCGTTTTGTGATCAGTCATTATTATTAATTTTATTCTTATTAATTATTATTATTATTATTAATAATAATAATTATAGTAGTAGTAGTAGTAATAGTAATAATAATAATAAATAAAATTATAATGGACAAATACCTGGGCCCTGCCAGAGATTCTGAAAAGTATGGAACTATGAAGTCAAAGTGATAAACGCAATTGTAGTTGGTGTACTTGGGAACGTTTCCAAAAATTGGAAACAAGTTTAGACAATCCTGGAAATCAGAGAGAGGAATCGAGACGCATCGCAGATCCTGCAACTGCTTGCATTCTGCAGAAATTACTCAGAAGAGTTCTGGAGACCTGGGAGACTTGTTGTCACTCAGACTCCAGTGAAAGGGCCATCAGTATCCACCCTGATTTCCATTGTTTATTCGAAGTCATATCAGCTTTTTTATTAATTTTAATCATGCTTTTCTACGAACATGCAAAATACATTTTAACCTTAAACTTTTTGAAAACGGAACACGTTATACAATTAGAGTCGATATGGGAAATATAAGCAGAAATTAATTGAAAGCGAGAATATATTGATGTATAACGTGAATAAATAATTTGGTTAAGATTTTTCTTAGTAGAAAATATACTTTGAAATGGCGATGTCTATGAACTTAAAATATACTGAGAAACATTAGTAAAACATCTTATTTTGGTCTATGTTTTTAAGGGAAGTTTAATTTCGTTTTTATTTTAAGTCTAGTAACCATACGGAATTTGGTGAGTCCTGGTGGCGTAGGGGTTAACATATTGGACTGCGACATTATGATAAGAGAGTTTTGAACTCCAGTCGGGCTGTTAGTTTTACTTTCGGACTAATATCATTGGGAAAGGTATGAACTCCTTCATCTCGCGCTATGGGTCAAATAATAGTAAGTCCACGAGGTGGCTTTTTAAAGTCGTTATCTAGAAGACAACGAGGAAGTCTATCCTCTTTTCTCTTGCGTTAGCCAAGGAGATTGCTTTTGCATCTGAAGTGGAGCGCCACACCTACCATCAGCTCCTTACTTTACGCACAGATCCATGTGCTACTCATACGCTGAGGTTGGCGAGGCCCAGTAAAACTAGAAACCTTGTAGTTTTCTAGCGAACACTCTACGACTGAGCAACTGTTTCTTGTACAAGGATGGCTTTGGCATTAAATACCCATGAAAGTTGATATGCCAACTAAACGAAACTAAACCAATACAAAATTTTGAGATTGTGACTCTGAGATGGCGAAAATACTGAAAGAATTCAATTGCAAATCTTATCACCATAACAACTATAGTAGCACCAGTTAGTCAAGTGAGTCCATGAATCAGTGCCTGGATCTCTGTATAGGCTTTGGTGAGGTTGTATGAATAACCAACAGTTTCCCATGCAGATGTTTCCCCCCACCAAGTGGTCGCAAGTGGAATGACAAACACAACGGGGTAACTATGTGTCCGCTTGTTAGGAGTTTTCCATCACCAGGATAACAATACAACGTTGAAAGGTACAAGAACTCCCAGTTCCAGGGTCCCCTGAACTTAGTTGTCTTCTCCTAAACTGTTGCATATTAAGGCAAGAGAGCTCAGTCTATCTTACTATTTTAGCTGGGGAGAACGATGAGCAGTAATAACAAACAGCTGTGAGAAATTTTGAACGTCGCTTTGCTCATTTAATTTTCCGGTCAATAAAAATACGTTTACTGCACCTCGGTTTCACCTCATCAATCTACTTTTAAATACGTCATTTCAAATGAGCCCAAAAACCAACTGTCATAAATTGCTTTTTTTACAAAAGAAAGATGTACGGTAATCTATATATAAACCAGCTTATTCGTTCAGGGGAATTTTGTAACGTTTCTTTTCTCTTATAGTCATCTATTCTTGAATTGGATGATAACAAAAGAAGTAATAAGGTAAAAATTAAAGGTCGATGTGTAAAAAGTACCGGATACCGGATACCGGTTAAAGAATACCAGGTAAAAAACAGTTTCTAATATGGATAATTGGTAAGGGTTATGAATAGTATGTGGGTATATACATGAGTATGAGTTAGCACCACCGCCGTATGGCGGTAAAAGTGAGGAGAGAGTGTGGAGCTTTACCTCAGATGTCAAAACAATCCTCCTTCACTACCGCGCTAGTGAAAAGGGGATCAGACCCCCTCGCTGTTTTGGCTGATCCGACTGAAATTTACAAAAGACGCTGGTGGAATAAAAAGGTTTTTATCGCCGTAGGAAGTAAGATGTGGCTATCCCGAGTTCAAAATCCTGAACGAATCTGTCTGCATTTGACATAGAGCTAATCACCTATTATTGGGGAAAAGGTATGATGCGATTGTCATGTGAATTCCTGCACTAGAGGGGAGATATTCGAGTTTACATACACGGGGAATTCGCACTCTGGTCGCTCTCTCGCTCGCTTGTATTTCTCGCTACTTTTAAAGTTTCTGGCCGCGTAGGATCGCAAGGAGATGTATATTTTTTTGTTCGATCTGTGTGTGTAGCAGTGGACTATCCTCTTATCAGAATTCACTTTTTATCATTAGTCGTAACTTACTTTGGGTGCGGTGAGCTCGACCAGCTGAGTCTGCGAGCCGTCTCCTACTACATGCCTCGATACCCAGGAAGTCTTGTTTTGGTTCCCTTAAGTCCGCGTTTCTTCCAGGGTCTACCATTGACTAACGCCCCTATACATCTGGTCTCCGTGGCGGGGCGTCTTCCTTTTTATGCTTCAGTAAGATATGCTATCTATATTGTGTACTAGTTAGCTATTAATGGGAGGATGGTGGGTTGCCTTCAAGGTAGAGATTAGCTGCTATTATCATTGTTGTTGCAGTTTAACCTGGTTAAGATATTATCTGGCTTTTCGACTTCCACAAACAAAGTGAAACACAACTCTAGTCTAAGGTGGGTTCTCCGGTCCGGCTAATTCTTTTTTTATCTCGGTATCCTCGTTTGCTGCCCGTGCGAGGCTCATTCTCGGACAGTCCGGCTATTGTGTAACTATATATCAATTGTCAATACCTTCATGTTGTTATTGGTTACTGGCTTCTGCGTGTCTTTGCATATGTTGTCTCGCTCTTTGTTGTAGAAAATGACCAATTCCCTCACAAATTACTGAATAACACGGAAATCGGATGAAAGTGAGGTATCATTGAAGAAAATGAACTAAGAATAAATAAAATTGATAAATCCGAAGAGACTTATACTACTACTATCATACTACCTTGAATCTCTATCGTGTTGATCTGATACACTTAAGTTGGAGATGAATTATACTGCTAGTATAAAGATCATTTGAGCTCAACTCTTTATTTTTTAGATAATTAAGGAAGGAAGGGGGCGTAGCGTAATGTTAAAAAGTTTGAGTAGTGGAATCGTAAGATGAGCAGTTGTTGTTTATCAATTTCCCTAAAGTCGGGACAAATACCCAAATGATGGATAACCGACAGCCTTAGTATAGTCAAATCCTTGAGAAATTCCTTTCTGACTGAATATCTTCCCTTCAAAATTACTCCCCCGCCTGCACACCTTGCGGAAAATCCCCGGTATCCGCATCGAATTCCCTTATAATAATAATTATCATAATAGAAAAGGATTGTTGTTAATGTATGTTATAGATTTTATATTTTTGCTATTAGGTTTTTTCCCAAGGTTAACAAGTAGCCAAAACGTAAGGGACATCCAGCGAGGACCGAAATTGATCTGCGAAACTAGTTTGCAAACCATTATACTACGATGGGACTTTGATAGTCATAGTTTTTTTTTTAACTGAATTTATAAGTAAATAACACTTAAAAGAAACAAAAAACGAAACAAAAAAATCAGTGAACATTAAAAACTAGTGATTCTTAACCTCCTTCTATTGTGGCAGCCCTTGAGATTTTGAAATTTCATCCTGCACCTCTCAGTCAAGCGCATAAGACAAAAAAACTTGAATTTTCAGATCAAATTATCAGATATTTAGTTGTTACTATTTAATTAATTACCCAAAGAATTTTAAAAAATCTTTACTATAGCACAAATCACACGGTGACTAATTAATAAATGATAAAACAACAGTGTCCTGGGTATGACATTAAACTGCATCTAGTGGTGAAGTTACAATTCTAGAGTCCTGGGGAGTGTTGGCTATCGTTTCATCGCCATTACTCCCAGGTCCACACTGATCCGGTGTGGTAGTACATGTTAGGGTCATATGTCTGGGTTAAATAGATTAAAAATGAGTTGTTTTTTTTTAATTGTAAGTCAATCCTTGAGAATTTATCTTTTCTGAATTTTCCCTTAAAATCTTCAAAATTGAACCCCCCCCCCTGCAGGACCTAGCAGAAAGCTACATTTTGCGCATCGAATTTGCTGGTAATAATAATTATCATAATAGTAAAGGATTTTTGTTGATGTGTGTTATAAATCTTATATTTTTGCTATTAGGTTTTTTCCCAAGGTTAACAAGTAGCCAAAACGTAAGGGACATCCAGCGGAGTACCAAACTCTCTTTTCTGTAGAAATTGATCTAGTTTGCAAACAATTATAATACAATGAGACGCCCGACAATCTTTAGTAAGTCAATCCTTGAAAGTCCATTTTTTCTGAGTCTTCCCTTCAAAATTAAGCCCCCCTGCAGGATCTAGCGGAAAGCCACAGTTTGCGCATCAAATTCGCTGGTAATTATAATCATCATAATAGTAAAGGATTTTTGTTGATGTGTGTTATAAATTTTATATTTTTGTTGTAATGTTTTGCCCAGGTTTAACAAAAAAAAAATAACCATAAAATGGAAACAGCTTGTAAATGTTGTCCTGGATTTGATCTCATAAATGCCAGTATGAGTAAGAAATAATTACTGGTTGATATAACCCAGAATTTGGGGGAAGAATTGGGTGAGTTCAGGTCAATTCAACAATTTGAGATAATCGCTTCTCTTATGAAAATGGTGATAGACTATATAACATGGGCGTTTACCATAAGATAATGACTTTCGAAGCAAGTTAGAATTGGGCGTGATTAAATGATAAGGTGGACTTTTTTTTTTGT
The DNA here is from genome assembly GCA_023376005.1 of Doryteuthis pealeii. Classification (NCBI taxonomy): domain Eukaryota; kingdom Metazoa; phylum Mollusca; class Cephalopoda; order Myopsida; family Loliginidae; genus Doryteuthis; species Doryteuthis pealeii. Next base: position 100,260,031 of record CM042149.1, on the reverse strand, counting down.
TTGCTTGTTTTGTTTTGTTTGTGATCATTTCGCTTTAGAATGTATTTTTCTTTTCGATTTTCTTCAGTTTCGATCCGTTTACAAAATTATCCTATTCATTCTAATGTTCTATTTAATTCTATTACTATATTTTTATTCCATCTATCTCTATACCTATCTATCAATCCATCTATCCATTATTATTATTATTATATCATTATTATTATTATTATATAATTCTCTTATTCTATTATTATTTATTCATATATTATTATAATTCTATATGTTCTATATATAATTCTATTATATTTATTCTAAATACGGTTATCTTGCATTAAAATATTTCATATATTTTTGATAAAAATATTTTTACATCAAGTCTGTCAACCTCAAAAAAGGAAAAAAAACATACATCTTTTTGTCATGTAAATTTCTTAAACATTCCTTCCGTTTTTCTCTGGTGTTCTCTCGTAACAATGTCTTTGCTAAAAAGAAAAAATGGAGTGGGTCACCATGAAAGAAAAAGAGAACACACACACACACACACACACACATACATACATACATATATATATATATATATATATATATATATATATATATATATATTTGAGATATATTTTTGTATCTGTATCCGTTGTTGGAAATACATATACCAGGTTTGGGCATAGGTGTGAAGCATTAACGTACTATATTATGCTAATGATTGTTACCATAATATGTTAGTCAAGGAATAAATATCAGACCAATAATAATAACTATTATTATTACAATTCACAACTATTTGTATGACGGTTTTGTAAACTTAAAAAAAGAGACCTCACTCTCTCTATATAAAAAAGAATGAGGAGAAGATAGATGAGAAGTAAAGAAGGCAGAGAAGATGATAATATTGTTAGCAAATATATCATCGTATTTTTTAATTAAAGAAAATAAATAATACCAGCTGAGATCACCAATCGCATTTTAAATTGCCCAGATTAATATACGAGGGCCATTCAATTAATAAAAGGATTTTTTTAAAGATTTTTTATCATAAAAGTTAATCCTGAATTATTACGGTCAAGGCATGAATCCATCTGTTCTCCAACCCTCACCTACCTACTACAAATAGCAGTGCAGACTGGATTGTATAGACATGATAAGGCAAGCAGCCAATAAAAAGGAAACATCTGATTTCAAATCAGTTTTAGTCCGCTTAGATAGTTTACCCTGTGTCATATCCTGGTAAATACCTACTTCCTCTTTGCGTACTGAGCAGTCTTTAAAATTTATCTGTATGCAAAGTGATTTTGATTCATTTGAGGTTAGATAACAGAGATTGAAATTTCATTTCTTAGAATTTAAATAAAAATGTATGCGTAGTTGAGTAACCTATATAACAGCGCGTGGTGTAATGGTTAAAGTCATAGGAAATGGACTCGTCGCCCCGAGTTCAAATCCTGGACGTGGTAATTGAATTTCACTTAGCGCTAATACCCTTGAGAAAGGTATGAATTCTACTCTCCCTCCAGCTATGGGTAAATAGTAGGGCAGACTGGGTTCTTTAACCTTGGTTAGGCAATCAGTCTAGGAGAAGGAAAACTCTAAATTCAAACCTGTAAACTCCGCTTAAGAAATTGACCTTATGTCACATCCTGCTCGTGCGGAGGGTTTGGTGCATATATATATAATAGTGATAAAATCTAGTGGTCTAGACTGCTCTCTAGATATCTAGACTTCATCTTCGACAAATCACGTTGAAGGTATCAGTTCCTGCTAGAGCACTCGAAGTTAAGCAGTGATGAGCCTGTTTAAAACTTAACTGGGTGACCATTTAAGCAATAGCAGATAGTGTGAGCCAACTCGTTAGGCAATATTTAACTTATTTATTGAATAATGTTTCTATATCAAGTGATATTCTCACTATAAGCATATCGATAATGTGAATCGATAATGTGAATCCCTTTGGTTACTAAAGTGTCCTCAGTTACTGGTAATCGTATAAGTCCTTCGTGAGTATTGGTAAAGATCCCAGCAATCCTATGTGCGTCCTCCAATAGTGCAATTTAAATTATGACCAATATGGGGAGTATCTTATCAGGCCAGTAGTACTGCCAGTGTGGTTAGACGAGTCAATCACGTGACTTTGGCCAGTCTATAAGTATTGGCGGGAACTAGCACACACCCTATATCTAAAAAAAAATGGGGGCGTGTGGTCTAATGGTTAGAGTCATAAGAAATGGACTCATCGACCCGAGTTCAATTCCTGGACAAAGCTGTTTGAACTTCACATAGCGCTAATACCCTTGGAAAAGGTATGAATTCAATTCTCCCTCCAGATATGAGTAAATAGCAGGGCAGACTGGGCTCTTTAACCATGGCTAGGTAACCAGTCTAGGAGAAGGAAAACTCTGAATTCAAACCTGTTAAACTCCGCTTAATAAATTGACCTTGTGTCACATCCTGCTCGTGCAGAGGGTTGGTATATATATATATATATAAATAAAAACTCCAACAAATACTTAACTGGGTGACCATTTAAGTAATAGCAGATAATGTGAGCCTACTCGTTAGGCAATATTTAACTTATTTATTGAATAACGTTTTTATATTAACAGGTATTCTCACTATAAACACAGGACTATATTTGTTATATACTCATATATACCAACATCATAGGCCGGGTATATAATAGAGAGGGGAGTTAGACAGATTAAAGATGATTGTTGATAGTCTTACTTTACATTCTGCTTCTATTTACTCGTCCGCCATCTTCTCTGGTTGGGCTTCTTTTAAGGGTTGGTCCTTCTTCGTTGATTCTTCTTTATGCAAGGTTGGACATTGCTTGTTTTAACAGTTAATCAACACAAGACTTGTTCGTTTTTTGATCAAGCTTTTATTTAAAACCCTATTTGATTCCGCCGCGGGGAGACTGACTCCCGACAATCGCGTCTGCACTCCTTCGAAATCGGGTTGCATCTGATCTAAAACTATTTCCCATGTCTAACCGTCTATCGGAAAGTCAGTTGGAATGTCACTATTGTCACTCATCGGGCCCGTAACTTTCCACTACACCCGTCATTTTAACGGATTAAGTTAACGGACCGTAATTCAAAATTCTAACAACAGGTACGTTCATAATTTATAACTGCTCATAAATTATGTAACATATTGCGTCATATGCAACCGCCCGTTATACATTTTGTTGACGAAAAAAGTAGTTATTACAATAAATAAATATTTCTTTTTATACATAAAGGAACGATGAAAAGGTGAATGTTTGGCGAAAGGAAATCTTTTTCGAATTTTACTTCTTTTCAATTTTGACAGAATGAATTGTGACATCATCCTCACAATTTACAATTCGCCCCCACCTCATCCCGGTGATATATGATCGACAGCTGAAACTTTCGTTGTACCAATATGGAATAATATAGTTAAATAAATAAAATGATACTCGTTTTTGCCAATTTCGCTTACAATCTCAGAAAATCTTGCATCGTGAAACGTAGGGCAAACTCAAGGGGTAGGAAGGAATTGTACACAACCCCACTCTGAGGGAGCAATCTGGTAACTTTCCTTGATGGAAGAAAGAGCGGGTTTATCTGTCGTGGCATCTCTCTTAGTGGAGAAAAAACAGAGCATCTCGGATATAGAATTCTCATGCATGTTTATATTCCTTGTCATAATTACGATTATCTTTAATGTATTTTTCCCTTCGTGTTTTTATTTACACCCCTTTCTTTGTCATGGGCACATTTCTTTTTGTATGTCTATGTTTGAGAATGCTTCTTTATATGTAATGACAGTATACTAGGTACCCGCTGTATATTTATATACTTACAATATTAATTACTGATCTGAAGTATGAGAGTATAATATACAATACTTGTACTATTTTTACAAAATTTCCACATTTAGTACTCTTATAAATATAGGGCACTTTTCTATACGGCGGTGTTAGTATAGAATGAAATCCACAGATGTTGAAATACTATTTATACTGGTTAGCTTACTTTAGTGGATTCTTATAATCAGCGAGGACATAATATTTCACTAAGTAGTAATTTGTTATAATATACGGGGCTAGGAAGTAGTTATACCATTTATATATATATTCTTGAAAAATCACTATACCTTCAGATATTCACAACACTAACGTAATATACACACAATCGTCATCACCATATATATATATTATTTAGTAATAGGTGTTGACATGTATATGCTTTACCTAGCCTACAATTACAGCGTTATTATAGCACTGGCTAAAGGTCTACCAGTGTATATGTATAAATTTATGACATCGGGTTTAATAACCACACTGTAGCGTCACTATTAAAGTTGGTATACTCATACATATAGATATACTCCCCATCATTGTGTATCATTATATATAATATCTATATACTAGTATAGTAACTAATATTTGTACTACTGATAATATGAGGTAATCGACACAATAGTAATTTCCTTAGAGAGGGATTATGATAGTTTATTATTATCTATAAAACATGATACATGTATACTATAGGAGATTATAGCTAATATATACAGTAATTGAGTACATACTTTTATATTCGACATGTATATACATCAATATACTACATAGTATATATCGTATCAAATACAATCTAATCGTGTGATATCAATACTCAAATATAGCATATATAACATGTGTACTAATTATAGTTAGGACATGTGTAATTTAATTACTAATTCTATGTAATATCTTAATATACAGAATTAGTTCAATAAATGTATAATGAGTAGTTAAATTTGCCTTATCACAGATAGATTTATATTGGATACTACATGTCAATCACTATCACTTAATCTGCATAGTATATTAGTTTAAAATTGGAGTATATATCATATCCTCACTATAGTTAAGTTTATTTAAATAAACTAAGGTACACTTGTGTCAATTATATAACATTCATTATCTTATACTAGTATGGGGAGTATTTTCTATATTCTCCTGTATATATGATGTATGAGTCAGCGGATATATACTCAGATGTACCGTGCTATATATTATTATAAAATAATACGTGCATTTGTACGATAGATAGAAGGTGGTATTCATCTAATTAATATTAGTCTATATATTATATACTATATATCATTATATAATATATACTATACTATGTAGTATATATTTATATATATATATAGCATCCTGTATCATAAATATACCTACTATCCGATCCGAATAGCAGGATGTGACATAAAGGTAATTCATTTAGCAATGATAGCTAGGCATATACATTGTGTATATATATATATACGGTTTTAGATATTATGTAAGTTTTCCTTCTCGACTGATTTATGACCTTACTATCATAAGGATTACATTTGTATACACAATAGTACAATGGTGTATATCTAGCTCCTAATAATTTTATTACATATATATCATTAATACGACTTGTAGAGTATATGAGATGTGATGTGACGATATATAGAAATATTATTATGTATATATCTATATGACATTGTATATACATTTAACCATTTTTGCTATTACTCATATAAGTGATTAGTATTATAAGCTGCTAAAGTTGAAATTCATATATTTACTACACTCTATACCATAAGTCATTGTATATGTAACTACGTGAGGAGGCGGATACTAGCAAGTCATTATTATGATATGCTTCATCATGTAATCTATATATAATACCATATTAACATCACAAGCGCTGTTTATATAGGTAGTTATATAATCTAAACTAACGCATACTAAATTTTTTATGCTTTATGACCAATGATTTCTATATTTAGTCACTTTGCAAACATAAGTTTCTGTTTATTCTTTTCACTCCACTTGCCCTGTCCCTATACTATAACTTCATCCGCAGAATATTTTAAATATCATTCTTATTAATTTAACTTTTATCCTCGCTTCCCAGTCTGTATATTTCCGTTTTCTTTATTATTGATCTATTTTTTAAAATCCTATGCATCCATTTTGGTCTAAATTTTTCCAATAAGACTTAGTAGTATATATTATTTTGGTTTTTCACCTGTTTTCCTCGTTCTTTAAGACTATACATAGTTTCGACGATTGTGCCTCCCGGCCGTTTCTTCATGTGTTTCCTTTTTACGTTTTTTTATCTTAACCAGGTATTTCACTATACAGCACCACGAGACTAGTATTTTAGCAATAGAGTATAATATCACTGTTTGAAAACATAAGTTTTCACAGAATAAATCTTTTCAACAGTTGTTAAAGCACAGTTTTAATAGAGGAAGATTAGAAGGCAGTGCTTCGGACTGATTTGTGAAATGAGGATCTGCCTTCTGCTCTGTGCAACTTCGTATAATACTCTAATGTAGTGGATGAGGAGGAGATTCTCAATATAGTTTGGTATAACAAGAAGACGCTTTTTGGTTATGAATAAATCCAGCTCTTCTTCTCTTTCTACTTTACTGATGGCCGGCTCTGCCGATATAACCTAAAAATTCAAGAGCGCAGGTCAATAGACTTCATAAACTATGTTACCGCATGAAAGCTTGGGAGGTAGAGCTATATAGCGCCAATAAGTCTGGATAAATGCATTAATACTAGTCCGCATCCTAGTTAATTCTTTTACAGATTAACAAACTACTCAGTGCTACCTCGTGTCTCAATTTTTGTCTCACACTCTACGACGGATAATCCATTAAACTCACTCCTACTCTCAGTATTTGACCTATTACATTCCCTGTCATTTTTTACCACCTATTACAATCCTAAAACATTGCAAACATCTTTTCTGACTCATTCTCCTCTTTTAATTCAACAATATTATTAGATGCTTCCTGCATGAACATTTGTAACTTGAATGTGTTTAGGAGTAGGTCACAATGTACTCATGCATAGAGATAAATCAGTAATAGGTGTTAAAATTAGTATTCGTCTGTTACTATATAATACAGCTGTTCACTCGGGTCCAGCTACTGACTTAAAATAGCCGTTGGCAGTGGCAACTCTGGTATCTAATAATACTGATGAAAAATGAAATTGTTTAAATTTAAAATATGATAATATTAAGTGGCTTCTTCATTTAATTAAGCCTCACGCTATCGAGTTGCTCGCTACACCTTTACCTATAAATTGAGAATCTCTTGAACAAAAAAATTTCAATCTATTAATGTTTGGGAATGTTGTTTCAGTTACAGCCAGAAATATTAGTCGATGTGAATAACAAGCGTCTGGGCTGAACAGAGTCTCTCAAAAACAATTTAATTGGCTTCTTGCACAAAGGCGGTGGTTAAAAGACTAAAGAAATCTTTGTAGTATATATATTACCAAACTAATGCTGAATCATATCCGTGATCATCTCTTTTCTGGTTATAGACAATACAAAAATTACTTTTTCATTATCATCACCAAATAATCGATATTTATTAGAAAACTATTCTATAATTGATGATGGATTAGGGTGCGTACGGATGTAATAATGTAAGTCGTAGGGAATGGACTCGTCGCTCACGAGTTCATAATCCACTGGACGTGGAAATTACATTTCACTTTTGGGAAATGGTATTGAAATCCATACTATTCTCCTCATATATGGGTAATAATAAGTAAAAGTAAAGTCGTTGGTAGCGGCCTAATGTCGATAGTCAGCTAAATCAGCGAGGCGTTCTATACGTCCTTGTTAACATAAGCGACTAGAACCAAATGAGGATTATTGCTGTACGTCTGTAGGTGGTGGGCAGCGTCCTGATTAGTGCTCGTATGATTCAGCTCTCTTCTTCTTCGCAACAGTTATTCTCTTGTGCTTACCTCCTATGAGGCTGTAGTCGGTGAGGACCGGTATCGAACTAGGAACCTTGTGGTTTCTAGCCGAACGCTCTACCCCGAACTGCACTACACCCGCCCTAATGGGTAAATAGTAGGGCCGGAATGCGGTTCTTTAACCTTGGTAGTACCAGCTAGGAGAAAGAAACTGAATTCATACTTGTTAAACTCCACTTAAGAAATGACTTGTGTCCAGCGATCCTGCTCGTGTGCGGAGCGGAGTGTATCTATCATCATTTTTATTTTCTAGTATTTTCACTATCGAGACTTATAATACTAAGGCTTGGATGTTTGGTGGTAGAGTCTGGCATTATATAGAATTACAACGATTAATCGAGCAGGAATAGTGTGGTGCGAAGTGATAGCATATCCGTTACTCCTTCGAAATCAGCATAAGGTTGGCTACAAAATAGCCATTTTGAAAATCAAGTTGTAATATTTGTTATTTTTGTATCGATGGCAGTGCGACTTAGGACAAACCACTTTTAGTATAAGTATAAACCCTAGAGGGTTTATTATAGTTTTTTCTAAAAATCCCATTTCATATCAAACAATTATACATCTGTATGTTGAGGCCGAGGGAAATATTGTTTGCCAGGAATTTCTCATAAGCAGCTTGCGTGATATAAATTATTGATCTTCATTCTAAACTGCTCAGGCATATAATATAGCCCTCATACGTGGGTTCATCCATCAATCTCTCCACTTCTGCCTCTCCTCTCTCTATCTTCATTGTCAGATCTCTCTTCTCTCTCCTCTCTTCACTCCTCGTATATATTACGTACATTAATAGTTAGAGAGCTAGAGCTGCATTAGAAAAGACAGATCAAGAATCAACATAAGAGGAAGAGAGTGTGTGTGATCGAGAGTCGAATGAGGAAGCAGCATTAGACAGACAGACGAGGAGAGGAGAGATGGTCGATGGGGGAGAGAGAGAGAGAGATAGATATGACAGACAGAGCAGACAGCAGAGGAGACGGAGTGTGTTGAATGAGAGGAGAGTGGAGATACGAAAGAGAGATAGGGAGGAGATAGCCGGGAGAGAGTGTGTGTGAGGAAAGATATGAGAATAGATAGATTGTCGACAGACAGATCAGAGGGAGAGTGTGTTGTGAATGAGGAGACAGAAGCAACAGCTCAGAGCTACGACGACAGAGGAGAGTGGTGTGTAAATGGAGACGGAGAAGAGTAGAAAGAGGACACGACAGAGTGACGTAGAGTGTGTGGAATGAGAGACCGATGCGGTTATGATAGTTAAAGAGAGACAGAGAGACAGACCAGAGTGAGAGAGTGTGTGAATGAGAGAGAGGAGATGAGAAAGAGAGACACGACAGAAGTAAGGAGAGAGTGTTGTGATATGAGAGAGAGGGAAATAGAAAGGACCGACAGAGGGGGAGAGTGTGTGAATGAGCAGAGAGGGAGATTAGAAGAGAACTAGACCGACCAGTAAGGGATGAGAGAGCTGTT
>CM042149.1:100215059-100250711 GCA_023376005.1 Doryteuthis pealeii | reverse complement strand
CTCTCTCTTTCTCTCTCTCTCTCTCTCTCTCTCTCTCTCCTCTCTCTGCAATTAAATCAATCAATCAAAATCTAAAAAATTTTTTTTTCCAAAAAATTTTTTCCCAAATTGTTTTTTGTCTTTTACTTCCCCCAAAAATACGTGTAAGGGGGAAATATTATTAGTAGGTTAATAATATTATTATTATTTACTCCTTTGAGTTTTCACATCAGTGTTAAACTTGATGGAGTCTTTCACTGGCAGTCTGAGTGACGTAAGTCTCCTCAGGTCTCCAGGACCTTACCTTTCGGGGGAAGGTTTTTTTATTCTTGGGGGGGCAAAGAAAAATTGCAGCAGTGCAGTCGTTCTGAATTGGTTCAATCCTTCCTTCTGATTTCCAAACTTAGACCAAACCCTTTTCCATTCTTTTGACTGTTCCAGTGCCACCAATTACCAATTGGGTATCACTTTCACTTTCTATTCCATACTTTTTCAGTTTCTCTGGCAAGCGTCCCAGATATTTGTCCATTTTTTCATTTTCCCTTTAGCTTCATCCTGTGATCTGCTGGTACTTGCAAAATCCACCAGTTGGACAAGTTCTTTCTTTTTTGTTTATCAACACTAGGCTGTCTTCTTGCTGATAAGGTGATCTGTGATATTATTATTATTATTATTATAATTATATTATTAAAGTAGTAGTAGTAGTAGTAGGTAGTAATAAATAATAATAATAATAATTATATGGACAAATTTACTTGACCTTGCCAGAGAACTTGAAAAAGTTATGGAATAGAAAGGTCAAGAGTGATATCAATTGTAGTTGGTGCAACTTTGGAACGATTCCCCCAAAAAGATGGAAACAAGTTTGGAAAATCTGGAAATGCGAGTGCAGAATCGGACCATCCAAATACTGCACTGCTGCCAATTTGCCATAATACTCAGAAGAGACCTGGGAGACTTTGTTGTCGCTCAGACTCAGTGAAAGGCCCATCAGTATCACCTCTGATTTCATTGTTTTTCGAGTCATATACAAGCTTTATATAATTTATCAGCTTTTTCTACCGATATGCAAATTACATTTAACGTAGCTTTTTGAAACGGACGTCTATACAATTAGGCGTCGATATAGAAATCTAAGCAGAAAATATTGAAAGGAATATATTAATGTATAACGTGAAATATAATTTGGTTAAATTTTCTTAGTAAATATACATTTGATGCGATGTCCATTGAACACAAATATACTTGAGACCATTTGTTAAAACAATCTATTTTGTCAGTTGAAGGGAAAGTTTATTTCGTTTAGTAAGCTCTAGTAACCCATACTGATTTGTGCGAGTCCTGGTGGCGTAGGGGCTAACATATTGACTGCGCAATATTATGATAAGAGAGTTTGAACTCCAGTTCGGGCTATATGTTCCCTTTCGGACTAATATCATTTGGGAAGTATGAACTCTTCATCCCTCAGCTATGGGTTAAATAATAGTAAGTCCACGAGTGGCTAAAGTCCCGTATCAGACAGACAACGAGAAGCATTCCTCTTTTCTCTTGCGTTAGACCAAGAGATTGTTTTTGCATCTGAAGTGGAGCGCCACACCTACCATCAGCTCCTTACTTTACCGCACAGATCCATGTGGCTACTCATACGCTGAGTTGGCAGGCCCAGTATCAAACTAGAAACCTTGTAGTTTTAGCCGAACACTCATACCGACTGAGCTAACTGTTCTTTTACAAGGATGGCTTGGCCATAAATAACCCATGAAAGTTGATATGGCCCAACTAACGAAAACTAAACCAATACAAAAATTGAGATGTGACTCTGAGATGGAAAATACGAAAGAATTCGTTGTAAATCTTATCACCATAACACAACTATATGTAGCACCATAGTCAAGGAGTCCATGATCAGTGCCTGGGATCTCTGTAAGGCTTTGGTGAGGTTGTATGAATAACCAACAGTTCCCATGCAGCATGTCTCCCCACCCAAGTCGTCAAGGAATTGACAACACAACGGGGAACTATGTGTCGCTGTAGGCAGTGGCATAACCAGGTAAATACAACGTTGAAAGGTACAAGAAACCCCAGTTCCAAAGGGTCTGAACTTAGTTGTCTTTCTCCTAAACTAGTTGCAATTAAGGCAAGAGAGCTCAGTGCGATCTTACTATTTTACTGGGGAGAACGATGGCAGTAATAAAACAGCCTGATGAGAAATTTGAACGTCGTTGCCTCATCTAATTTTCCCGCTTCAATAAAAAAACTACGTTACTGACACCCTCCCCGGTAACCCTCATCAATCTACTTTTAAATACGTCATTTCAATGAGCCCCCAAAAACCCAACTGTAATAAATTGCTTTTTTACAAAAGAAAGATGTAAACGGTATCTATGATAAACAGCTATTCCGTCAAAGTGAACTTTTTTTCTCTTAATAGTCATCTATTCTGAATGGATTAATAAAAAAAAAGAAGTAATAAGGTAAAAAGTAAAGGTTGATGTGTAAAAAGTTACCGGATACAGGTAAAGAATACCGGTAAAAAGTAAATGATAATGGTAAGGGTTATGTAGTAATATGTATAATACATGAGTGATGAGTAGCACACGGATCAAGTGCCGGTAAAGTGAGAGCTGGTGCGTAGTGTGGGGGCTTCACCTCAATGTCAAAAAACAATCTCCTTTCGTTTTAGCGCTTTAGTGAAAAGGGGATAGACCCCCTCCGCTTTGGCTGATACTGACTGAATTTATCAAAATACGCTGGTGATATAAAAGTTATCGCGTAGGAGTTAGATGTGGGTACCGAGTCAAATCCATGAACGAATCTGTCTGCATTGATATAGAGCTAACTATTGGGAAAGGTATGAATCCAAACTATTTTCCCTCCAAGACTATGGGTATATAATAGGAAAGACTGGTCTTTTTAACCGCTAAACGGGATTGATTGCCTTAAAAATCAATCAACCAACACACACACACACACACCACACACCAGTTCTTATTTGAAAATAATAGATGTTCGTTGATTCTTTTGGAGTCCCATTTGTCCATATGGCACTGTTGTCTGTATATTTTAGAGAGGATGGGAGAAGCCGCGTGGTTGTAATGCGTTAAGTCATGGAATTGACTCCGTCACCGAGTTCCAAATCCTGGACATGGTAATTGATTTCACCCTAGCGCTAAACCCTGGAAAAGGTTGAATCCTAATCTCCCTCCAGCTATGGGATAAAATAGTAGCGGCAGACGGATCTTAATCTCGGGTTAGGCAACCTGGTCAGGAGAAGGAAAAACTCTGAATTCAAAAACCTGTAAAACTCGCTTAGAAATTGACTTTGTTCACATCCTGCTCGTGCGGAAGGGTTTGGTAAATATACACATACAAATATGTAAGTTGAAAATGGAAGGCGAATCCGACGCGGGATGTTGAAGATGAAAAAATAAAAGGAAATAAAAATGTTGAATAGAATAAAATAGATTTATTTTATTTTATTTTATTTTACTGACAAGTGTTTCGGCCAGCGAGTTTATCCAGTTATTTTGTATTTATAATAATAATAATTAAATAGATAGAAACATATGTACATGGATAAACTCCTAGCTGAAACACGTGTCAGTAAAACCAAAATAAAAGTAAAAATCCATTTCATACGTTCAGCATTTTTCATTCCTTCATTCTTTCAATTCAACATACATATGTACATGGCGTCTAAACCATATATAGTGTATGTATAGATGTATTTATCTACTTAGGTGGCGTTTTAAATGTAGTATGTATGTATGTATTTATGTACCACATCATATCTCTATCGATCTATCTATCTATTTATTCCTAAAAGCACATACACGAATGTGTTGCTATAAAGAATAAGTAAAGTGCAGGCGGCCTAAAGTCGGTATCAGCCAGTCAGCGATGGAAGGTTCTATCCCTTTTCAATAGCGCCTTGACGCAAGGAAGATTGTTTTTAGCATCTGAGTGGAGTGCCACACCTATCTCTCATTTACTTTACCACACGATCCCTGGTGACTACTCAATACCTGAGTTGGCCCGAGGGACCCCGGTATCCCACTAAAAAACTTGGTTTCTAGCGAACCGCCTCTAGCGACTGAGCTAACCCGGGAAGATAATTAAAGGCCGTATTAATAGAGGAGGATTCAAATAAATTTTTAATAAAGACTGAATATATCTGAACCACAAGAAAGGAAGATCGGGTGGGGCGACCAGCTGAACGCAAATTTAATAAAGTTTAATAAAGTCGCCGGTGGCCTAAAGTCGGTATCAAGTCAGACATCGGGGAAGTCTATCCCCTTTTCACTAACGCTAGGACAAGGAGTTTTTGTCTGAGGTGGAGGCATCACACCTTACCATCAGCTCCTTACTTACGCAGAGATCCCTGTGTAACTCACACGCTGAGGGGAGGGGGGGGGGAGGTGGGGAGCGGGGGGGGGTGCGAGGTCCTATATAAACCAGGAATAATTGGGTTCTAGCGTTCACTTACTGACTAGCTAAACCGGCTTTTTGCCAAGAAACTAATATGTAAGATATAAGATGTGGGTCTCAGGTTGAAGATGAAAATGATTACATGTCAAATTTGTCCGATGCAAAAACCAAATGAACAAAACTTAGAAGTCGGTATTTACCCAACCCGCTTCGCCACTGTACAATATGACATAAAGTTGTACCTATGAATATCCCAGTAAGGACCGAACTCGTTTATTCAGTAGTAATGATCGTGAACTAGTTTGCTAACCATACACCACGATAGATACCCGACAAGGCCTTAGTAAGTCAATCCTTGAGAATAATCCTTTCTGACTGAAACCCCTTCACAAATTACCCCCCCTTGCAACCAACCTTGCGGAAAAATTCCTGCGGTATTCGCATCGAATTCTCTTGTAATAAAACTATCTGATAATAGTGAACGATGTTGTTATCTAGTATTATCTGCGAGTTATTCCGACTATTGTCCCCATTCTTCATGTTTATATGTACAACGTTTCAGCGCATATACCCTCGCCTGCTTCAGGTATTTCTTCGATCGGAGACCGGGACTTCTCGGATCGGGGAACCTTCTCGACTTCGGAAACCTTCTTTTTCGAACTCGGGAATTTCTTGTCGTAAATGGAGCATCACGGAACTTTTGAACCTACCCCCTTTATTTATTCAACGGGGGTATCCTTCGTCATTTCCACTAACCATAGCTGGGGTAGGGAGCTGTGTTAATTTAATTATTTTTCTAGACTGTCACTGCAGGATTGAACTCGGGTTTTGTTAATATTGTTATCAATTTTGTATTTTTGTTATTCCATATCTGACGGCAATAGGACGCACGTTTTTCCAAATTTTGGATAAAAAAATTGCCCTGCGCTTTACATTGTAGTAAAGTTTGGACCTACCCGTTTAATTTTATTGTCTATTATTATTTCCTGCTATGAGATGTTTGTGTATGTGTATTGCCTTGCTGTGACATAAATTTATAAGTAGAAAAGTCAAATTGCTTTTATACAGCTATGTTTCTGCTTGTGTAATGGCACAGCTAGACTGTTTCAACACATATAATGCTTAAATAACACCTAAAACTTTTTCTGAATCTGACCTACTGAACAATGGAGTTGGCGTCTTATATGCCGTCAAATACGGTAATATTTTCTAACCAAAGTTTTACTTAAAACCAAAAAAGGTATGGGGCAATCCAGCGAGGATCGAATTCGCTATTTATAGTAGTTATCTGCGAAACTAGTTAGCTAACTATTACACCATGATTCGGACACCCGACAAACATTTAGTAAGTCAATCCTGTCGTAGCTGAGCCTTCCCTTCAAAAATTAAGCTTCCTACAGGACCTTGCGGAAAACAGAGATATTGATCGGATTTCTCTTATAATAATAATTATCGATAATAGAAAAGGATTGTTGTAATGTTGTTATAGATTTTTTATTTTTGCTATTAGGTTTTCCAAGGTAACAAGTAGCCAAAAACGTAAGGGACATCCAGCGAGACCGAAATTGATTCTGCGAAACTAGTTGCAAAACCATTATAACTTACCATGGGACTTTGATAGTCATAGTTTTTTTTTAAACTAATTTTATAAGTAAATACAACTTAAAAGAAACAAAAAAAACAAAAACAAAAAAATCAGTGAACATTAAAAAAAACTAGTGATTCTAACCTCCTTCTATTGTGGCAGCCCTGAGATTTTGAAATTTCATCCTGCCACCTCTCATTTCAAGGCATAAGACAAACAACTTTGAATTTTCAGATCAAATTACATGATACTTAGTTGTTTACTATTTAATTAATACCCAAAGAATTTTTTTAAAATCTTTATTATAAGCACAAATCACACGGTGACTAATTAATAAATGATAAAACAACAGTGTCCTGGTATGACATTTCAAACTGCTCTAGTGGTGAAGTTCAAAATCTAGAGTCCTGCGGAGTGTTGGTTATCGTTTCATCGGCCATTACTCCCAGGTCCACCACGATCCGGTGTGGTAGTACATGTTAGGGCCATAGTCTGGGTTAAACGATAAAATGAGTTGTTTTTTTTTATTAAGTCAATCCTTGAGAATTATCTTTTTCTGAATTTTCCCTTAAAATCTTAAAAATGACCCCCCCCCCTGCAGGACCTAGCAGAAAGCTACATTTTTCGCATCGAATTCGCTGATAATTATTATTTACCAGCGAATTCGATGCGAAAAATTGTAGCTTTTCTGCATAGGTCCTGCCAGGGGGGGGGGTCAATTTTTAAGATTTTAAGGGAAAATTCAGAAAAAGATAAATTCTCAAGGATTTGACTTACAATAAAAAAAAAAACAACTCATTTTAATCTATTTAACCCAGACATATGGCCCTAACATGTACTACCACACCGGATCAGTGTGGACCTGGGAGTAATGGCGATGAAACGATAACCAACACTCCCCAGGACTCTAGAATTGTAACTTCACCACTAGATGCAGTTTAATGTCATACCCAGGACACTGTTGTTTTATCATTTATTAATTAGTCACCGTGTGATTTGTGCTATAATAAAGATTTTAAAAAATTCTTTGGGTAATTAATTAAATAGTAACAACTAAGTATCTGATAATTTGATCTGAAAATTCAAGTTTGTTTGTCTTATGCGCTTGAATGAGAGGTGCAGGATGAAATTTCAAAATCTCAAGGGCTGCCACAATAGAAGGAGGTTAAGAATCACTAGTTTTTAATGTTCACTGATTTTTTTGTTTTGTTTTTTTGTTTCTTTTAAGTGTTATTTACTTATAAATTCAGTTTTTAAAAAAAACTATGACTATCAAAGTCCCATCGTAGTATAATGGTTTGCAAACTAGTTTCGCAGATCAATTTCGGTCCTCGCTGGATGTCCCTTACGTTTTGGCTACTTGTTAACCTTGGGAAAAACCTAATAGCAAAAATATAAAATCTATAACATACATTAACAACAATCCTTTTCTATTATGATAATTATTATTATAAGAGAATTCGATGCACATATCTCTGTTTTCCGCAAGGTCCTGTAGGAAGCTTAATTTTGAAGGGAAGGCTCAGCTAGACAGGATTGACTTACTAATGTTTGTCGGGTGTCCGATCATGGTGTAATAGTTAGCTAACTAGTTTCGCAGATCACTTACTACTAAATAGCGAATTCGATCCTCGCTGGATGCCCCATACCTTTTTTGGTTATTAGTAAAACTTTGGAGAAAATAATTACCGTATTTGACGGCATATAAGACGCACTCCCATTTCAGTAGGTCAGATTCAGGAAAAAAGTTTTTAGTGTATTTAAGCATATATTGTTGAAAACAGTCTAGCTGTGCATTACACAAGCAGAAACATAGCTGTATAAAAGCAATTTGACAGTACAGGCAAGCAATAAGCATACACAAGACATCTCAATAGCAGGAAATAATAATAACAATAAAATTAATACGGGAGGTCTCAAACTTTACCTACAATGTATAAGACGCAGGGCAATTTTTTTATCCAAAATTTTGGAAAAACGTGCGTCCTATATGCCGTCAGATATGGTAATAACAAAAATACAAAATTGATAACAAATTAACAAAACCCGAGTTCAATCCTGAGTGAAAGCAGTTAGAAAAATAATTAATTAACACAGCTCCTACCCCAGCTATGGTTAGTGGAATGAGAACAGGATACCCCCGTTGAATAAATAAAGGGTTAGGTTCAAAGTTCCGTGATGGCTCCCGATTACGACAAGAAAGTTCCCGAGTTCGAAAAGAAGGTTTCCGAGTCCGAGAAGGTTCCCGAGTCCGAGAAGGTTCCCGAGTCCGACGAGAAATACCTGAAGAAGGCCGGAGGGTATATCGGCTGAAACGTTGTACATATAACAATGAAGATGGGGACAATAGTCCGAATAACGCAGATAATACTAGATTAACAACAATCGTTCACTATTATAATAGTTATTATTACAAGAGAATTCGATGCGAATACCGCAGGGATTTCCGCAAGGTGTTGCAAGGGGGGGGGTAATTTTGAAGGGAAGTTTCAGTCAGAAAGGATATATTCTCAAGGATTGACTTACTAAGGCTTGTCGGGTATCTCATCGTGGTGTAATGGTTAGCAAACTAGTTTCACAGATCAATTACTACTGAATAACGAGTTCGATCCTTACTGGATACTTCATAGGTACAACTTTATGTCATATTGTACCAGTGGCGAACGGGTTGGGTAAATACCGACTTACTAAGGTTTTGTTCATTTGGTTTTGCATCGGACAAATTTGACATGTAACTCATTATTCATCTTTCACCTGAGACCCACATCTTATATCTTACATATTAGTTTCTGGCAAAAAGCCGGTTTAGCTTAGTCAGTAGAGTGACCGACTAGGAACCACAAGATTCCTGGTTCGATATAGGACCTCGCCAACTCAGCGTGTGAGTAACACAGGGATCTCTGCGGTAAAGTAAGGAGCTGATGGTAGGTGTGATGCTCCACCTCAGACAAAAAAATCTCCTTGGTCTAGCGTTAGTGAAAAGGGGATAGACTTCCTCGATGTCTGACTGATACCGACTTTAGGCCACCCGGCGACTTATTACTTTATTAAAAATTTGCGTTCACTGTCACCCCACCCTCTTCCTTTCTTGCTGTTCAGAAAATTCAGTCTTTATTAAAACAATTTATGATCCTCCTCCTATTAACCGCCTTTAATTATCCTACGGGCCGGGTTAGCTCAGTCGCTAGAGCGTTCGGCTAGAAACCACAAGGTTTTTAGTTCGATACCGGTCCTCGCCAACTCAGCGTATGAGTAGCACAGGGATCTGTGTGGTAAAGTAATGAGATGATAGGTGTGGCACTCCACCTCAGATGCTAAAACAATCTCCTTGGTCTAGCGCTATTGAAAAGGGGATAGACTCCATCGCTGACTGGCTGATACCGACTTTAGGCCGCCCTGACGACTTTACTTATACTTATAGCAACACATTCGTGTATGTGCTTTTAGGATAAATAGATAGATAGATCGATAGATAGATAGATGTGTACATAAATACATACATACATACATACATTTGAAACGACTAAGATAGATAAATACATCTATACATACACATATACATGGAGACCCATGTACATATGTATGTTGAATTGAAAAATGAAGGAATGAAAATGCTGAACGTATGAAATAGATTTTACTTTTATTTTGTTTTACTGACACGTGTTTCAGCTAGGAGTTTATCCATGTACATATGTATTCTATCTATTATTATTATTATTATAAATACAAAATAACATGGATAAACTCCTGGCCGAAACACTTGTCAGTAAAATAAAATAAAATAAAATAAATCCTATTTTATCTATTCAACATTTTATTTCCTTTATTTTTCATTTCAACATACCGTCGGATTCGCTTCCATTTTCAACTTACATATTTGTATGTGTATATTTACCAACCCTTCCGCACGAGCAGGATGTGACACAAAGTCAATTTCTTAAGCGGAGTTTACCAGGTTTGAATTCAGAGTTTCCTTCTCCTGGACAGGTTGCCTACCCGAGATTAAAGAGTCCAGTCTGCCCTACTATTTATCCATAGCTGGAGGGAGATTAGGATTCATACCTTTTCCAAGGGTATTAGCGCTAGGTGAAATGCAATTACCATGTCCAGGATTTGAACTCGGGGTGACGAGTCAATTTCCCATGACTTTAACCATTACACCACGCGCTTCTCCATTCCTCTCTAAATATAAACAACAGTGCCATAATGGACAAATGGGAATCCAAAAGAATCAAAGAACGTCTAATTATTTTTCATAAGAACTGGTGTGTGTGTGTGTGTGTGTGTGTGTTGGTTGATTGATTTTAAGGCACATCAACCCGTTTAGCGGTTAAAAAGACCAGTCTTTCCTATTATATACCCATAGCTGGAGGGAAAATAGTTGGATTCATACCTTTCCCAATAGTATTAGCTCTATATCAAATGCAGACAGATTCGTTCAGGATTTGAACTCGGGTAGCCACATCTACTTCCTACGGCGATAACTTTTATATCACCAGCGTATTTTGATAAATATCAGTCAGTATCAGCCAAAGCGAGGGGGTCTATCCCCTTTTCACTAGCGCTAAACGAAGGAGATTGTTTTGACATCTGAGGTGAAGCCCACCACCTACCACCAGCTCCTCACTTTACCGCACTGATCCGTGTGCTACTCATACTCATGTATTATACATATTACTACCATAACCCTTACCAATTATCATTTACTTTTTACCTGGTATTCTTTACCTGGTATCCGGTACTTTTTACACATCAACCTTTACTTTTTACCTTATTACTTCTTTTTTATTCATCCATTCAGAATAGATGACTATTAAGAGAAAAAAAAATTCCCCTGACGGAATAAGCTGGTTTATATATAGATTACCGTTACATCTTTCTTTTGTAAAAAAAGCAATTTATTACAGTTGGTTTTTGGGGCTCATTTGAAATGACGTATTTAAAAGTAGATTGATGAGGTTAACCGAGGTGTCAGTAACGTAGTTTTTATTGACGCGGAAAATTAGATGAGCAAGCGACGTTCAAATTTCTCATCAGGCTGTTTTGTATTACTGCTCATCGTTCTCCCCCAGTAAAATAGTAAGATAGACTGAGCTCTCTTGCCTTAATGTGCAACTAGTTTAGGAGAAAGACAACTAAGTTCAGACCCTTGGAACTGGAGTTTCTTGTACCTTTCAACGTTGTATTTATCCTGGTTATGGAAACTCCTACAGCGACACATAGTTCCCCGTTGTGTTGTCATTCCCTTGGACCACTTGGGTGGGGAGACATGCTGCATGGGAAACTGTTGGTTATTCATACAACCTCACCAAAGCCTATACAGAGATCCAGGCACTGATTCATGGACTCACTTGACTAACTGGTGCTACTATAGTTGTGTTATGGTGATAAGATTTACAACTGAATTCTTTCGGTATTTTCGCCATCTCAGAGTCACAATCTCAAATTTTGTATTGGTTTAGTTTCGTTTAGTTGGCATATCAACTTTCATGGGTTATTTAATGCCAAAGCCATCCTTGTAAAAGAACAGTTAGCTCAGTCGGTAGAGTGTTCGGCTAGAAACTACAAGGTTTCTAGTTTGATACTGGGCCTCGCCAACTCAGCGTATGAGTAGCACATGGATCTGTGCGGTAAAGTAAGGAGCTGATGGTAGGTGTGGCGCTCCACTTCAGATGCAAAAACAATCTCCTTGGTCTAACGCAAGAGAAAAGAGGATAGACTTCCTCGTTGTCTGTCTGATACCGACTTTAGGCCACCTCGTGGACTTACTATTATTTAACCCATAGCTGGAGGGATGAAGGAGTTCATACCTTTCCCAATGATATTAGTCCGAAAGGGAACATAATAGCCCGACTGGAGTTCAAACTCTCTTATCATAATATCGCAGTCCAATATGTTAGCCCCTACGCCACCAGGACTCGCACAAATTCCGTATGGGTTACTAGACTTAAAATAAAACGAAATTAAACTTCCCTTAAAACTAGACAAAATAGATGTTTTACAAATGTCTCAGTATATTTTAGGTTCATGACATCGCATCAAATGTATATTCTACTAAGAAAATTTAACCAAATTATATTTCACGTTATACATTAATATATTCCCTTTCAATAATTTTCTGCTTAGATTTCTATATCGACCCTAATTGTATAACGTCCGTTTTCAAAAAGCTAGCGTTAAAATGTATTTTGCATATCGTAGAAAAAAAGCTGATAAATTAATAAAAAAGCTGATATGACTCGAATAACAATGGAAATCAGAGGTGATACTGATGGCCTTTCACTGGAGTCTGAGCGACAACAAGTCTCCCAGTCTCTTCTGAGTATTCTGGCAGATTGCAGCAGTGCAGTATTCTGGATGGTCTCGATTCTCACTCGGATTTCCAGATTTTCCAAACTTGTTTCCAATCTTTTGGGAACGTTCCAAGTGCACCAACTACAATTGATATCACTTTGACTTTCATATTCCATAACTTTTTCAGTTCTCTGGCAAGGTCCAAGTATTTGTCCATATAATTATTATTATTATTATTATTACTACTACTACTACTACTACTACTATTAATAATAATAATAATAATAAAATAATAATAATAATAATAATAACAGATCACCTTATCCCAGCAAGAAGACCAGACCTAGTGTTGATAAACAAAAAAGAAAGAACTTGTCAACTGGTGGATTTTGCAGTACCAGCAGATCACAGGATGAAGCTAAAGGAAAATGAAAAAATGGACAAATATCTGGACCTTGCCAGAGAACTGAAAAAGTTATGGAATATGAAAGTGAAAGTGATACCAATTGTATTGGTGCACTTGGAACAGTCCCAAAAGAATTGGAAAAGGGTTTGGAAAGTTTGGAAATCAGAGGAAGGATTGAAACCATTCAGAACACTGCACTGCTGCAATCTGCCAGAATACTCAGAAGAGTCCTGGAGACCTGAGGAGACTTACTGTCACTCAGACTCCAGTGAAAGACCATCAGTTAACACTGATGTGAAAACTCAAAAGGAGTAAATAATAATAATATTATTACACCTACTAATAAATATTCTTAACGTAAGTGAGTACAAAAATGATTGATAGATTGATTGATTGATTTTAATTGCCAGAGAGAGAGAGAGAGAGAGAGAGAGAGAGGAGAGAGAGAGAGAGAGAGGAAGGGACACACACACACACACACAGACAGACAGAAAGAGAGAGAGAGAAGAGAGAGAGAGAGAAAGAGAGAGAGACACACACACACACAGACAGACAGGAAGAGAAAGAGAGAGGAGAGAAAGAGAGAGAGACACACACACACACACAGACAGACAGAAAGAGAAGAGAGAGAGAGAGAAAGAGAGAGAGACACACACACACAGACAGACAGAAAGAGAAAGACAGAGAAGAGAGAGAGAGGAGAGAGAGAGAGACAGAGAGAGAGAGAGAGAGAGAGAGAGAGAGAGAGAGACAGACAGACAGAGAAGAGAGACAGAAGAGAAGAGAGAGAAGAAGACAGACAGACAGACAGACAGAGAGAGAGAGAGAGAGAGAGAGAGAGAGAGAGAGAGAGAGAGAGAGAGAGAGAGAGAGCTATGATTGAGAGGGAATAACTAGAACTGTGCAATTTGCAATCGTGCGGATAAGTAAAACAGAAGTTGTGAATTTTGTCGATAAGCGAACCAGCAGTTGGTGATTTTGCGTCTAATTTCTTTTACCGTTTCTCCAAGAAAACTCGCTAAAGAAATAACTTCCTGACATTCATAAGATCGGTGTATTCAGCATTGTAAGCAGAATGTAAGTACATTGTAAGTACATTAATCAACAAAACGAAAACTGAACTCTCAGCTAAAGAAAATAACAATATTTACGATCAATTGTGAATAGATATCGTTGGCGAAAAAACATTTTTGTTTTATTACGCCAGTAATATGAAGGCGCGTGATGTCTGGTCTTCACTCCCCAAAGTATACATATATATATATATATTATGGACTCTGTCGTCGATTTTCGACGCATGAGGGTTCACACACACAATGAACACCCACACAGTCATTTGTTTATAGTGGTGAAGGCTTGTGTTGGACCATCCACACTTTTGGCACAGTCGATAGGAAAGAATTGGTGCATCAAGGGTTGCCACAACCCAATCAACGACCGACCTCAGGAATTTGAATTCAGAGTTATCCCTCTCCTAGACTGGTTACCTACCCAAGGTGAAGGCCCAATCTGCCCTACTATTTAACCCATAGCTGGAGGGAATTTGAATTCAGAGTTATCCTCTCCTAGACTGGTTACCTACCCAAGGCTGAAGGCCCAGTCTGCCCTAACTATTCAACCCATAGCTGGAGGGAGAATATATGGATTCATACCTTTCCCAAGGGTATTAGCGCTATGTGAAATGCCGACAGCTTCGTATAGGCATTGAACTCGAATATATATATATATATATATATATATATATATATATTGTTTAACTCAGACGATAGAGCATCCAACAAGGAACCACAAGATTCCAAGTTCGATACCGGCCCTCACCACTGACCGCATGAGTAGCACAGGGATCTGTGTGGTAAAGTGAGGATCTGGTGGTAGGTGTGGTGCTCCACACCAGACGCCAAGACAATCTTCTTGGTCTAGCACTAGTTAAAAGGGGATATACTCCCTCGCTGTCTGGCTGATACCGACTTTAGGCTACCTCGGCAACTTTAGTCTTTAAATCTAAACTGTTTCCTATTTGAAATTAAAGATTAGTTTTCCATACGCTTATCAAGCAAAAGTAAATTGTAATTCTATCTATCATCTATCTTCAACTCCCACCCCTTTATATATATATATATATATAATATATATATATATGAGAAGCAAATACACAAACGATGTGTTTTGATATGGCTTTTATTTAGCCGACAATTTTGGGGGGAATATGTGCTTAATTTAAGTCGTACCTAATTTTGAAAGTTAATTAATTAATAATTAATTAATTAGGCGGGCATACCTATTCAAATGTAAGGATTTGTTTAGCCTTACATTTGAATAGGTATGCCCGCCTAATTAATTAATTATTAACTAATTAACTTTCAAAATTAGGTACGACTTCAATTAAGCACATATTCCCCCCCCCCAATATATATAATATTATATATATATATATATTATATATTATATATATATAAATGTTGTTCAGGTTCCAACGGGAGAAAATTTAATATTTTATAAAAAGAAGAAGGTCCGCAAAATGTATTATGTTCTCAGAAAAATTATTTTATTCTTTTTATCTTACATACGCGACACGTGTTTCGGATCTGTTGTCTTCTTCAGGCATTGAGTTATTATTTTGGCAGAATATGTCCGATATTTGATAGGTTGTGTGTGTTTCTGCAACTTTTCTATTATAATGGCTGTTTGATAATATATATTATATATATATATATATATATATATATATATATATATATATATATATATAATTCGAGGGTCATTTAATAAATAAGGAGAATCATTTTGAAAAAGCAAAATAGAATTTTTTTTCAGACTTTTTTCAAAAATGTAAACTCTGAATGGTTTGGAATTGGTTTATAAAAAAATTATTGTCTTAGAAAATGGACTCGGGAACTCGGGTTCAATCCTGGACGATGCTATTTGCATTTCCCATCGCATTAATACACTTGGCCACGAGAACTTGATTACTTATCACATCATTTTTAGAAATCTTACAAATACGTGCAGTCTATATGCTAAACTTTTCCAGAAAAGAAATATGATTTTCGTATCAAATTATATTTCATATTTTGAATATCATATTCATTGATGGTAAATAAAATAGCCACACAAAATATGGATTTCAATTTGCTATTAAAGATTATTAAAATTAAATGTACAGGTAACATAACTGGATAACATTGTATGATTCCGTACGAATTCAACAAATCTCCCTCCAGGTATGGGTAAATCTCGGGGCAGAATGTTTTTTTTAAACCTTGGTATGGCAACTAGTCTAGGGGAAGGAAAACTCTGAATTCATACCTGTCAAACTTCACTTAAGAAAATTACCTTGTGTAGAGGGCGAGTCAAAAGTTTTAGAATATTTTGGTAACGTGAAGCACAATTTGGCGGCCTCGGATACTTTTGCTGAGATAGTGAGGCTGATGAGACACCCTAGACTGTGAAATACCAAACTTGTCCGATACTCCCCGAAAGCTACGTGCCAGATCTGCCTCTGTTGCTTGGAGCACGGTCTCGGAATCCATGCTTGTAGACCTACCTGACCTTCGAGGTTTCTTGACCCATAAGTAAAAAAAAAAGTAGTCGTCGGGGTAGCCTAAATATGGTATCAGCCAATCAGCGAGGGAGTCTATCCCATTTTCAATTGCGCTAAACCAAGGAGATTGTTTTTGCGTCTGAGGTGGAGCGCCACACCTCCCATCAGCTTCCTACTTTACCGCACTGATCCCTGTGCTACTCATACGCTAAGTTGGCGAGGACCGGTATCGAACTAGAAACCTTGTGGTTTCTAGCCGAACGCTCTACCGACTGAGCTAACCCGGCCCTGAATCGGATCTTCACCTTTTGCGCAACAAATGTTTTTGGTTGCTTCGACGGCCTTATGGTCCAATTCGAGCTTGTAAAGTATCAGTTCCCGAATTAGACGACCTGGCACGTTCATTTGTGCGACTTTCAAATCAAACAGAGTGAATCAATGCACCACAGCGATGCGCCAACTACCACGATACTATCAACTACAGAAGGTACCTTCCATGGCATGAACTGCTTTAATCACATAATTTACGCGCCTCACACTAGCATGTACCAAAATATTGCAAAACTTTTGACTCACTCTAGTATTTTTGTGTTTTCTGAAAGAAAATATCCTTTTCATTTCTTTCACTTAACTAAAAAGCAAATCGTTGATTCAAAGTTACTTTTGGCTTCGTTGGTTTAGAAGGGTTGGTTCGGTTTCTTTGTTTAATGACATATCGACCTTCATTCGTTATTTAATGCCAAATCCATCCCTGTAGAAGAACAGTAGTGGTACTATTAATCCATAGCTTGGAGAATTGATAAATAGCAATGATTTAATAATTTGAAACATACGTTTTCACAGAAAATCCCTCAAGTTGCCCCTATTCAAGGAGATGTAAGTAATCCCCCTTGCTTTGTAATAAAAACCAACCTCAGTTTCAGAAAGCGTTTGAAATTATTAAACTCATGGGATTTATGAAAATGGAAAGTGTGAGAAACTTACTGACAACTAGGAATTCTTCATTTTGATGCCATCAAAGAGAAAGAAACACACAGAGAGAGAGAGAGAGAGAGAGAGAGAGAGAGAGAGAGAGAGAGAGAGAGAGAAGAGAGAGAGTCCTTCACATACAGATCCGTTTCGCCGTATTACGGTTCTTCAATGCGGTTAGACTTCCAGGCGACTGTGTCTGGCTAAGATCAAAACTTGACCGATTTTTCCTCAGTCAGCGCCTCTTCCACCGAGCTATCAGCACAACCCACATTAAGAAAGTTAATTTTTTCCTGATATAATATATAATGACTGCTAAGAGTGCTATATCCATTTTAAGGATATATATATATATATATATATATATATATATAGAGAGAGAGAGAGAGAGAGAGAGGGAGGAGAGAGAGAGAGAGAGGGAGAGAGAGAGAGAATTTTGCAACAGTAAGTTAGAACGACTTCCCCTGAATTCAGTACAAAGAAAACCAAACCCTCCCCAAAATAAAGTACAAGCAGCCAGACTAAACTAGAATTAAATGTTTGATCTTACACACGATGCTCCACACAAGAGCATATCTATTGCCCTTATGGCAAGCCCCAACCCCTTTTTATCATATGGGTGCTAGAAGGCGGTGGCTGCGGGTCTACATGTCCTGGGAATGACGTTAAACTCTATCTGATGGTGAGGTTCCAGTTTTGGAGGTTTGGGGAATGTGGAGCACCCCTTCATCACCATTGCTCCCTGGTCCACTCTGATCCGGAGTGGTAGTACCTGTTAGGGCCCATCTATGGGTTAAATAGAAAAACAGGAGTTGATAAACAAAATTGTATTATCCATTAAGAATTGATTTATTTCAAAACTTTATCGGCATTAAATGACCCACTGAGGTTAATATGCCGTAAAACAAAACAAACCAAACCAAACAAGAGCATATAACGAAAAACACAAACATTCACATGGGTTGAAAATCGCATAGGCGAGAAACAGACAGTTACTAAGCACCGTTAACATTGTATCTTTGCTACTCTAACTGATATATATATTCATGTTTATATATATAATATATTATATATATATATATATATATATATATATATATCAGTCATCCACAGACACGTGTTTCGAAGTTTACTTTTCATCAGTGCAGCTCAACTTTTTAACAGCGATCTCTAGCCGGGATCGAAACCTGACAGAATTTTCATCTGCAAAGCTCTTTACCCTTGCGGCTATCAGTGGCTATCAGTCTGGGGTGAACAATTAATTGATACATCCCTAAGAGGAATGTTTTTACAATCACCAGAGGACTCAAGTCTGTAAACGGCGAGTAACGGCTTAACGATATATATATATATATATATATATATATATAATGTATGTGTGTGTGGAGAGAGAGAGAGAGAGAGAGAGAGAGAGAGAGAGAGAGAGAGAGAGAGAGAGAGAATTTAACCTGAAGGTGGTTTTCATTCAGCAAATAGATATGTCACTTCTCCAACCCTTCTTTTGTGGCTTATCAAATACTTTGAAAACTTTCTAAAGTCTTTTTTCTCACAAAAACATTTTCTCCTGACAATGACCTAAAGGTCAAAACTAATCGAGAACAATTAAAAAACTAAATCAAATAAAATAAACATTTCTGTTTGTCATAACACTTTTGTTCAAATTAATATATATTTGTGTGTGTGTGTGTACACACACACAGAGAGAGAGAGAGAGAGAGAGAGAGAGAGAGAGAGAGAGAGAGAGAGAGAGAGAGAGAGAGAGAGAGAGAGAGAGAGAGAATTGCATTTCATGTGCACCCATGCAAATGAAGTAATGTCAAGAATAACATGGCAGACAAGAATGTATTGTCGTTGGAAACATAATATACAAGACAAAGGATGTTTTATTACCACATTCATACAATAGAAAGAGAGCGAAATAGAGAGAGAGAGAGAGGGAGGGGGGACTGAGTGAGTTTAGAGAGAAAGAGAGACTGAGAGAGAGAGAGAGAGAGAGAGAGAGAGGGGCTGAGTGAGTTAGAGAGAAAGAAAGACTGAGAGAGAGAGAGAGAGAGAGAGAGAAGAGAGAGAGAGAGAAGGGAGGACTGAGTGCGTGAGAGAAAGAGAGAGGAGAGAGAGAAGAGTGAGTGAATGAGTGAGAGAGAGAGAGAGAGAGAGGACTGTGTGAGTGAAAGAGTGAGAGAGAAAGAGAGAGAGGGGGGACTGAGTGAGTTAGAGAGAAAGAGAGAGATAGGGATAACTAAGAGAGAGAGAGAGAGAGAGAGAGAGAGAGGGACTGAGTGAGTGAGAGAGAGAGAAGGGGACTGAGTGAGTGAGAGAGAGAGAGCGAGAAAAGAAAGAGAGGAGGAGGGGACTCAGTGAGAGACAGAAAGAAAGAGAGAGGGGGTGACTAAGATAGATAAATAGAGAGAGAGAGAGGGGTGACTAAGAGAGAGAGATAGGGGTGAGTAAGAAGAGAGAGACGGAGGACTGAGTGAGTGAGAGAGAGACAGAGGGGACTGAATGAGTTAGAGAGAAAGAGAGATAGAGGGGTGACTAAGAGAGAGAGAGAGAGAGGAGAGAGAGAGAGAAGAGAGAGAGAGAGAGGAGAGAGAGAGAGAGAGAAGTAAGTAATTAGTCAGGAAACTAATTATTGACAATCATTTGCTATCAGATTTCTCTTTACTTTTTGAATATTTTCTCATTTCGAGGGTCAGAGAGAAAAGAACATTTTGCCATTGAGATTCACTTGTAATTCTATTCTAAATAGAATGTTGTTCCTTGATTAATTTCTGTGTTTGTTAGAGGAAAATGTCAAGATGAGACAAGACACGCTCGATCAATTAATATTTCATGTAATTATAGTAATTAATGTCGAGATGAAAGACGACACATTTCATTTGATTTTAGTATAAACCTGAAATATTGGAGACGCAGATAAGTTAGAACTTTAATCTGGCATCAACAATTCGCCAAGTTGAATGGATTATAGTTTTAACGAATTATTAGTTATAGCCAAAATGATTTTGGAAAATGCTCTAAACTGGAACATAGAATGTTTCGGTATACCTATTACACACTATATTACATTTTCGGTATACGTATTGCACACTATATTATACTTTCGGTATACTTATTGTACACTATATTATATTTTCGGTATACGTATTGTACACTGTATTATATTTTCGGTATACGTATTGTACACTATATTACATTTTCGGTATACGTATTGCACACTATATATTCATTATACGTTATTCATATAACGTTTCAGTATACGTATTGCACACTATATTACATTTTCGGTATACGTATTGCACACTATATTATATTTTCGGTATACGCATTGCACACTATATTATATTTTCGGTATACGTATTACACACTATATTACTTTTTCGGTATACGTATTG
This sequence comes from Doryteuthis pealeii, assembly GCA_023376005.1. Lineage (NCBI taxonomy): Eukaryota > Metazoa > Mollusca > Cephalopoda > Myopsida > Loliginidae > Doryteuthis > Doryteuthis pealeii. The sequence goes on along the minus strand of CM042149.1, from coordinate 100,230,114 downwards.
CACACTATGTTATATTTTCAGTATACCTATGTATACTATAATCTATTGCAATTATTAATTATATCTTTAACGAATTATTAGCCAAGATAATTTTGTAGTGTTATATATTGGAACATAGAATGTTTTGGTATACGTATTGCACACTATATTATACTTTCAGTATACTTATTGCCCACTATATTATATTTTCGGTTTACCTATTGTATACTACATTATACTTTTGGTATACCTATTGTAAACTATATTATACTATAACCTATTTCAATTATTAGTTACATTTCTAACAATTTATTATCCAAGAGGATTTTGTAAAGTGTTGTATACAAGAATATAGAATTTTCAATAGCGATAGACGAAGAAGATTTTTTAGCGTCTGAGGTGGAGCGCCACACCTACCATCAGCTCCTCACTTTACAGCACAGATCCCTGGGCTACTCATACGCTAAGTTGGCGAGGGCCGGTATCGAACCAGGAAATTTGTGATTCCTAGCCGAACGCTCTACCGACTGAGCTAAGCCGGCCCTATCAAGATTTGTGGCAATATTAAAAATGGCTCAGATTTTTTAACAGTCCGTTTTTTGTCCAATTCTATAGATTGTGATTTGACCCAACAAAAATTGATCAGCCAAGGTTTAAGTCTGTTTTTGTGTGAGTTTCTTGAACTGATTAACTGATAAAACGTGATCTTACCATTGCATATTTTCTAAGCAATGCAAAACAATTCGAGATCAATATTATGAAAGACTTTTTTGTTCACAATAGAAAAATGTCCTTTCTTGAACCTTTGAATAATATTCATTCATGAATTAATTTGAATGCAAACAATGGGGTTTAACAAGATTGCACGATGTCATTTAGAAGGTGAAATTTGTGCCAATCACATTTCCAAAGAAGTGAAGAGTTAAGAAAAAGGGGAACAATCTGTTTCTTTTTACCATAAAATTTCTTTCAATAATTTTGCAATACAAGATATAGAAAGATTTTGGTAACATAAAATTTAAACTAACAAAAAGTTATTTCATCTTTGTCGTCGGGGATTAGAATACGCTGAGATTACCCCTACAAAATGGGTTGTACGCATGACATTAAACTGCATTTTTCATATAATACAATGTGTATCAAAAACGTATGGGAGATATTTGTACTTTTTGACACACCGTGTATTCTGCAAAAATTAACATTCCATTTATTGTTCATTTCTATCTTGGTAAACACAGCTTTAAATTCAGCATTTTTATGACACACCTTGTATTCTGAAGAAAATTAACGTTTCATTCATTGTTCATTTCTATCTTGGTAAATATATCTTTAAACTTAGCACTTTTATGACACATCTTGTATTCTGAAAAAAAAAGTAACGTTCCATTTATTGTTCATGTCTGTCTTGGTAAATACAGCTTCAATCTCGATACTTTTATGGCACATCTTGTTTGTCTTTAAAAAGGAAAGATGCGGCATTTTGGGATATATATTTTTTTAATATAAAATCCAGTATAATTGCAAAAGAATTGAAGATGGTTTCCAAAGGCAGGTGGTTGAATTTGATATTCATTAACGACGATTAAGTATGTAAAAAACGAACAGAAAAAGTTTGCTTTATTTTGTTTTTTAGAATATTTTCGAGTGTAAAAAATCAATGTAAATTGAATTTAGAAAAAAACAGTCGTCATATTTAAAATGCGTAGTAACTGCGTCATTAGTTATAACACAAGTAAATGAATATGATTATGTCTCTCTCTCTCTCTCTCTCTCTCCCTCTCTCTCTATTCATCTATCTATCTATCAATCTGTTTCTGTCTCTATCAATCTATCTATCTATCTACCTCTTTCTCGTTAGACACCCTTGTAGATAAATATATAATATACTTATATTCCTCAACAACATAACAGCAATCTGGCATGGCATGCGCTTACAAAAAAGGATCGACGGAAATGGCGATTATCTTGAAAAGTATATACATGTTTAAAATTGAAAAGGATGTAAAAACCATTGATAATAAACAATACAAATTTCTGCGTTTTCTAAATATTTTGAACACCTTGCCTATGGGATTGCACACTCTCTCTCTATTTTTTCTCTCTCTTTTATATATATATATATAATATATATATATATATATAGTAAATTAAGAAAAATGAAAAAACACAGGTTTAAATGGGTTAAGTGGTGAGTTTATTGGCCGAAGCTGTAGTGTTTCGATCTATTAATTAGATCATCTTCAGGGTATTTGTTGGTATATGGAAGGTGCATATATTTTCAAATGCCCTGAAGATGATCTAATTAATAGATCGAAACACTGCAGCGTCGGCCAATAAACTCACCACTTAACCCATTTAAACCTGTGTTTTTTCATTTTTCTTAATTTACTACATACCGTCGGATTCACTTCCTTTCTTCACACACACACACATATATATATATATATATATATATATATATATATAATCACTATCATGGATATAGTAACGTCAGCAGGATGGCCTATGGTCGGAGTCAGCGATACATCGAGAGAGTATACCCCTTTTAACAAGGGCTAGACCAAGGAGATTATTTTAGCGTATGAGGTGGAGCGCCACACCTACCATCAGCTCCTCATTTTACCGCTCAGACCCCTGTACTACTCATACGTTGAGTTGGCGATGGCTGGTATTGAACCAGGAATCTTGCGATTCCTAGCTAGATGCTCTACCAACTGAGCTAAACCTGCACTTTAGCATAAATGTGCTCACATATTCACACATGTGTCACGCATGTATTTAAACTTCAAATTAAATGACTAATTAAAAATAGTACAAGAGAATCTCTATGTCTGTCTGTGTGTGTATATATATATATATATATATATATATATATATATATATAATATCTTATTATAATGGAGATGTGGGTTTGTATGTCTGTAACCGAAACTATATTACTATTCAAGTCACAATTCCCTTTGTTATTTACATCACGTTTTCCATGATTTTATCTTTATTTAAACCTCAATTATTAATAAAATTGTTTTACATCATTAAGTCTGTTGACCATATCTACATATTAATAACATGCAATTGTATTTATATATACAACAAAATAGCGATTTACAGTGTGAACGGGAAGGCTAATCTGCATATTGATATTTAAAATTTGATTTTAATAAATATGTGCTTAGTATTATTGATTTCTAATTGTTTGGTTTTATCTTATTGAATATGAGCAAAAATCTCGGGTATAAATCTTAAAAGAAATACATTAACAAGAAGAAATAACTGTAATATAATTCTTTACTTCCTAATTTAACTAAATAGTTAAATTAGGAAAATTTACCAATGAAAGACGGGAGTAAGGGAAAATGATGGAAGAGTTAGTTTCAAAGCTGTTCTATTTTTCAATCATACCCCCTCTGTTCCAAATATTTTTATCTGAATTCTTATTCAGTTTCATTAGCCTTATCTAATTTAATATGATATTTTATTATATTAAAACTTAAATACTTGCACCCGGAGGGTGCATATATTTGCTAGTATATATAATGCCAATATCATATAACACCTATCATATCAAAAAATTGTTATATATATCTATATATTTCTGTCTTGATAACTGACAGTGAACATTTTGTGCAAATTTTCAAATCAAACTTTAAAAGAAAAAAATGTCTTCACTAATTCAACATTGTAGTGAATCCAACTATTTTGAAACAATGAGAGAGCTTTTTATTTTCTTACTACATATTTCTTCTTTTCTTTGTAGATGTTCTATACTATATAAAATAAATGTTTTTTAGCACATTATTTTCATTTCTACACCATTTCCCCCCCTCTCTCTCTCTCTCTCTTATATATATATATATATATATATATATACTAGCAAATATATGCACCCTCCGGGTGCAAGTATTTAAGTTTTAATGTAATAAAATATTATGTTAACTTAGAAAGGCTAATGAAACTAAATAAGATGCCGATAAAAAGATTTGAAACAGAGGGAGAACAACTGAAACTTGCTTTTTCTTCACTCCCGTCTTTCATTGCTAAATTTTCATGATTTAACTATTTAGTTAAATTAGGAAGTAAAGAATAGAATTACTGTTAATATTGCTAATGGATTTCTTTTAAGATTTATCTCCGAGATTTTTGCTCATATTCATTAAGATAAACCAAACAATTAGAAATCAATAATACCGAGCAGATATTTATTAAAATCAAATTTTTGATATCAATATGCAAATTAACCTTCCCATTCACACTGCAAACCGCCATTTTTTGTATATATAAATACACTTGCATGTTATTAGTATATGGATATGGTCAACAATATTAATAATGTAAAACAATTTTATTAATTATTGAGGTTTAAATATGAATAAAATCATAGAGAATGTGATGTAAATAACTATGTGAATTGTGACTCGATTAGTAATATAGTTTCGGTTACAGACAGAAAAACACACAATCTCCGTTATAATAAGAAGATATATATAATGCCTATCTCGGATATATTAGCAGGAATGCACACACACATATTCACACACGTGTGTCATGCATGTATTTACAAATCCAAATTAAATGACTAATTAAAAATATTACAAGAGAATGTCTGTCTGTCTGTCTCTCGCTCTCTCTCTCTATATATATAATGCCTATCTCGGATATATTAAGAGGAATGTACACACATATTCACACATGTGTGTAATGCATGTACTTCAATTTAAATAGACTAATTAAAAAACTACTAGATCCCAGGAACCCTTTTTAAAATTTACTTTACCATAAATATAATCATATCAGATTTTTATACCCACTCAAGGTTTAGAATTTGTCTCATTAAAATAATTCTCATAGTTTCATATCATTTATAGAAGAAATAAGAAGAAAAGGGGGGACAGCTTTTAATCCTCTCCCTATGTTAAGAGGTGTGCGCAGTCGAGAAATAAAATAAAAAAGCCCCACAACACTTGAACCAATCAAACTGATTCCCTTGGTTTATTCCTTTAATCTTGATGAAATACTTTCGTCGCCGATAAAAATAGGCAGACATTACAACAAAAAGAAATAAAAAAAAACAACAAGAAAAAAAAAGGGTCTTAAAATGGAAGTGATGAAATTAAGAATGATAGTAAAAGAATTCCTATCAAGGTGGAGTTAATGGAAATATTTCAGAAGTAGGATTTCATTTTGGTAAACTGATATCTCCAAAATGTAAGCTTACTCAAAAAGGTTGACTAAAGAAAGCAAAATGTGGTTTTCCTCTTGCATAGATATTTGTTAATCCGAACTTAGTCAGACACAAGGGCACAAGAGCAACGCATAGAATAAGGGCCAATTGTTGTATACCCTTTCTTTACTTCTATTATTCTTCTGCTCTTCTTTGGTATCTTATGTTCTTCTAGTGTCTCTTCTAGCGTCTGGACTTCTCTTGGGGACTTCGTGTCTGGTCTTCCATTGGGGATTTCTCTTTATCAGAAGCCCTGTGTCATTGGTAGTTTTTAGATAATAACACAAGACTTTACTTAGATCATATTTTATTTCAAAATCCCCACCAGACTACCTGCGCAGATTGAGTCAGCCGTGCACTTAACACGACTTACCACCGTCGGGGTTTGGCCGATACTAACTAAAATCTATTTCTAATCTAAACCGGAAGAGGGTCTTCTCCACCGATTCTCGCGGTATCCACCGGAAGGAAGGATCAGGATGAGGTCAAGCCTTGTCATTCAATCCTTCAAGGCCGCCGGCTGCAACTAATAAAAGCCATTTTGGTTTCTACACTACTGTACATAAGTATTAAGGATCTAATAATTATGTAACACGAATTCACAACAGGGACTTAAAGACTAACTTACAAACCATTGATAACTTAATACAACACAAAACCACTGAAATAATTTACCTGATTATCTGCTAACCCTTGCCCCACGTTCATCGGTGTTGTTGTGCTTGGATTCCATTGGCTTCCACTTGCATAGATATTTGTTAATCCTAACTTAGTCTTGAACAAAGGTAAAAGTGTTGTGGCCAGAATAAGGATCGAATTCACTACAGAGATTTAAAGACTCGTAAAACATCTCGGCCGACACTTCCTCCTTCTTATACGTCTAGTTTTTGTTGAAGTCTTGTTAGAAGTTTCCTTATTTATGGATGATGCGAATTATTTGAGTGAAAGAAAGAAAAAAAAAGAAAGGAAGCACGGGAAAGAAAGAGAATAGAGATTTAATTGGATGGAAAGAAAAGTTGAAAAGAAGATGAAAGAGAGAGAGAGAGAGAGAGAGAGAGAGAGAGAGAGAGAGAGAGAGAGAGAGAGAAGATGTAAGTGATAGAGAGAGAGAGACAGACAGACAGACAGACAGAGACAGAGACAGAAACAGAGAGACAGGATGTAAGTGGAAGAGAAGAGAGAGAGAGAGAGAGAGAGAGAGAGAGAGAGAGAATGTAAGTGAGTGAGAGAGGGAGAAAGAGAGGGAGAAAGAGAGAGAGAGACAGAGAGAGGCACAGACAGAGAGAGAGAGAGAGAGAGAGAGAGAGAGAGAGAGAGAGAGAGAGAAGAGAGAGAGAGATATTATGTGCTACAGATTTCAAATAGCTTTTATCAACACGTTTAATTGCACTTTAGAAAATATAGAATAAAATTAGTTTTTTACGAAGGTCGTCTGACAAAGTTCATAGGATGACCAGAATACTCACATGCAATATAACCAAATGAGATTTATTTTTCAACATAGTCCTCCTTGCAGTCCACACACTTCTTTCATCGGTGTTGCAGTTCTTGGACCCCAGTGGTAAAAAAACAAACACCAGATATGAAGTCATCATATAAACTTTTCAGCTTATAAATTTTTCAGCCTATAACATTTTTAGCCCACTCTTGCAAAATAACTTGGTCGATACTTCCTCCTTTTTGAACATTTAGTTTTTGTTGAATCTTTTAATTTTGAGTGCAGAAGGAAGGACACATGAATTGGATAGCAGAAAACCAACCCTAAGTTTCATTATGTTTTTAATATGGTTGATAATATCATTCGTGTTAAGGAACTATTTAGTTGTCCAAATTTTCTTTTATCATGATTTATGATCAAATTTTAAAAGTCCGACCCAGAGGAATACTGAATACATCGGAAACAGGGGGCCAAACATTCAAAACAGCTTTCCCCCTTTTTTTTTATCTGAAGAATACATTTTTGTTACGCTTCTGTATGAACTGCTAAAATACAGATACTAACAAAATTCCCCTTCTCTTTTTGAAAATCCCGTGGGATAATTATATTCGCTGATAAAGTCTTATTAAGGCCCTAATGAGGAAACTGGAAACATATGGTTAGAAAGGAAATGATGTGGGTGAATGCAAAGATGGTGGGGGGGGGGCTATTGGCTGGAAACACATCGCAATCATGATGCTGTCAGATAATGGTAAAATGATGGCTCACGTATAGATAAAATTATAAATCCAAAACTTTTTCAAATATTAATTTATTCAATAAACTCCAATTGAATTAATTCTGCATTTACTTGACTGTTCAAAATGAAGATCGTGTAATACATGACTTGAGAATTGGAGGCGCTCATAGCGTAATGGTTATCGTCATAGGAAATAGAATCAGTGACCTCAGTTCAAATCTGGTACGAGCCTCGGTGGATTTCACACAGCACGAATATTCTTGGGAAAGAGGTGAATTCATCTGTTTTCCCTCAACTATGGTTTGGTTTGGTTTCTTTTGTTTTACGGCATATCAACCTCAGTGGGTCATTTAATGCCAACAAAGTTTTGACATATATTCATCCTTAACGGATACTCAATTTTTTTATAAACACATTTTTCTATTTAACCCATAGATGGGACCCTAACAGGTACTACCACTCCGGGTCAGAGTGGACCAGGGAGCAATGATGATGAAGCAGTGCTCCACATTCCCCAGCCCTCCAGAAATGGAATCTCACCATCAGATAGAGTTTAACGTCATTCCCAGGACATGAAGACCCCCAGCCACCGCCTTCTAGAACTCATATTCTCAGCTATGAGAAAATTGTAGGGCATACTAAGCTTTTAATTTTGGTACTGAAAATGGTTAGCAAGCTAATCCATAACTACTGAAAAGCGAGTTCGATTCTCGCTAGAAGCCCCACACTTTTGACCTTGTGTCACATCGTTCCTGTGTTTGGTAATAAGGGCGTCCCATCGGGATGTAATGGTTAGCAAGCTAGTCGAGGAAATCCATCACTACTGAAAATTGGGTTCGATTCTCGATGGATGCCCCATACTTGCGACCTTGGGCCACATCCTCCCCGTGGTGAACGATTTGGGTAAATCTTTATCTACCCTTTCTAAAGGTATGTTGTAGAGTAGCTAGTACCCCTTCAGCACTATGCCAGATGGACTGGCTCATAGCCTTAAATAGTCTACGATTAAGGACTACGTTTGGCAATACCGCATTTGACCATCCTCTATTTCTTGTAAGTTGTCTTGTTAATTGTTTTGTAACTTATTGTTCTGTGTTTTTGTATGTATCCGTCAGCACCGGATACTGGTGCTGAATAAATATATTAAGCACTTAATTTCTTCTGTGTATCATTTCACATCGATGATACAACACAGCCTTAAATAGTCTATGATTAATAACTTCAGTAGTTGATTAAAAAGCTGATTAATATTTGGACAGATCTTACTGCATTTAGCTATTGCACATTTGATCCTCTATTTATTGTAATTTGTCTTGTTAATTGTTTTGTAACTTATTGTTCTGTGTTTTGTATGTATCCGTTAGCACCGGATACTGGTGCTGAATGACTATAATTAAGCACCCAATTTATTCTCTGTATCATTTCCCCTTTACGATACAACAAGATATTAGCTCTATGAAATGCAAGCAGCCTCATCCAGGATTTGAACTCGGTTTGCCGTCCATTTCCTACGACGATAATCGTTACACACGAGTGCCTCCAAAATGAAGGTTTAGGTGGATTTTCGCTTCAGTGATTAGAAAGATTTAAAAGATTAATAATAAAAAAGTTTTAAGATATAAAAAAAGGAAATGTGTTATAAGACAATTATTTCGTGTTTAAAGGGTGGGTTGGGGAAGCTCGGGTAGTTTTACAATTTAGAACAAATAAACTTAATACTATAGAATTAAATTTACAAGCTCAAAACAAAAGAAAGCGCTCATCACCTTTTGGGATTAATTCTAAACCAGGAAGAATGAAATAATCTGACAGATTAAATGGAAAGATGGAAATATTAATGATTAATGATTCAATTCCTCAGAGTTTTATTGTTTTGGTGGATAAGATTATCAAATAATGAAGATTGAAAACTATATTGTCTTTATTGGAAAAACAATCATTTTTTGGACCATATGAAATTTAGGCACCCCTTTTGCGATCTCGATTCATAAGTACATTTTTTTCATTTAAACCGTCAACATCCTGTTGTTTGTTAGGAGTTAGGGTTAGGGTTAGGGGTTAGGGTTTGGGTTTAGTTTTATAATTAAAAAAAAAACATCTAAAATCGTCTGTTAACAAACAACCGGATGTTGACGGTGTAAATGAAAAAATATACTTATGAATCGAGCTCGTAAAAGGGGTGCCTAAAGGTCATATTTTTTCTGTAGATTTAATTAATTAGTTGTTTTTTTTTTTCGATCCAGTATATTTATCAGGACCGGTATAACTCAACCGGTAGACCGCCAGATTGGGAACCACAAGGTTTCTGGTTCGATACCGGTCCTCGCCAACTCAGCGCATGAGTAGCACACGGATCTGTGCGTTAAAATAAGGAGCTAATGATAGGTGTGGCGCTCCATCTCAGACGTAAAAACAATCACCTTGGTCTAGCGCTAGTGAAAAGGTGATAGACTCCCTCACTGTTTGGCTGATCTCTCTGTCTCTCTCGCCACCCATCTATACTGACCATTGCTCTTGTCAAGTCCTCTAGACAGAATCAAGAGTCCGCACAGAGCTGATGGATGTGATTTCTTTGTTTATTGGCTAACTATGGCGTGTCCATGCGTAAGAATCCGTAGGTGAACATCGTTTTTGACTTAGTCCTTATTTTACCAGAAGTGCCCAGCATGTCTTACACGTCTAACTTGTGTGGTTTGCTAGATGGGATGTAAGTGCCTGTACAATTTTTGTAGAGTGCTACTTTTAGGATTTGTTCAAGACAGCACGCAGCATCCTGATGTAGTTCCCATCTAGTTTTTCTCCAAATGGTGCAACCATACAATAATACTGACACAGCTACAGATTGGAAGAATTCCCGTTTTATTTTATCAGTGAGATCAGATTTTCATATGGTCATAAAACTGTCAATAGCAGTCTATGCTTTAACTATGCGTACGTTGACATCACTTTCTGCTGACAAGATATTACTACCGAGGTATATGATCAAGTCTACTAATTTAAGAGTTTTTTTTCGTTAAATGTGGATATGGCACAATATTGCTTAGGAAAAGTTTGGACTGGTATTGGCATTTTAACGACCATATGAAAATCTAATTCTTCCAATCTGTAGCCATATCAATACTATTGTATGCTTGCACCACTTGGACTCTAACGAAACGTTTGTGGTGGGGAAATCTAAATGGGAAATACTTAAGGATACTTTAAGGAGATTGTATCATATGTTTCCTGTAGATAACAATGATTTTGGCTGCCTACACCAGACTATACAGCAGAAATTCGACTAGAGCAGGTGTATTTAAAAGAAGCGCTAGACCATCTGCCTAGTTTACATCAATAATAATTTGCAATTAATTACAAATACTATAAATACGATGTGAGGTGAGTTAATGGGTTTAATTGCCGCTGTAGGTGGTCTTTAAGCGAGTGACTTTGTAGTTTGTGACATGTAGTTTTTATTAAAGTTCAGTAATTTAGCGCAACTCACCGGTCCAGAGGCCGAAGCGCACTGGACCCCTGTCCCGAAGGACGGGTTGCAAGTTTCTGGTTTTTGATTTTTACATGTGTACCACTTTCACACGATATGGCACAAGGCCGTTTTATGTGGGCACCACCCAGAAGCCGAGACTCATGGGGTGGTAGGTAGAAAAATTGCGTCGATCCCGTCGGCATTCCTCCTCAAGGGGGGGGGGGCTCAGGCGCTGGGCAATAAACCCAGCCCTGCCCCTTTAAGTGCAATGAGGCAGGTATTGCCTGGAGGGATGGCCCTCTGGGATCGACGCTAGTAATTTAACACCTCACCGGTCTAGAGGCCGAAGCTCACTGGACCCCTGTCTCGAAGGACGGGTTAAAGTTTATCTGTTGAAAACTGGAAAGAGAAAAGTTGAATTTGTCAAATGAGAGTGATATATACAAAGACTTGTTGTTTGACAGAAAAGATGCTAGCAAAATAAATGACGTGTTGGTAAGCCATAAATATTGAAATATCGATTTTGTGACCCACGGTTTTGGTTTTGGGATATAATGGCTGCTTATTATTCAAATAGACAAACTGAAACAAATTTGTAATTCGTACCACAATGTCTGCGTCACTAATTTGTTACTAGGCAAAAGTTTTGCAATATTTTGGTAATGTGAGGCACAATTCGGCAGTTCCAGTTGCTTTTGCCGAACCACATTAGATTGGGAGATGCCAAAATCACCTGATACTCTCCAAGTACTACTCGACTGTTTCGGATCATTTAATGAAGTATAAAGTCATTTTGATAATCGGTTTCTTACAGTACCTCGCTTTATGGTCACCCATCTAAATATTGAACAGGCTCACCGCTGCTTAACTTCGAAGATCTAGCGGGCACCGGTACTTTCACATTGACTTTAGTTCAAATCCTGGACGAGACTGTTTGCATTTCACAAGTAGGAGTCAAATATTCACCCCCACTATTAGATTGGGAGATGCCAAAATTACCTGATACTCTCCGAGTACTACTCGCCTGTTGTGTAAATGTTACCTTCGTAAGCAAATGTTAGTTGGTTTGGTTGTTTTGTTTTACGGCATATCAACCTGTTTCGGGTCATTTAATGAAGGATCAAGTCATTTTGATAATCGGTTTCTTACAGTACCTTGCTTAATGGTCACCTATCTAAATATTGAACAGGTTCCCCGCTGCTTAACTTCGAAGATTTAGCGGGCACCGGTACTTTCAACTTGACTTGACCGTAAGCCGTAGAAAATGGACACATTGACTCGAGTTCAAATCCTGGACGAGGCTGTTTGCATTTCACATGGTGCTGATACCCCTTGGGAAAAGTAGGATTCAAATATCTGAAGACAGGATTATGTTGGCTGAGCTATCTAATCAAATCCTGTCTTCAGATATTACGGGTCGCTACACAAGGCTATTTAGTGGCCCCGATTGAGGTAAGGGTCACCCCTCTGCAGAGGTACATTCGGCATATTCTACAGCCCCATATAACAGGGCGGTCAGAAAATTGAATGAAATGTGAGTATATACGGTAGTTTACTAACAGATGGTTATCAATTGTAAATTATTGAATGCTTGGAATTCTAGTGTAAAACGCTTATATCAGTGTAATTGAGAGAGAGAGAGAGAGAGAGAGAGAGAGAGAGAGAGAGAGAGAGAGAGAGAGTTGCTGTCAGTAATATCCACTTAGAAAAAAAAGTTATCTCGATTCTAAGCCTTCTTTTCTTAATTTCTGCACTTGCAGGGGGTAAGGCCATAATATGTACATCAGCAATAATGTCTGACGTTCTATTTAGATGTTATTAGAAAAGGGCGTAGGAGCTGCACCTAAAGCAGCAAGAGTCGTTGTATGACGTCACTTTGACCTTATTGGACGACGTCGAGTTTATAATCCCAGCTGTCTTTTCCGACTGAACAACGACACGTGTCCTCCTGTGATTCATTTCCTTACTTTAAACCATGTCAAGTGTATATTTATATAAATACTATTGCGTATACATGAAAGACAAAAAGAAATAAAGCTGCTCAGAAAGATTTGAAGAAAACGTCTAGATATTAACACTTAGCTTCGCAGCAGGGATGAACGCTCAAATAGTGTAAACCATTCTTCGTATATGCATACTGTGATGTGTAATACGAAACAGATGACTCGATTCTTCAATGTTTTTAAAAGAATATTCTATTGATATAAGAGTGCATTTCCTTAATGATAAAAAAATAGAACAATCATTTTTTTTAGCTGTATTCAGTGTTACTATACAATTATATTTATACCAACGGTGTTATGAATGAGAAAAAGGTGTGCTTTTAGTGATCCTCTTTGCTCTTAAAATGACCTCACTGTGTTAATTTTGTTTTATTCTTAGTTTCTTTTTCCTCGTTCTTAGTGCAAAAATACTGAAGATTCTTATATCAGTCGCTATATTCTTATAGTTTTGGGGAGTCCCTATGGCGTAGTGGCTAACTTGCTGAATTGCGGATCTAAGTAAGAGAGTTCAAACTCCAGTCGTGCTATTTCATTCACTTTAGGACTAATAGCCTAGGTAAAGATATAACCCCACTAATCTTAAATTGTACTACTAATGCTCTTCTACAAGGATGACTTTAGGCATTAGATAACCAACGAGGGTTGATATGCCATTAAAAAAGAAAAAAAAAAGAAAGAAAACTAAACCATAATATACCATTCCAAAACTTTATTAAGTGTATATGTTTATAAGACTATACATCTGGACATATCAAGATTTTTTTGATTTAAAAAAAAAATTTGTATACGGAGGCGTTTCTGGTGTAATTGTTATCGTCGTTGGAAATGGACACGGCGAACCGGGTTCAAATCCTGGACATTACTGTTTGCTTTTCACATAGCATTACAATCCTTGGGAAAAGGTATGGATTCAATTATTCTTCCTCCAGGTTTCGATAAAATAGTAGGACAGACCGGGCTCTTTAATATATATATTTACCAACCCCCCCCCACGAGCAGGATGTGACACAAGGTCAATTTCTTAAGTGGAGTTCAACAGGTTTGAATTCAGAGTTTTTCTTCTCCTAGACCGTTTACCTAACCAAGGTTAAAGAGTCTATTCTGCCCTACTATTTATCCATAGCTGGAGGGAGAGTAGGATTCATACCTTTCCCAATGGTATTAGCGCTAAGTAAAATGCAATTGGCACGTCCAGGATTTGAACTTTGAGCGACGAGTCCATTTCCATGACTTTAACCAGTACACCACGCGCTTCCCACCGGGATCTTTAATATAGGCAGGGCAGTCAGGATAGGAATGGGCACCGCAAGGCTTTTCCTGCCTATTATAATTGTAAGGATAACTCTGAATTCAAAACTGTTAAAATCCGCCAAAATTGTTTTTCTTCTGTCAAACAAGTAATTGTAAATGTCATGTAATGATATTAAACCGCCCTGTCGACTGGGGCATTAGAATGCACCGACTGCACCTCTGCAGAGGGGTAAGACTCCCCCAATGGGGCGACCTGTTGGCTGTGAGTGGCGATCCGTGATGCTTAAGGATAGAGCCCAGGTGGATGAGCAGTCCATGACTTGTAATACTCCACTTTGGCCCTATCTTGGGCTAGACGGGCGGTCGGAGAGACCCCTTCTGATCAATCGGCTGGTCACGTCAAGCCCTAGCACATATATGATTGCCCCAACCCTACTGCCTTTATGGCAAGCCCCAACCCTATTTTTATCATATGGGTGCTTGAAGGCGGTGACTGGGGGTATACATGTCCTGGGAATGACATTAAACTCTATCTGATGGTGAGGTTCCATTTTGGAGGTTTGGGGAATGTGGAGCACCCCTTCATCACCATTGCTCCCTGGTCCACTCTGACCCGGAGTGGTAGTACCTGTTAGGGTCCCATCTATGGGTTAAATAGAAAAACATGAGTTTATAAACAAAATTGTATTATGTATTAAGAATGAATTTATTTCACAGCTTTGCTGGCATTAAATGACACACCAAGGTTGAAATGCCATAAAACAAAACAATCAAACAAAAATTATATTAAAGGATATTAAATGACATCATGATACTAAGTAATAACTCTAAAGGATAGAAAGAATAGTAAGTAATGATAACCAAAGGATGTAATGATTCATATTTTTTCTATCAAACTATAAATACCATGTAATTATTCTTCCTCCAGGTTTAGGTAAAATTATAGAACAGACCCAGC
>CM042149.1:100200059-100212559 GCA_023376005.1 Doryteuthis pealeii | reverse complement strand
CACGGAGGGTACTGATATCGAATACCTTTAACATGATATCAATTCTTCAAGGTCACACAATCATTTACTAAAGATAAACCATATCAATTAACAAGAATCTCTGATGATATTTAATACTCTGAGAACGAAAAGTGTTTTAACAGAATGTTTAATATAAGTAACACCTGTTTTTAATTTGTCTGCTTATTTTAATCCTATTGCACGAAAAAAATCATAGACTTTTCAGTTTTTCTGATTCAGACATTCATTTCCCTTGATTCTTCGATTTGAGAATTCTGAATCTACAGGTTTCTGTTTCATCATCTCATTTTCAATACGTTTCCTCCCGCCTATACACCCCTCCCCAAAAAACAACAACAAAAAGCAAGCACAGAAAAACTGATATGTACGCGTCCTGCGTCCCTGACGCACAAAAATATAAAAGGACGCAGTAAAATAATATCCATGCGTCCCAGTGCTTTTCTTTTTTTCTTCCCTCACCATTTCAAGCTAACTGGAAATACATTTCAATAGTTTCTTAGAAACTAATTACACAGGATAGGTTAAAAGCTATGAGTTCAACGGTTTTAGTTGGGACTCATAAAACTTCCCGAAGACTCATTCAAAGCAAATATGTGCGTCCCAGGTCGCACTAAATCAAAAAGCTATCAGTATCACTGCAAGCATATATCATTATTTTACTTCTTGCAATTTTTCCCACCAGTTTAAAATGGTCGTCTTTCTCTGACAGCAATTTTTCTCAGATCTCCATAATTCTTCTTTCTAGCTGATCTTAACAATGATGTGGTCTGTATGGTCTTGATTCTATGTCTGATTTCTTATTCCTACAGTCTGCTTTCCAAACCTTTTTATTCCCGTCACCTTTACGTTTCACATTTGTTTGACCATCATAGGAAGATCCAAGTATTTATTTATCTTTCTTTCATTTTTAATCTGCTCCGCTGTAACAACAGAATCCACTAGATAAAAGTTCTTTTTTTTTGTTAATTAACCGTTTAATTTACAACTTCATAATAGGTCAGGGCTCTTCCCGTCAACCCACCATTTATATGTCATGTGATTGTTGTAAAGGAGGATATTTCCCCCACTAGAAATTGGACTCGTCCAACGAAAAACGTAAAAGATACAGACTAGACGAGAGTAGTATCTAGTCTTGCTAACAAATTATTTATTACAACGCGTTTGATTCTCTTCATTATATCCCCTTGTACCAAAAGGTAATAAACCCATTTTTTAACCTCTTCCGTATTCAATGTTTCTTATTAATAAATAAAGTCATCGGGTTGGCCTAAAATCGGTATCAGCAAGACAGCGAGAGAGTCTATCCCCTTTTCATTAGCGCTCGACCAAGGAGATTGTCTTGGCGTTTGAAGTGAAGTGTCATCAGCTAAACACTTTACCGCACAGATCCCTGTGGTACTCATACGCTGAATTGGCGAGGGCCGGTATCGAAACCGGAACCTTGTGTTTCCGAGTCGGACGCTCAATCGAACTAAGTCACAACAATTATTAAATGCTGATTGGAGAGAATTTGATCTTATAGTTTATTCATTAGTATTTATAATATGTTAAAGTCGGGGTGTGATATCGAGCTTAAGGCCGCTGTAAACGGCCTTTAAGTCAATTAAAAAAACATAAATTCTTACGTAAATGACAATACGTAAAATGTTACATGAAAGCTACTGAATTCAGCAAATGCGACAAAGAACCAGATGTTCTTTAATCTCATCATTTATTTTTCTGTTGAAAAAGAAGAAATCCCATTGCTATAATGGCTTATGCTCTTCTTTGTGCAAATCGATTTATAAATCTTTCGTGGGAATTTACATCAAAAGTTGTTGATGCCAAAAGGGGGGTTACTGCGTACCAATTTGTTTGGGGGAGCGAAGACAATGAATTAAACTTTCACCCATAGAACGTTCGGTTTTCTAAGGAGGTACTACTACTACTACTAATAATAATAATGATAATAATAATGCACACACACACACACACACACACACACACACACATATATATATATATATATATATATATTAAGGAGTTGCGTCTGTTTTGGTATGTACATATCGACTTATAACTCAGAAACGAGATGTAATTGAACATTAAATCACGCATACTATTTAATATGTTTATATTAAGGAAAAAAACACAAAATGTTTGTTTTTGACTTTTACTGATTGAATGATTTAATTCAATAACTAAACATTGTCGGATAGGGATCATGGGGTTGGTGGTATGGGGGTGTTTTGGGAATATGATTATCCATTTAAAGTGCTGGTGTCTGTGTATATATATATATATATATATATATATATATATATATATAGGAATAAGCAGGTTTTAAAAAGTTATTAAAAATCAAAAAGTCCTCAATACTGGCCAGATGATATCTAAAATACATTATTATCCATTCACTCCTCTGTGGCTGCTTTATTATAACTAATTTCTTTTGAAATCCGGCTTAGTTCAGTCGGTAGAGTGTCAGCCAAGTAATTACAAGGTTCCAGGTTCAACACCGGTCCTCGCCAACTCAGCGTATGAGTAGCACATGAATTTGTGGCGTAAAGTAAGGAATTGATGGTAGGTATGGCGTCTCTCCCCAGATGCAAAAAAAAAAACAAACAATCTCCTTGGTCTAACGCAAGTGTAAAGTGGATAGACTTCCTCGCTATCGATTTTAAGCCACCCCGACGACTTAATTAAAAAAAAATGCAATTGTTAGATGAATCCGAATTCAATTTTTCCAAACTCAAAATAATGCATGAAACTGACAGTTATGGAACAACCAAAGACAAATGAGTGAACAACAACTCATTTTAAGTCATATATATGTGTATTCTGAGACCGGTTTAGCTCAGTCAGTAGAGTATCCGCTTAGGAAGAAATCAGCAAACGCAATTTACGCCACCGAACCCGAGGATTCTATTGTCGAATCTCAAACTAGATCAAACAGATTTAACCCAAATGACGTAGAATACCGAACATCCACCTCTTTCTCTACAAAGCAAACTGTGAAAGAGAAATCGTTCAAACATTTCCCAAATTTAGAAACAAATAAAAACAACAAAAAAGTTACCTAAAAGCTTCCTGCTTTCCATCCAAGTAATTCATTCATAAAATAACCAATATTCAAAGATGAATGAACTCGGTCCACTTCCATGCAAACGATCACGTGATATTTTACACTTACCTACAAAAAAGAAAAGAAAATAATTATTTCAATTGAAAGAGCAATATTTTAAAAAGTTCTATTTCAAAATTTCTAAAACTGAAATTAATTTACTCATAGACTTTTGAACATCTATTTCACACGATATAATGAGAAGATAGCATGTACTAGTGTGAGTCAAAAGTTTTACAATATTTTGGTAACGTGTGAGACACAATTCGGGAGCTCCGGGTGCTTTTGCCGAAGTCATGAACGTGACAAACGACACTGGACTATGTGATGTGGAGCTCGTCTGATATTCTCCGTCCGAATGTTACTTGCCGGGTTTCTTCTGTGGCTTGGAACACAGCCTCGCAATTCACGGTTATCGGCTTACCTGACCTTGGCGCTTCGTCGAGAAATTTCAAAATTTCAAAAACTGAAATTAATTTCCTTGAAGACATTTAAACATCTATTTCACACGATGCAATGGGAAGATAGCATGTACTAGCGTGAGTCAAAAGTCTTGCAATATTTTGGTAACGTGTGAGACACAGCTTCGGATATTGGTTAATGGAATGAAAACAATCTACTCCAATGGATTAAATAAAGACTTTGGTTAGAAGTTCCATGTAGGGTCCCGAGTTCAACATGAAACACCTGAATAAAGCCGGGGTGCATATCGACCGAAACTTTATGAATGTAATAATAAAGATGAGGACAACAGTCCGAGAAATCAAAATAATATTAATAACTTTTTAGTTATTTTGATTTATAATCGCCTTCCTTTAAATCTTCATACGTTGAGTTTTCAATTCTAAATTTGTAAATTTAAAGTTCTAACTTAGTAGATATGTGTATTCTGATACCAGTTTAGCTCACTCAATAGAGCATCCGCTTAGGAATTGTAAGGTTCGAGTTTCTATACCGGCTCTCATTAACTCAGCGCATGAGTAACGCAGCTTCGATCTGTGCAGTAAAATGGAGAACTAGTGGTAGGTGTGGCGCTCCACCTTAGACGCATAACCAATATCCCTGGTCTAGCGATAAAAAAAGGAGATAGGCTCCCTCATTCTCCGGCTGTTACCGATCGCCCCTCCGCCGACTTTTATATGTATATTCTATACTGAAATGAATACCCGTTTGAATCAAGTAACTAATCAGTTTCATGGAATGAATGTAGTTTGTGTTATTCGTTATTAACAGTGAAATTATTACCATTAATTTAGGGAAAAGGGTAAGACATATCATTACTTAATTAAACTTAAACACACACACATATATATATATATATGAAGAGAGAGAGAGAGAGAGAGAGAGAGAGAGAGAGAGAGAGAGAGAGAGAGAGGGGGGATAGATAGATAGATAGATAGATAGATAATACGGTGAACTTTATAGTGGATCGATTGATTAAACTTAAAGAGAAACATTGGTGTTAGAGTAGAAACCACTTGAGATGGGAGAGAGAGAGAGGGAGAGAGAGAGAGAGAGAGAGAGAGAGAGAGAGAGAGAGAGAGAGAGGGGGATAGATAGATAGATAGATAATACGGTGAACTTTATAGTGGATCGATTGATTAAACTTAAAGAGAAACATTGGTGTTAGAGTAGAAACCACTTGAGATGAGAGAGAGAGAGAGAGAGAGAGAGAGAGAGAGAGAGAGAGAGAGAGAGAGGGGGGATAGATAGATAGATAGATAGATAGATAATACGGTGAACTTTATAGTGGATCGATTGATTAAACTTAAAGAGAAACATTGGTGTTAGAGTAGAAACCACTTGAGATGGGAGAGAGAGAGAGAGAGAGAGAGAGAGAGAGAGAGAGAGAGAGAGAGAGAGAGAGAGGGGGGGATAGATAGATAGATAGATAGATAGATAATACGGTGAACTTTATAGTGGATCGATTGATTAAACTTAAAGAGAAACATTGGTGTTAGAGTAGAAACCACTTGAGAGGGAGAGAGAGAGAGAGAGAGAGAGAGAGAGAGAGAGAGAGAGAGAGAGAGAGAGAGAGAGAGAGAGAGAGAGGGGGATAGATAGATAGATAGATAATACGGTGAACTTTATAGTGGATCGATTGATTAAACTTAAAGAGAAACATTGGTGTTAGAGTAGAAACCACTTGAGATGGGAGAGAGAGAGAGAGAGAGAGAGAGAGAGAGAGAGAGAGAGAGAGAGAGAGAGAGAGAGAGAGAAGAGGGGATAGATAGATAGATAGATAATACGGTGAACTTTATAGTGGATCGATTGATTAAACTTAAAGAGAAACATTGGTGTTAGAGTAGAAACCACTTGAGATCGAGAGATTGAGAGAGAGAGAGAGAGAGAGAGAGAGAGAGGGATAGATAGATAGATAGATAGATAATACGGTGAACTTTATAGTGGATCGATTGATTAAACTTAAAGAGAAACATTGGTGTTAGAGTGAGAGAGAGAGAGAGAGAGAGAGAGAGAGAGAGAGAGAGAGAGAGAGAGAGAGAGAGAGATAGATAGATAGATAGAGAACTTTATAGTGGAGAGAAACAGAGAGAGAGAGAGAGAGACAGACAGAGAGACAGAGAGAGAGAGAGAGAGAGAGAGAGAGAGAGAGAGAGAGAGATTTATAGTGCATAGATTATTTGTTACAATAGGGATTAAAGTATTTCAGAATTTCATTCATGGGTCCACCCGTTGGCGTGATTGGCGACTTGTGATGCTTAAGGACGGAATCATAGTGGATAAGCAGTCTATGACATGCAACACTTTCCTTAGACCCTTACTTAGGCTAGACTGGCTGTCGGAGAGGCCCCTTCCGATTAATCGACTGGTCATGTCAAGCCCTAACACCTATATGATTGCCCAAACCCTATTGCCCTTATGGCAAGCCCCAACCATTTTTATCATATGGGTACTAGAAGACGGTAGCTGAGGGTCGTCATGTCCTTGGTATAACGTCAAACTGAATCTGATGGTCAGGTTCCAGTTCTGGATGTTTGGGGAATGTGGAGTACCCCTTCATCCCCATTGCTCCTTGGTCCACTCTGACCCGGAATGGTAGTATCTGTTGGGTTCCTATTATGGGTTAAATAGAAAAATATGTTTATAAAACAAATTAAGTATCCATTAAGAATGAATTTATTTCAAAACTTCGTCGGCATTAAATGACCCACCGAGGTTGTTTAACCAAACAAAACAAACCAAATCGAAGGCCTCTAGGTTGATCTTATCACCAAGGAGAAATAGATACTCTTATTAGCAGTTAAGAAGGAGTTCTTTAATACTAAGATCTAAATAAAAATGTTTAAAAATAATGAACTAAACGCTTCATTTTGGTTTAAGAGTGGAGGGTCAAGAGTAGCGAGAAAATATCAAGTAGTTCAAGTGTTTTATAAAATTTTTTTCTCTGCCGGCTGAGAGTAGGTTTAACTGCAATTAATTAATATCATCGATCTCTTCACGATGAGAAGATAAACGAAAAGGTATTTTCTTCTAACCATTTCTTATTCAAAACTCTATAAAATGTTTATATATATATATATATATATATATATATATATTGGTTAGGAGGTAGATTTAGAAGGCCATCACAATGCAGTTTGGAATAAATAAAAAATAATAATACGGTAACAATGGTGGTGTGTGTTGACCTGTATTTTTTTATTATTTCTTGAATTTTCGAGGTAATACCTCTTTATCAAAAGAATTGAACTGAAGCAGTACAGCTATGGCATTTCTTCCTAAATGAATTTTTTTTTTTTTTTGAAAATGACGTTATTTTTGAAATAACTGTATTCCCGTGTGAGCGTGAATGCGTTTATTTATTTATTTTTTTTTTTTTGTACGTGTGCGTATGTTGTAATGCGCGTGACATTGAAAATGCGTGTTGGCTGTGACGTTAAGACTGTATCCTAGCGCGGGATTTTGTACGTGGGTATGTGCGAAAAAGTGTATTTGTGTTTTGTGACGTTTCCTGTTGGATTTTATATCAATTTAATATTATTAATATTATTATTATTATTAATATTATCATATTTATTTGCTTATTTACTTATTTATATCTAATTCAATTTATCTTTTTATATTTTATAATATTTAAATATATATATATATATATATATATATATATTTAATTTATTTATTTATAAATAAATAAATTATTTATTTTTTTATAATATAATAAATTAAATATATTATATATATATATATATATATATATATATATTTAAAAATATTATAAAATATAAAAAGATAAATTGAATTAGATATAAATAAGTAAATAAGCAAATAAATATGATAATATTAATAATTAATAATATTAATATTAAATGATTAAATTGATGTAAAATCCAACAGGAAACGTCACAAAACACAAATACACTTTTTCATTCGCACATACCACGTACAAAATCCCGCGCTAGGATACAGTCTTAACGTCACAGCCAACACGCATTTTCAATGTCACGCGCATTACAACATACGCACACGTACAAAAAAAAAAAAAAAAAAAAATAAACGCATTCACGCTCACACGGGAATACAGTTATTTCAAAAATAACGTCATTTTCAAAAAAAAAAAAATTCATTTAGGAAGAAATGCCATAGCTGTACTGCTTCAGTTCAATTCTTTTGATAAAGAGGTATTACCTCGAAAATTCAAGAAATAATAAAAAAATACAGGTCAACACACACCACCATTGTTACCGTATTATTATTTTTTATTTATTCCAAACTGCATTGTGATGGCCTTCTAAATCTACCTCCTAACCAATACATACACAATGCTTCAAGCAAATTATGAAACTCTCTTATATATATATATATATATATATATATATATATATATATATATATGGAATTTCATAATTTGCTTTTGAAGCATTGTTATGTAAAGTATATTATTATTTATATTTTTGAAGGCAATTATGATGTGTATATCGTATAAAATCCGATGATTATTGAAAATAATCATGACAAGCAAACCCGGCGAATAACGTACGCCACGTGGAACACCGTACAGCTGTTTCAACTTTATTGGCGCACGTTATTCGCCGGGTTTGCTTGTCATGATTATTTTCAATAATTATCGGATTTTATACGATATACGCATTGTAATTGCCTTCAAAAATATAAATAATAATAATAATACCAATTGTAGTTGGTGCACTTGGAACAGTCCCAAAAGGATTAGAAAAGGTTTTGGAAAGTTTGTAAATCAGAGGAAGGATTGAAACCATTCAGAACACTGCACTGCTGCAATCTGGCAGAATACTCAGAAGAGTCCTGGAGACCTGAGGAGACTTGCTGTCACTCAGACACCAGTGAAAGACCATCAGCTAATGCTGATGTGGAAACTCAAAAGGAGTAAATAAATAATAATATATATATATATATATATATATATATTATATATATATATATATACACATGGTGTTCGGGAGAAATTTGACAGTTTCATAAGGAAAAAGAAAAAGTGTTTGGTAACTACAAAATTTAATGGATTGTAAAGAAATTCAACAGGCACGAAAATTACACTACTGTCAACAAGTTTCATTGAAAATAACCGCCTCAATCCTGCTCCGGAACCTGGAGCAAGCTGGGAAGGGTCTCAAAAACTACCTTGATTCTGTCGATTAACTGGGTTTTTATATTTCTGGCACGGTGATTGGTGTCTTTCCCAACAGCGTCCCATACATCATAATCAATGGGGAGTTCGGAGGCCAAACATTGGGACTGGTATAGTAAATTTTTAAAACTTTTCCCAGAGGTGTGGCAGGGGTCCGAATCCTGCTGCCATACATATGGCCTACCATTGGCTACCCTTGTTATCCAGGGCTTGACTACAGTGTTTAGCAAGTCTTCGTAGACATCTGAGGGTCATCCAACACTTTTTCTGCAGACTTTCGAGGAATTCTGTTGTATGGACGCAATCAGATCGTCTGTTATGTTTCTTTCTTCTAGCCACAGTCCCGTAGTCTCCATTGCAATTCTCCAGTTCATGCCTGATTGTTTTTACTGTGTTCAGAGTGCATTGGGCAGTAACCATAATCTCCTTATTTTGGTGGCCGG
This sequence comes from Doryteuthis pealeii, assembly GCA_023376005.1. Classification (NCBI taxonomy): domain Eukaryota; kingdom Metazoa; phylum Mollusca; class Cephalopoda; order Myopsida; family Loliginidae; genus Doryteuthis; species Doryteuthis pealeii. The sequence continues at coordinate 100,203,366 of CM042149.1, read as the reverse complement.
TGCAGATCATCATGATACAAGTTATTCTCTTCAAACACATGATTCAGGTGTGTTCCAGTCAAATGCTCGATATAATGATTTTCGGTATAATTGTGTTATGAAATGTTAATTGGAATTCTTCATTCCTCTCTAAATATAAACAACAGTGTCATAATGGACAAATGGGAATCCAAAAGATTCAAAAAACGTCTAATTAGTTTTCATAAGAACTGGTGTGTGTGTGTGTGTGTGTGTGTGTGTGTGTGTGTTGGTTGATTGATTTTAAAGGCATGTCAAACCGTTTAGTGTTATTGTACGCTTAGAGACGAAATCACATTGTACGTTCATGTTTACATTTTTGTGGAGTTGTTTCTATCACAAACTATGGTACAAACTTTCTGACATTGAATTTTTAATTCTCACACAACTCAGACAATATCTTTCAAAAATTAATGTTACACCGCCCGGAGAGTGTTTTTTTTTTTTTTTTTTTTTTTTTTTTTTTAAATATTTTGCTAGTTTGTATAGAGGGACAAAATGTCGGTCCACAAGATAAGAATGGATCTTTAAAACACAGGAGTTCAAGTTTTATCACAAGAGTAAAGACTTTTTTTTATCGCTGGAATTTGATAAACATTCACAAAGAAATCGAAATTCAAAGAGATAACATCTCCCTCTAATGGTCACCTACGTCCTCTTTGTGCTCGTGGGGTAACGGTTATCGTCATAGGAAATGGAATCGGTGACCCGAGTTCAAATCCTAGATGAGGCTGTTTGCGTTTCACTTCACGCTAATGCCCTTGAGGAAGGCATGAATCCATCTGCACCCCCCCCCGCACATACACACCAGTTATGGGTAAATAAGAGTACATACTGGGTTCTTTAGGCAAGCAGTCCATGAAAAAAGGAAACATCTGATTTCAAATCAGCTTTACTCCCGCTTAAGTAGTTTATCTTGTGTCATATCCTGCTCATGGCGGAGGGGTTGGGTAAATACACACTTCCTCTTTTTTTTGGGCACGGACCTGCCCACGCGCACACGCACGTGCTGGAGAAGTCTTTAAAGTACCGTGTATGTCAAGTGATTTTGATTTATGTGAGACTGTATATTAAAGACTGAAACTTTATTCTTTTTAGAATTTAAATGAAAACATGTGCATCCTTAGGACTGAACTCGCCATTCCCTATTAGCTAGCAGCGGCTACCCGGCGTCGCCTGGGTAGAGGGAGATTTTTTAAGTTAGTCCCGCACATCCGTTATTACTGAATCGCGAATTGAATCTTCATAGGATGCCCCATTTAAATCCCAATGTAAAAAAAAAAAGCTACTTTGAAAAGAAATGTTAATGTCTACCATCTAAAATATTAAAAGAAAAAAAATCCATGCTGTTATCATTCAAATTTTATTTTTTAAACCATCTTCATGAATATAAATCAAATCTCTATTACTTTTGCTCAAAAACCAATCCCTGGTGATACTTAATGTGTATATATATTTACTTTGTCGTTAATTGTTTTATTTTCGAAGTTTCCTTCGGACATACATATACACACAACTGCCCTTTATATATGTATAGATGGTTCTATGAGACTAGTTTGCTAACCATTAGACCACGATGTGCTACACTCTTTGCTTATCAGAAAGTATCGAAAACTGTAATTGACTTGTCTAGATAAAGGTTGTTCGGTTGTTTTATTTATGTTTTACGGTATATCAACCCTTTTCGGGTAATTTAATACCGAATCAATTCGTTTTGATAAACAAACCAGTATACAATAAAATATATTCTGATTGAATGCACACACCTCTCCCACACTCGAAGAAAGTTCTACAATGTTAACAGCATGGGCAAACTATTTGGAAAAAATAGATCCCAAGAGCATATTAAACTTTTTGAAAAGAACCTATCAAGGATGCAAGTTCATAGACCTACAAAAATCACCCACACACTCTCTTGATGTTCAAATCCTCAACAGAAAACTTGATTTCAAAAAATAACTAAACCCTTATCACTATACCAATAGAAGCAAGATATGCAGGTGGCTGCACATGTGGCAGCTGCACCTTACAAAGGAAAAAAAAAACGTTTTCGGCATAAAATGACCCAATGGGTTAACGTGTCGTAAAACCCAACCAACCAAACATTTGATAAACAAAGAACTAGATTGCCTATAGTGCTTGTTGTTACTTAAGTGGTCATCCAATTAAGTATCGATATATATATAATAATATATATATTATATATATTATATACCAACCCCTCCGCACAAGCAGGATGTGACACAAGGTCAATTTCTTAAGCGGAGTTTAAACAGGTTTAAATTCAGAGTTTTCCTTCTCCTAAGACTGGTTGCCTAACCAAGGTTTAAGAGCCCAATCTGCCCTACTATTTATTATCCCATAGCTGGGAGGGAGAGTAGAATTCATACCTTTCCAAAAGGGTATTAGCGCTAAGGAAAATGCAATTACCACGTCCAGGATTTGAACTCGGGGTGACGAGTCCATTTCATATGATTTAACCATTAACACCACGCGCTTCTAATTAAGTATTGAATAAGCTCATCGCAGTTTCGATGTTACTCGCTGGAACCGGTGCTTTCAACATGACTTGAACTTAAAGTTAGAAAGTAACAAGTCTTTGTGTCCCGATTACGCATTGGTCTTAAAAGACTAATGCACTCCTAACGTTGTAATAATTGAATTATCATACTGTTGTATATATCACAGGTCCTGCTAGTCAATATTATTATACTTTTTACATATTGAACTATTTAGCAATAGCTCATAAGTAAACAAGAGCAACAATCACGATGTAGAACATGTCAAACAACTTTGACAGTTAAACACTTATTCATGGAATGCAGGTTTTTTTTGCTCACATCAGAAACCGTTATTTTAATGCAAACAATATGAAAAGATCTATTTGAAAAATGTCAACATGGAGGATATTCTCTCTTTTTTGAGGGAAATAAAATTATACCATAGAATATAGACATGATACAAATAATACCATACAACATAATCCCATAATGCTAACATTGTTAAAACCATTATAAAAAGTATAAATATAAATACACAATATGTATCACTTTCCCTAACGTTAGGATAACATAACCCCAAGACAGGTTGATATGGCCGTTAACACACTTAACAACAAATTGAACTTAATTTGTCCCATAACTTTTGACCGTTAAGATGCCGGGTTGGGTAAATATCACTTTCTGATTAGCAGTTTTGAGCGAAGCCCCAGTGCTGTACTTATATATATATATATATATATATATATATATATATGATATATATATATATATATATACCCACAGCACGC
>CM042149.1:100179316-100199959 GCA_023376005.1 Doryteuthis pealeii | reverse complement strand
AACCCCCGCCTTATTAAGGAAAAGGAATGGAGAGAGAGTTAAATCAATATCATTATAATTTTTCCAATATTGAACTAATTTGCGATTGCTCTTATAAACATCTCAAATAATTACATTGGTATATTCCACAGGTCCTGCTAGTTCGGTGCGTATAAGTAATGTAGCCTACCTTTTTGATTCTAATAGTATATGGTCTACCTGGTTTGAATGTGTCCTACCTCAGTAAGAGTATATTTATAGATATTAAATAGTAGGCAATTTATTGAAATTAATTATTTTTCACATATATTCAATTTCAAGAAATGTAATTCAGTCATAAGTTGTATATAGTAATATAAGAATAATTAAAAAATAATCATCCATAATTTACATTAATCAGAGATCTATTTAATTCTAAAATATTTTAAAATCCTTAAATAGGGTAGGGTTAGGGGTTAGGGTTTAGCAGTTATTATTATAACCTTATAATATAATACTTTTATGGAAGGTCACATACTATAAGAGAGACATAATTTCGTAGGCACATTCAAAAGGTACGCCACATATTATAATGGTACCGCTAGTTCTTATTAATTCGCTTATAAAGTTTTCCTTTCAGTCTCTCAATATTAGATAACTTTCTGATCCAACTCTTTTCTATTGGCTTATCACTGTTTGTGCACAGCTTTAGACGATATCGAAAACAACTTCAAGATTTCCACGTGAAAGATGGTGCTGCAAATAAAACTTCATTATTTTTTATCAGATTTGCATTATATATCAACCAATGAAAAGCTTTACATAAGAAAAATGGTGGGCGATAACTGAACTAGCCACCATAGATTATACATGCATGCATACACATAGGATGTGTATACACATAGATGACGTGTATACGCATACATAGGACGGTGTATACCCATTTATAGGACGTCTATAGCAAGATGGATTGTGTTTTGTGGTGAACTCCTGTGCAAATCTTTCTGCTTGCTTACACCAAATGTGGTGTTGGAAGATCTACTTTGTTTGCGCTCGGTTGAATGCCATCCAAGTTAAATGGATGAAGATAAGAACTACCCTGACAGGCAAAGGTGAAAATCCAGATGAGGTGCGTGTAAAGGAGGGGGACGAACGATACCATAAAATACTTTATAAAAAATCTTTAAAAAAAAAATAAAAAAAAAAAACAAGAATCTAATGCACATTATTTAGTAAAACATTGCCCTGTCGATGAGGTTTAGAATACGCCAGCTGTACCCTCACAGAGGGATAAGACCTCCCTCGAATTTATTCACGAAGACACACGTTTGAATTCTACCTAAATCTTAATTTCCCCCTCTTAGCTGTATGGCCCACTACCACATATCACCCAAACCATCCCGAGTAAGACGGACAAGACACGCGGGACACTGCTGGAGAAGCAAGGATGAACTCATAAGCGAGACGTCCTCCAGTGGAAGCCAAGCACATGGACAAGCCAGTGTGGGCCGACCAGCAAAAACGTACGTTGATCAGCTCTGTGCGGATACAGGAATGTGCTGCACAGAGGACTCCCCGAGAATATGAGCGATAGGGACGGATGGAGAAGAGATTGTCATGGATTCCGCGCTGAAAGCGTGACCATGATGATGATGATGATTATATGATAAAACTGGCGTGATGGTTACTATCGTGGGAAGGGATACACTGAGACGAGTTCATCCTGGACGAAGCGTTTGCAATTTCACTTGGCGCAAATACCCTTTGAGAAAAGTTAAAAACCAACTATATTCCCCCACTATGAGTAAATAAAAAGGCATACATTGGGCTCTTTAACCTTGGTCAGGCAACCAGTCTAGGGGAATGAAAAGTCCAAATTCAAACCTGTTAAACTCCGCTTAATAAATTTGACCTTGTGTCACATCGTACTCGTACGGAGGATTGATCATATATATATTAATTGGTGTTCTGGCATATCTTCGGTTCTCATAGTTTACATTGGTACTTGTTATGTATGATCATCCGGAACGTTGTGTATATAACAATAAAGATGAGGTAACAGTCCGAAATCTAAATAATGAAATGAGGTGGCTTCATCTTAAAAAAAATTCAAAGACAGATAAATCGAATTAGATATAACAAAATCTCATTTCCAAGAGAAAGTTGATTTAATAGTGAACTGATTTAATTTTGACTTGAATGACGAGAGGACTACCGCCCCACCCCACCCAACACACACATACATAGACATACAGATACTTTGCAGGTTTGGGGCTGTCGATAACCGAGAATTTACTGTGTAATTAGCATTCATTAATACTAAATAGATTAATCGATTAAAAGTATTTAGTAACAATTACAAAACGCCATGAATATAAATAAATGTGTTTATATGCCCATTTGCTATTTATTGGCAAACCTACACGTGCCTAAACACAACAGCCAGTGCAGCGAGGGGTCTATCCCTTCGAGTTGAATTTGCTCCATTCCTAACTTCCTTTTCTCATATATCAAACCAATTTTTCCCACTGAAATAAATTGAATGCCATTAATCCATCCTCCCAACGTTTTTGATAAGAAAAATGGCACTTGACATAAATAGAATAATTAACATTACATCTACTATAAAATAATATAAAATTACATAAAATCATATAAAATATATAATATTACATATATTATAGACATAAAAAAGTAAGTAAAGTCCGAGGGGGCGGCCTAGAGTCGGTATCAGCCAGTCAGCGAGGGAGTCTATCCCCTTTTCAATAGCACTAGACCAAGGAATTGTTTTAGCATCTGAGGGGAGCGCCAACCTACCATCAGCTCTTTACTTTAGCCCGCACAGATCCCTGTGCTACTCATAGGCTGAGTTGGCGAGGACCGGTATCGAACTAGGAAACCTTGTGGTTTCTAGCCGAACGCTCTACCGACTGAGGCTAACCTGGCCCCTCGAATGTAATGAAAAAATTTTATGTGCTGCAATAAGTTTAATGTTTACTTTTATAAATGATATTTTCCTTTGGCATAATGAATTTGGAAACTTAAATGTTTTTAGTGGAATTATTAACATAAGCGTATCGGAAGCTCGCTCATACATAAAATTTTAACTCAGAACAGAAATCCCAAAATCCACCGAGTGCCAGCTCGTAACTCGGAAAATTCGTAAGTCGGGGCATTCGTAAGTCAAGGTAACACTTATTAAGTAGAAACGATGATGCGTGGTGTTATGGTTAACGAGTTTGGCTTGTAGACCATTAGTTAGTTAGTTTAGTAAATTAGAGAAATAGATCACTAATTAGGACTGGGCCTATTCTTGTAGTGACCACCCAAAGCAGAGTTCGAATTCAGAGTTTTCCTTCTCCTAGACTTATTGTCTAACCAAAGGTTAAAGAGTCCAGTCTGTCCTACTATTATTACCCATAGTGGGGGGTTTGGTTTGTTTTACGGCATATCATTTAATGCGACTAAGTTTTGGGTTCAATAGGGTAATTGGTAAGAAAAAGAGGCCTAATAGGCCGAAATGTACATACAAGACTGAATTTTTCGATTTGTTTAGCCTTACATTTGAATGGTAATGCCCCTATATAATTAATTATTATTAATTAACTTTCAAAATTAGGTACGACTTCCAATTAAGCACATATTCTCCCAAAAAATTGTCGGCTAAAAAAGCCATAATCAAAACACATCGTTTGTGCATTTACTTCTCATATCTCTATATATAGGAGAGAGAGAAGAGAGAGAAAGAGAAAAGAGAGAGAGGAAAAGAGAGAGAGAGATTTTAATATTTTCAATTACTCCAATATTTTTTAGTACAATCCACTTCTTTAAGGAAATGTAAAATCCTGGGGATTTTGCTGTTATTTTTCAAATTATTTGCTTTGTATAAATTTTGTTCACATTAAGGTGGAGGGAGAGTAGTTGGAATTCATACCTTTCCCAAGGATATTAAGCGCAATGTAAATTGTAGCTTAGTCCAGGATTTGAACTCCCTACGACTCTAACTTACACCACGGCCTCCAACTTACTCCATTACTTGTGAATTCAAGTAGCACGCTACAAACTATCTGCCTGACACAAACTGACAATTTTCGTTTTTTTTCTTTCTTTTCATTGTCAAGGACTTGTAGAATCTTGTAGAATATCTGTGCACATAAAACGTAATCAGTAAAATATGAATTTAACATGCAGATTGCGTATTTCAAGCAAAGGATTTTAATCCTAGATTCAACCTTTAGTTGAATCTATTTAAAACCAATGTCAGTGATATAAAGCTTAAAGTGGATTAACTGGCAAATGAAATGCTATATTGATATGCTGTTGGGTTTAGTTCAGTACGGGCACGAAGCCAAAATTGGGCGGAATAGAAATAGGTTATGTTACACTAATCTTTCAAATAGGAGAATGAACATTTTTCCAACATTAAAAAGCAACATTCAAAATTTGACTTTTATCTAGACTCGAACACTGACCTCTGACGTCAGAGGGAAGTACACAAATATCACGCCATATTCTTCAAATCACCATCATGGCAAACCGAAACCCAACTCTTTTTATCACACAAACCATATCACACACCAACACACACACACACACACACACACACATATTATATATATATATATTATATATATATATATATATATGATAAAAATAGTTGGGTTTGCATTTCATATTGCGCTAATAACTTAAGAGTCCCCTAATGGGGCCACCTGTTGGCCGTGAAGTGGCGACCCGTGAGCTTAAAGAGGGAACCCTGGTGACTGAGTAGTACATGACATGTTAACACTCCACTTCAATCAGCTGGTCATGTCAAGCCCTAGCAACCTATATGATTGTTCGGTAATTCAAGCATCAGCCACTAGGAGCCATAAACCTTAACCACTCGAAGACCTTCATTAACTTACAAGTTCTCCCAAAAACATATTGCGGTATTTTGTCTGTAGTACTTCAATGAGTGCAACTTATTGTGTAATGGTTATATCGTAGGATGTGGACTCATAAACGAGTGGTTTGCATTTCACATAGCGTTAATTGAAATAAGGAGGACGATCTACCTTCCTTAGATAGGACGTTCCATCGTGGAGTAATGACTTGCAAGCTAGTCTTGCAGATCCATTACTACAAAATATGGAGGCGCGTGGTGTAATGGCTAGTCGTGGGAAATGGGCTCGTCGACCCGAGTTTCAAATCCTGGACGAAGTTGTCTACCATTTCACATAGCGCTAATACCATTGGGAAAAGTATGCATCCACCCGTTCTCCATGCAGCTATGGGGTAAATAGCTGGGCAGACTGGGCCTCTTTAAACTTGGTTCATCAACCAGTCTAGGAGAAGGAAACTGTGAATTCAAACCTGTTAAACCTGCCCAAATTGACCTTGTGTCATATCTACTCGTACGGATGGGCTGCTAAATATGTACTACAAAATAGCAAGTTTGATCTCGCTGGATACCCCATACGTGTCGGCTTATGATCAAGTCACGTTGAAAGCGCCGGTTCTCGCTAGATCACCGAAATTAAGCAGTGATGAGCCTGTTCATATTTAGATGGGTGATCACTTAAGCTACAACAGGTACTGTAAGAAACCGAATATCAAAAGGATTTGATTCGACATTAATGATCCAGAAAGAATTGATATATCGTAAAACCAACCAACCAAACCATACTTGCGACCTTGTGTCACATCCTATCCGTGGCGAACGGATTGAGTAAATACCTATTACGACGTCCCATCGAGTGGTCTACATGATTAGCAATATTCTCGCAGATCCATTATTACTAAATAGCGAGTTCGATCGTCACCGGATGCCCCATCTTGCGACCTTGTATCACATCCTACCCGTGGCGAACGGATTGGGTAAATACTATTAGGGACGTCCCATCGTGATCTAATGTATTAGCAACCTATTCTCGCAGATCCATTATTCTAAAATAGCGATTTCGATCGTCACGGATGCCCCGTACTTGCGACCCTTGTGTCACATCCTACCCGTGGCGAACGGATTGGGTAATACCTACTTCCTGGGAAAAAATATAAACTTCAACTATTCTCTTCCTCTAATGGGTAAATAGTAGGGCAGACTGGGCTCTTTAACATTATGGGCAATTGATTCTAGAAGGAGAACTCTTATACAAACCAGTTGTAAACTAGAGAGGGATTGGCGCCGTCAGGATATCCTTGTCTAAAACGCAATCATGAGTAGCTCCCCACCCTAGGACCAAAAGCAGATTACAGGTTAAGTATTTTATTGCTTCACTAAAAAGTGGAAAGATAAATTTATTGGTAATCTAAACATTACCCTACCTTAAATGAAAGTAGCCTCCCCTTATTTATCTTAAAATGTGTTCTTAATTGTGCTGCGCATTTTTGAAATGACTTTAATTGTTATTAAGAACACATTTTATGAAATTTTTGTGTTAAAACATGCAGTTGTATTGATTCGAACAAATGCGTATTTTCAGTGTAGATTTACGGTGAAATGAAAATGCCGACCAAAACATACAGCTTCCTCAAAAGTGAAACAAACAGGGGAGGTTACTCTCATTTATTTGACTGATGTTCAGATTACCAATTTGTGTTCAGTTTTTAAACTTAAAATTCTGTTCATTTGGCGGGTTTAAGCTCGTTTACAAAGACTAACGAACGGCGCAACTTTTGGAAAGAAAAAAGTTAATGAAATATTCGCTTGAAAAAAGAAATTTAACATGAAAAATGAAACACACTTGTTCTTCTTAGTTTCGTGAATATATTTTTCCTCGCCTTTCAGAAAGTGGAGCAAGTGAGATTTCTTTGAATCCCTCAGGCCATAAAAAAAAAAAAAAGAGTATGTACTTCTTATAAGATCTAAATTAAGGAAATAATACGAATTCCAGATGCATGAATTGGATTAAAATTAACCAATTGCTCATTTCTATATTAAACGAATAAATTTGTATTTTAACGTTGAAAAATAGAATTTATATTTATTTGATTTCTTTGTTTAGATTTTCGTCTATTCTATTTTACATTATAACATTGTTTTTTTGGCGGTTTTTTTTTAAAGGAACGAATATTTAGTGACAGTAATATTGACACTATTCTATATATAATATATATACGCACTATTCTTTAAACACCTCATATGGTGTAAGGTTTAAGCAAGTAAATTAGCAAAACCATTGGTTTATTGAATATTTCTCTGAATGTTGTGAGCTGAAGGGCTTGATGATTAGTATTATTCTGCGTTATTCGGGACTAATTGTCCTCCGAGGAGAGAGGAAAACGTTTCGCGATTGTCCTCCGCTTCTTCAGGTATTCGAGTTTGATTCAGCCTTATCCTTGTAGACTGGTTCCAGGCCAAGGTTAAAGGAGCCCATACTTCATATCATTGTTGTAATCTAATAACTGACTAATTCTCATATTCAAATGTCTCAAAGTTGAATCAGAATGGTTAGAAACAAATCAAAATTAATATGTTTAATGTTTAATGCCTTTTCTTTTTCTAGTGAATGCATGTTCTATATAAGAAAAGCCAACAAAAAATATATATAATATTTGAGTAGGTTTTGCCATGCTGTTAAAATTTGAGATCATTTGACTAGAAAATTTATCAAGTTATTACGATTACTATAATATTTTCTGAAACGCTCCATAAAACTCCACATATACAAAACATATACGGAGAAAGGTAAGACAAACGCACGGGATGTTGTAAAACAAATGGATGTTTATTTGTCGTATTCTTGGTGTTGTCGAACGGGTTATAACTTTCGGTCTGTTAGAACAATCTCAGGGCGTTGGGATTTGAGTTTCTTGCTTCAACGGGAAGCATTTTCATACTGGGGAAGTTAGGACATCAGCTCTGAATATGTAGGAGCGGGTGACAATTGTTGGTGTTATATCCGTACTGCGGTCGTGTGTGTGTGGTGTGGTGTGTGTGTTACTTAGTCAATAAAGATATTAAACAAATATATTCATATATTTGTGGTTTGACAGTAATTGCTACGCCAATTGTTAGAGTCGCTTCTCACTGGTCGTCCTAATACTTTTGGCCTTGTGCTATATGTTATTACTTATTGACAATGTAACACACACACACCACACACAACACGACATACGTATATGACACCAACAATTGATCACCCCTCCTCAATTCACGACCTCCTAACTCTCCAGTATGAAAATGTTCACCGTTGAAGCAAGAACTCAATCCACGCCCTGAAGATGGTCTAACAGACCGAAACTTTATAAACGTCGACATCACTACCGACAATAAACATCCATTTTGTACAACATCCCGTGTTTGTCTACCTTCTCCGTAATGTTTGTGTATATGTGTGAGTTTTGTATGGAGCGTTTCGAAAATATTTATAGTAATCTAATAACTTGATAAATTTTCTAGTTCAAATTATCTCAAATTTTAACAGCATGGTGCAAAACCTACTCAAATATTATATAGTTTTTGTTTTCTTTTCTTATAGAAACCATCATTCACTAGAAAAGAAAAGGGCATTTAAACATTAAACAATAATTTTGAGTTGTTTCTACACATTCTGATCAAACTTTGAGATCATTTGAATGAGAATTAGTCAAGTTTATTAGAATTACAAAATGATATGAAGTATGTGGCTCTTTACCTTGGGCCTGGAACCAGTCTACAAGGATAACTGAATTCAAAACTCGAAATACCTGAGAAGGCCCGGAGGACCATATCGGCCGAAACGTTGTACAATAACAATGAAGATGGGGACAATAGTCCGAATAACGCAGATAATACTAATATCAGCCTCATCTCAACATTCAGAGAAATCATCAATACAATGGTTTGCTAATTTAGCTTGTTAACCGTTACACCATATGAGGTGTTTAAAGAAAGTGGTTATTATATTATATATAGAAAATATTGTCAGATAATTACTGTCACTAAGATATTCTGTTCCTTAAAAAAAACGCCAAAAACAATGTTATAATGTAAAATAGAAATAAGACGAAAATTCTAAACAAAGAAATCAAATAAATGATAAAATTCTAATTTCATACGTAAAATACAAATTTATTTTTCGTTTAATATAGAAATGAGTCATTGGTTAATTTTAATCCAATTCATGCATCTGGAATTCGTATTTTTCTGTAATTTAGATTTTATAAGAAGTACATACTCTTTTTTTTTTATGGCCTGAGGGAATTCAAAAGATCTCACTTGCTCGACTTCTGAAAAGGCGAGGAAAAAATATATTCAACGAAACTAAGAGACAAAGTGTGTTTCATTTTCATGTTAAATTTTTCTTTTTTCAAGCGAATATTTCCATTAACTCTTTTTCTTCCAAAAGTTGCCCGGTATTTTTAAACGAGCTTAAAACCCGCCAAATGAACAGAATTTTTAAGTTTAAAAACTGAAACAAATTGGTAATCTGAACATCAGTCAAATAAATGAGAGTAACCTCCCTTGTTTGTTTCACCTTGAGGAAGCTGTATGTTTTGGTCGGCCATTTTTCATTTCACCGTAAATCTACACTGAAAATACGCATTTGTTCGAATCAATACAACTGCATGTTTTAACACAAAAATTCATAAAATGTGTTCTTAATAACAATTAAGTTCATTTCATAATGCGCAAGCACAATTAAGAACACATTTTAAGATAAATAAGGGGAGGCTACTTTCATTTAGGTAGGTAATGTTTAGATTACCAAAAATTTATCCACTTTTTAGTGAAGCAATAAAATACTTAACCTGTAATCTGCTTTGGTCCTAGGGTGGGGAGCTACTCATGTATTGCGTTTTAGACAAGGATATCCTGACGGCGCCAATCCCTCTCTAGGTTTACCAACTGGTTTAGTATAAGAGTTCTCCTTCTAGATCAATTGCCATAATGTTAAAGAGCCCAGTCTGCCCTACTATTTACCCATAGATGGAAGGAGAATAGTTGAATTTATATTTTTTCCCAGGAGTAGGTATTTACCCAATCCGTTCGCCACGGGTAGGATGTGACACAAGGTCGCAAGTACGGGGCATCCGGTGACGATCGAACTCGCTATTAGTATAATGGATCTGCGAGAATAGCTGCTAATCATTAGATCACGATGGACGTCCTAATAGGTTTTACCCAATCCGTTCGCCACGGGTAGGATGTGATACAAGGTCGCAAGTATGGGGCATCCGGTGACGATCGAACTCGCTATTTAGTAATAATGATCTGCGAGAATAGCTTGCTAATCATTAGACCACGATGGGACGTCGTAATAGGTATTTACTCAATCCGTTCGCCACGGATAGGATGTGACACAAGGTCGCAAGTATGGTTTGGTTGGTTGGTTTTTACGATATATCAATTCTTTCTGGATCATTTAATGTCGAATCAAATCCTTTTGATATTCGGTTTCTTACAGTACCTGTTGTAGCTTAAGTGATCACCCATCTAAATATTGAACAGGCTCATCACTGCTTAATTTCGGTGATCTAGCGAGAACCGGCGCTTTCAACGTGACTTGATCATAAGCCGACACGTATGGGGTATCCAGCGAGTATCAAACTTGCTATTTTGTAGTACATATTTAGCAGCCCATCCGTACGAGTAGGATATGACACAAGGTCAAATTTGGGCGAGGTTTAACAGGTTTGAATTCACAGTTTTCCTTCTCCTAGACTGGTTGATGAACCAAGGTTAAAGAGCCCAGTCTGCCCAGCTATTTACCCATAGCTGCATGGAGAACGGGTGGATGCATACTTTTCCCAATGGTATTAGCGCTATGTGAAATGTAGACAACTTCGTCCAGGATTTGAACTCGGGTCGACGAGCCATTTCCCACGACTAGCCATTACACCACGCGCCTCCATATTTTGTAGTAATGGATCTGCAAGACTAGCTTGCAAGTCATTACTCCACGATGGAACGTCCTATCTAAGGAAGGTAGATCGTCCTCCTTATTCAATTAACGCTATGTGAAATGCAAACACACTCGTTTATGAGTCCACATCCTACGATAATAACCATTACACAATAAGTGCACTCATTGAAGTACTACAGACAAAATACCGCAATATGTTTTTGGGAGAACTTGTAAGTTAATGAAGGTCTTCGAGTGGTTAAGGTTTATGGCTCCTAGTGGCTGATGCTTGAATTACCGAACAATCATATAGGTGCTAGGGCTTGACATGACCAGCTGATTGAAGTGGAGTGTTACATGTCATGTACTACTCAGTCACCAGGGTTCCCTCTTTAAGCATCACGGGTCGCCACTCACGGCCAACAGGTGGCCCCATTAGGGGACTCTTAAGGTTATTAGCGCAATATGAAATGCAAACCCAACTATTTTTATCATATTATATATATATATATATATATATATATATATATATGTGTGTGTGTGTTGTGTGTGTGTGTGTGTGTGTGTGTATATGGGTGTGTGATAAAAAGAGTTGTTGGGTTTCGGTTGCCATGATGGTGATTTGAAGAATATGACCGGGCGTGATATTTGTGTACTTCCCTCTGACGTCAGAGGTCAGTGTTCGAGTCTAGATAAAAGTCAAAATTTTGAATGTTGCTTTTTAATGTTGGAAAATGTTCATTCTCCTATTTGAAAGATTAGTGTAACATAACCTATTTCTATTCCCGCCCAATTTTGGCTTCGTGCCGTACTGAACTAAACCCAACAGCATATCAATATAGCATTTCATTGCCAGTTAATCCCACTTTAAGCTTTATATCACTGACATTGGTTTTAAATAGATTCAACTAAAGGTTGAATCATAGGATTAAAATCCTTTGCTTGAAATACGCAATCTGCATGTTAAATTCATATTTTACTGATTACGTTTTTATGTGGCACAGATATTCTACAAGATTCTACAAGTCCTTGACAATGAAAAGAAAGAAAAAAAACGAAAATTGTCAGTTTGTGTCAGAGCAGATAGTTTGGGTAGCGTGCTACTTGAATTCACAAGTAATGGAGTAAGTTGGAGGCCGTGGTGTAATGGTTAGAGTCGTAGGAGTTCAAATCCTGGACTAAGCTACAATTTACATTGCGCTAATATCCTTGGGAAAGGTATGAATCCAACTACTCTCCCTCCACCTAATGTGAACAAAGTACTACCAAGCAAATAATTTGAAAAATAACAGCATCCAGGATTTTACATTTCCTTAAAGAAGTGGGATTGTACTAAAAAATATGAGTAATTGAACAATAGTTAAAATCTCTCTCTCTCTTTCTCTCTCTCTTTCTCTTTCTCTCTCTTTCTCTCTCTCTATATATATAGATATGAGAAGTAAATGCACAAACGATGTGTTTTGATATGGCTTTTTTAGCCGACAATTTTTGGGAGAATATGTGCTTAATTGAAGTCGTACCTAATTTTGAAAGTTAATTAATTAATAATTAATTATATAGGCGGGCATACCTATTCAAATGTAAGGCTAAACAAATCGAAAAAAATCAGTCTCTGTATGTACATTTCGGCCTATTAGGCCTCTTTTCTACCAAATTACCGCTATGAACCCAAAACTTAGTCGGCATTAAATGATATGCCGTAAAACAAACCAAACCCCCCAGCTATGGGTAAATAGTAGGACAGACTGGACTCTTTAACCTTTGGTTAGACAATAAGTCTAGGAGAAGGAAAACTCTGAATTCGAACTCTGCTTTGGGTGGTCACTACAAGAATAGGCCCAGTCCTAATTAGTGATCTATTTCTCTAATTTACTAAACTAACTAACTAATGTCTACAAGCCAAACTCGGCATCATCGTTTCTACTTAATAAGTGTTACCTTGACTTACGAATGCCCCGACTTACGAATTTTCCGAGTTACGAGCTGGCACTCGGTGGATTTTGGGATTTCTGTTCTGAGTTAAAATTTTATGTATGAGCGAGCTTCCGATACGCTTATGTTAATAATTCCACTAAAAACATTTAAGTTTCCAAATTCATTATGCCAAAGGAAAATATCATTTATAAAAAAGTAAACATTAAAACTTATTGCAGCACATAATTCATTACATTCGAGGGGCCAGGTTAGCTCAGTCGGTAGAGCGTTCGGCTAGAAACCACAAGGTTCCTAGTTCGATACCGGTCCTCGCCAACTCAGCCTATGAGTAGCACAGGGATCTGTGCGGTAAAGTAAAGAGCTGATGGTAGGTGTGGCGCTCCACCTCAGATGCTAAAACAATTTCCTTGGTCTAGTGCTATTGAAAAGGGGATAGACTCCCTCGCTGACTGGCTGATACCGACTCTAGGCCGCCCCGTCGACTTTACTTACTTTTTTATGTCTATAATATATGTAATATTATATATTTTATATGATTTATGTAATTTTATATTATTTTTATAGTAGATGTAATGTTAAATATTCTATTATGTCAAGTGCTATTTTTCTTATCAAAAACGGTTGGGAGGAATGGATTAATGGCATTTCAATTTATTTCAGTGGGAAAAATTGGTTTGATATATGAGAAAAGGAAGTTAGGAATGGAGCAAATTCAACTCAGAAGGGGATAGACCCCCTCGCTGACTGGCTGTTTAGGCACGTGTAGGTTTGCAAATAAATAGCAATGGGCATATAAACACATTTATTTATATTCATGGCGTTTTGTAATTTTACTAAATACTTTTAATCGATTAATCTATTTAGTATTAATGAATGCTAATTAACACAGTAAATTCTCGGTTATCGACAGCCCCAAACCTGCAAAGTATCTGTATGTCTATGTATGTGTGTGTTGGGTGGGGTGGGGGGTAGTCCTCTCGTCATTCAAGTCAAAATTAAATCAGTTCACTATTAAATCAACTTCTCTTTGGAAATGATATTTTGTTATATCTAATTCGATTATCTGTCTGAATTTTTTTAGATGAAGCCACCTCATTTCAATTATTTAGATTTTTCGGACTGTTATCCTCATCTTTATTGTTATATACACAACGTTCCGGATGATCATACATAACAAGTACCAATGTAAACTATTGAGAACCGAAGATATGCCAGAACACCAAATTATATATATATATGATCAATTCCTCCGTACGAGTACGATGTGACACAAGGTCAATTTATTAAGCGGAGTTTAACAGGTTTGAATTTGGACTTTTCATTCCCCTAGACTGGTTGCCTGACCAAGGTTAAAGAGCCCAATATGCCTTTTTATTTACTCATAGCTGGGGGAATATAGTTGGATTTTTAACTTTTCTCAAAGGGTATTTGCGCAAGGTGAAATGCAAACAGCTTCGTCCAGGATTTGAACTCGTCTCATTGTATCCCTTCCCTACGATAGTAACCATCACGCCAGTTTTATCATATAAATCATCATCATCATCATGTCACGCTTTCAGCGCGGATATCCATGACAATCTCTCTCCATCCGTCCCTATCGCTCATCATTCTCGGGAGGTCCTCTGTGCAGCATCCTGTATCCGCACAGAGCTGATCAACGTACGTTTTTGCTGGTCGGCCCACACTGGCTTGTCCATGTGCTGGCTTCCACTGGAGGACGTCGCTTATGAGTTCATCCTTGCTTCTCCAGCAGTGTCCCGCGTGTCTTGTCCGTCTTACTCGGATGGTTTGGGTGATATGTGGTAGGTGGCCATACAGCTAAGAGGGGGAAATTAAGATTTAGGTAGAATTCAAACAGTGTCTTCGTGAATAAATTCGAGGGAGGTCTTATCCCTCTGTAGAGGGTACAGCTGGCGTATTCTAAACCTCATCGACAGGGCAATGTTTTACTAAATAATGTGCATTAGATTCTGTTTTTTTTTGTTTATTTTTTTTTAAAGATTTTTATAAAGTATTTATGGTATCTTCGTTCCCCTCCCTTTACACGCACCTGTCATCTGGATTTTCACCTTTGCCTGTCAGGGTAGTTCTTATCTTCATCCATTAACTTGGATGGCATTCAACCGAGGCAAACAAAGTAGATCTTCCAACACCACATGGTGTACAAGCAGAAAGATTTGCACAGGAGTTCACACAAAACACAATCCATCTTGCTATAGACGTCCTATAAATGGGTATACACGTCCTATGTATGCGTATACACGTCATATATATGTGTATACACATCCTATGTGTATGCATGCATGTATAATCTATGGTGGCTAGTTCAGTTATCGCCCACCATTTTTTCTTATGTAAGCTTTTCATTGGTTGATATTTATATGCAAATCTGATAAAAAAATAATGAAGTTTATTTGCAGGCACCATCTTTCACGTGGAAATCATTGAAGTTGTTTTCGATATCGGTCTAAAGTGTGGCACAAACAGTGATAAGCCCAATAGAAAAGAGTTGGGATCAGAAAGTTATCTAAATATGAGAGACTGAAAGGAAAATCTTTTATAAGCGAATTAATAAGAACTAGCGGTACCATTATAATATGTGGCGTACCTTTTGAATGTGGCCTACGAAATTATGTCTCTCTTATAGTATGTGACCTTCCATAAAAAGT
The DNA here is from genome assembly GCA_023376005.1 of Doryteuthis pealeii. Lineage (NCBI taxonomy): Eukaryota > Metazoa > Mollusca > Cephalopoda > Myopsida > Loliginidae > Doryteuthis > Doryteuthis pealeii. Next base: position 100,184,589 of record CM042149.1, on the reverse strand, counting down.
ATATTATAAGGTTATAATAATAACTGCTAACCCTAACCCCTAACCCTAACCCTATTTAAGGATTTTAAAATATTTTAGAATTAAATAGATCTCTGATTAATGTAAATTATGGATGAATTATTTTTTAATTATTCTTAATTACTATATACAACTTATGACTGAATTACATTTCTTGAAATTGAATATATGTGAAAAATAATTAATTTCAATAAATTGCCTACTATTTATATCTATAAATATACTCTTACTGAGGTAGGACACATTCAAACCAGGTAGACCATATACTATTAGAATCAAAAAGGTAGGCTACATACTATAACGGCACCGAACTAGCAGGACCTGTGGATATACCAATGTAATTATTTGAGATGTTTACTTAAGAGCAATCGCAATTAGTTCAATATTGGAAAAATATAATGATATTGATTTAACTCTCTCTCTCATTCTTTCTTAAAGGGGGGGTTGTAAAATATCTACATTAATTAGCCAAAAAAAAGTGACAAAAACACAACTCGGAAACTATCGAAGAAGAAGAAGAAGAAGAGAAGAGGATTAAATTAATTAGGTACGTCAAACCAGAAAAATATCTAATAAAGTGATTATCGTACTTTCATATATATATATTTACCAACCCCTCCACACGAGCAGGATGCGACACAAGGTCAATTACTTAAGCGGAGTTTAAGAGGTTTGAATTCAGAGTTTTCCTTCTCCTAGACCGGTTGTCTAACCAAGGTTAAAGAGCCCAGTCTGCCCTACTTTACCCATAGCTGGAGGGAGACTAGGATTCATACCTTTCCCAAGGGTATTAGTGCTAAGTGAAATGCAATTAGCACGTCCAGGATTTGAACTCGGGGCGACGAGTCCATTTCCCATGTCTTTAACCATTACACCACGCACTTCATTATATCGTACTTTCATATAGAAACACAAATCATCTGAAACTAATTATTTGAAGAAAACAGGATCTTGATATATTTATAGATTTAAATCATGTTCCGTAGTTGTAATAAAAATCTGAATTTATTCATTAAAGATTATTGCAATAATTATAATTGTAATTGACATTTCACTTCAGATTCGTTCATAAATTCTAATGATATACATCCACTTAGTACATCGTTATTTTACTTATATACTAAGCTTAGCTAAGCAAACTAGTCTTGCAGACTCATTACTACTGGAATAGCGAGTTGAATGACCCATAATATCGACCTTGTGTCATACTCTAACCGTGGCGAACGAGTTGGGTACAAAGGGAGTCCGATCGTGATGTAATGGTTAGAAACATAGTCTTGCAGACATTTTACTACTGAATTGCTAGTTAGATCCTCGCTGGATGCCCGATACTTGAGATCTAGTGTTCCATATACTTATAGCCGTTCTCCACTAATAGAATGAGACACATGGTCGTAAGTGTGGGATATCCAGCGAGAACCGAACTCGCTTTTTAATATGACTGGATCTGCGAGACTATCTTGCTAACCATTACACCACCATGAGACGCCCTGGGGTTACAAATGGATATATTTACAAAATATAATCCAAGTGGTAATGTTAGAACGCCTTTTCCTTTTTTATTATTTTCCCCTCAATAATTTTTAGATGATTTAATTATACTTACTAGTACAAAATAAAAAACACCCCCCGGGCGATGTAAAAATAGATTTTTGAAACATATTGCCTGAGGGGTGGGAGTAAAAAATTCAATGTCAGCGAGTTTGTACCCTAAGTAAAATCATCAAATTCATTAAAGGATTAAAAAATAAACAATTTGAAATGTAAACTTTAATATGTATAAAAATAAAACAAGTTTTAAATAAGTACATGACTGTATTATATATTATATATAGTTTGTTTTTTTTATACATATTTAAAGTTTACATTTCAAATTGTTTTATTTTTAATCCTTTAATGAATTTGATGATTTACTTAGGGTACAAACTCGCTGACATTGATTTTTACTCCCACCCCTAGGCAATATGTTTCAAAAATCTATTTTACAATCGCCGGGGGTGTTTTTATTTTGTACTAGTAAGTATAATTAATCATCTAAAAATTATTGAGGGGAAATAATAAAAAAGGAAAAGGCGTTCTAACATTACCACTTGGATTATATTTTGTAAATATATCCATTTGTAACCCCAGGGCGTCTCATGGTGGTGTAATGGTTAGCAAGATAGTCTCGCAGATCCAGTCATATTAAAAAGCGAGTTCGGTTCTCGCTGGATATCCCACACTTACGACCATGTGTCTCATTCTATTAGTGGAGAACGGCTATAAGGTATATGGAACACTAGATCTCAAGTATCGGGCATCCAGAAGGATCTAACTAGCAATTCAGTAGTAAAATGTCTGCAAGACTATGTTTCTAACCATTACATCACGATCGACTCCCTTTGTACCCAACTCGTTCGCCACGGTTAGAGTATGACACAAGGTCGATATTATGGGTCATTCAACTCGCTATTCCAGTAGTAATGAGTCTGCAAGACTAGTTTGCTTAGCTAAGCTTAGTATATAAGTAAAATAACGATGTACTAAGTGGATGTATATCATTAGAATTTATGAACGAATCTGAAGTGAAATGTCAATTACAATATAATTATTGCAATAATTTAATGAATAAATTCAATTTTTATTACAACTACGGGAACATGATTTAAATCTATAAATATATCAAGATCCTGTTTTCTTCAAATAATTAGTTTTCAGATGATTGTGTTTCTATATGAAAGTACGTATAATGAAGTGCGTGGTGTAATGGTTAAAGACATGGAAATGGACTTTCGTCGCCCCGAGTTCAAATCCTGGACGTGCTAATTGCATTTCACTTAGCACTAAATACCCTTGGGAAAGTATGAATCCTAGTCTCCCTCCAGCTATGGGTAAAGTAGGCAGAGCTGGCTCTTTAACCTTGGTTAGACACCGGTCTAGGAGAAGGAAAACTCTGAATTCAACCTCTTAAACTCCGCTTAAGTAATTGACCTTGTGTCGCATCCTGCTCGTGTGGAGGGTTGGTAAATATTATATATGAAAGTACGATAATCACTTTATTAGATATTTTTTGGTTTTGACGTACCTAATTAATTTAATCCTCTTCTTCTTCTTCTTCTTCTTCTTCGATAGTTTCCGAGTTGTGTTTTTGTCACTTTTTTTGGCTAATTAATGTAGATATTTACAACCCCCCTTTAAGAAGAAATGAGAGAGAGAGTTAAATCAATATCATTATATTTTTCCAATATTGAACTAATTGCGATTGCTCTTAAGTAAACATCTCAAATAATTACATTTGTATATCCACAGGTCCTGCTAGTTCGGGTGCCGTTATAGTATGTAGCCTACCTTTTTGATTCTAATAGTATATGGTCTACCTGGTTGAATGGTCCTACCTCAGTAAGAGTATATTTTATAGATATAAATAGTAAGGCAATTTATTGAAATTAATTATTTTTCACATATATTCAATTTCAAGAAATGTAATTCAGTCATAAGTTGTATATAGTAATAAGATAATTAAAAAAAATTCATCCATAATTTACATTAATCAAGATCTATTTAATTCTAAAATATTTTAAAATCCTTAAATAGGGTTAGGTTAGGGGTTAGGGTTAGCAGTTATTATTATAACCTTATAATATACTTTTTATGGAAGGTCACATACTATAAGAGAGACATATTTCGTAGGCCACATTCAAAAGGTACGCCACATATTATAATGTTACCGCTAGTTCTTTATTAATTCGCTATAAAAGATTTTCCTTTCAGTCTCTCATATTTAGATAACTTTCTGATCCCAACTCTTTTCTATTGGGCTTATCACTGTTTGTGCCACACTTTAGACCGATATCGAAAACAACTTCAATGATTTCCACGTGAAAGATGGTGCCTGCAAAATAAACTTCATTATTTTTTTATCAGATTTGCATATAAATATCAACCAATGAAAGCTTACATAAGAAAAAATGGTGGGCGATAACTGAACTAGCCACCATAGATTATACATGCATGCATACACATAGGATGTGTATTACACATATATATGACGTGTATACGCATACATAGACGTGTATACCCATTTATAGGACGTCTATAGCAAGATGGATTGTTTTGTGTGAACTCCTGTGCAAATCTTTCTGCTTGTACACCATGTGGTGTTGAAGATCTACTTTGTTTGCTCGGTTGAATCCATCCAAGTTAATGGATGAAGATAAGACTACCCTGACAGGCAAAGGTGAAAATCAGATGACAGTGGCGTGTAAAGGGAGGGGACGAACGAATACCATAAATACTTTATAAAAATCTTTAAAAAAAAAATAAACAAAAAACAGAATCTAATGCACATTATTTAGTAACATTGCCCTGTCGATGAGGTTTAGATACGCCAGCTGTACCTCTACAGAGGGATAAGACCTCCCTCGAATTATTCACGAAGACACTGTTGAATTCTACCTAAATCTTAATTTCCCCCTCTTAGCTGTATGCCACCTACCAATATCACCAAACCATCCGAGTAAGACGGACAAGACACGCGGGACACTGCTGGAGAAGCAAGGATGAACTCATAAGCGACGTCCTCCAGTGGAAGCCAGCACATGGACAAGCCATGTGGCCGACCAGCAAAAACGTACGTTGATCAGCTCTGTGCGGATACAGGATGCTGCACAGAGACCTCCCGAGAATGATGAGCGATAGGACGGATGGAGAGAGATTGTCATGGATATCCGCGCTGAAAGCGTGACATGATGATGATGATGATTTATATGATAAAACTGGCCGTGATGTTACTATCGTAGGGAAGGGATACAATGAGACGAGTTCAAAATCCTGGACGAAGCTGTTTGCATTTCACACTTGCGCAAAATACCCTTGAGAAAAGTTAAAAATCCAACTATATTCCCCAGCTAGTAAAAAAAGGCATATTGGGCTCTTTAACCTTGTCAGGCAACCAGTCTAGGGAATGAAAAGTCCAAATTCAACCTGTTAAACTCCGCTTAATAAATTGACCTGTGTCACATCGTACTCGTACGGAGGAATTGATCATATATAATATATAATTTGGTGTTCTGGCATATCTTCGGTTTTCAATAGTTTACATTGGTACTTGTTATGTATGATCATCCGGAACGTTGTGTATATAACAATAAAGATGAGATAACAGTCCGAAAAATCTAAATAATTGAAATGAGGTGCTTCATCTAAAAAAAATTCAGACAGATAATCGATTAGATATAACAAATATCATTTCCAAAGAAAGTATTCTCTCTCTCTTG
>CM042149.1:100102463-100179216 GCA_023376005.1 Doryteuthis pealeii | reverse complement strand
AAAATTGAACTCCTGTGTTTTAAGGATCCATTTTACTTTTGGACCGACATTTTGTCCCTTATAACAAACTAGCAAAAATATTTTTTTAAAAACAAAAAAAAACCACTCTCCGGGCGGTGTAAACATTAATTTTGAAAGATATTGTCTGAGTTGTGTGGGAATTAAAAATTTCAATGTCAGAAAGTTTGTACAATAGTTTGTGAAGAAAACAACTCCACAAAAATGTAAACATGAACGTACAAAGTGATACCTCGCCTCAAAGCATACAATAACTCTAAACGGTTGACATGCCTTTAAAATCAATCAACCAAAACACACACACGCACGCACACACGCACACACACACACACACACACACACCAGTTCTTTGAAAACTAATTAGACGTTTTTTGAATCTTTTGGATTTCCCATTTGTCCATTATGACACTGTTGTTTTATATTAGAGAGGAATGAAGAATTCCATTAACATTTCATAACACAATACGAAAATCATTATATCGAGCATTTGACTGGAACACACCTGAATCATGTGTTTCAAGAAAATAACTTGTATCATGATTGATCTGCACCGGCCACCAAAATAAGGAGATTATGGTTACTGCCCAATGCACTCTGAACACAGTAAAAACAATCAGGAGAGAATTGCAATGGAGACTACGAGGCTGTGGCTAGAAGAAAGCAACATAACAGACGATCTGATTGCGTCCATTACAACATAATTCCTCGAAAGTCTGCAGAAAAAGTGTTGGATGACCCTCAGATGTCTACGAAAACTTGCTAAACACTGTAGTCAAGCCCTGGATAACAAGGGTAGCCAATGGTAGGCCATTATGTATGGCAGCAGGATTTGGCCCCCTGCCACACATCTGGGAAAAGTTAAAAATGGGTACTGGCAAATTTTTTACTATACCAGTCCCAATGTTTGGCCTCGAACTCCCATTGATTATGATGTATGGGGCACTGTTGAGAAAGACACCAATCACCGTGCCAGTAATATAAAACCCCAGTTAATCGACAGAATCAGGTAGTTTTTAGAACGCTTCCCAGCTTGCTCCAGGTTCCGAGCAGGATTGAGGCGGTTATTTGAGTGAAACTTGTTGACAGTAGTGTAATTTTCGTGCCTGTTGAATTTCTTTACAATAGTAAATTTTGTAGTTACAAACACTTTTCTTTTTCCTTATGAAACTGTCAAATTTCTCCCGAACACCGTGTATATATATATAATTATTATTATTATATTATTATTATTATTATATTTACTCCTTTTGAGTTTCCACATCAGCATTTAGCTGATGGTCTTTCACTGGAGTCTGAGTGACAGCATGTCTCCTCAGGTCTCCAGGACTCTTCTGGGTATTTCTGGCAGATTGCAGCAGTGCAGTGTCTGAATGGTTTCAATCCTTCCTCTAATTTCCAAACTTCCAAACCATTTTCTAATCCTTTTGGACTGTTCCAAGTGCACCAACTACAATTGGTATCATTATTATTTATATTTATATTTTTAAGGCAATTACAATGCGTATATCGTATAAAATCGATAATTATTGAAAATAATCATGACAAGCAAACCCGGCGAATAACGTGTGCCAATAAAGTTGAAACAGCTGTCGTGTTCCACGTGGCGCACGTTTATTCGCCGGGTTTGTTTGTCAGGATTATTTTCAATAATTATCGAATTTTATACGATATACACATTGTAAGCCTTCAAAAAATAAAAATAATAATATACTTTACATAACAATGCTTCAAAGCAAAAATTATCAAATTCCATATATATAATATATATATATATATATATATATATATATAACATTTTATAGAGTTTGAATAAGAAATTGGTTAGAAGAAAATACCTTTTCGTTTATCTTCTCATCGTGAATAATCGATGATATTAATTAATTGCAGTTAAATCTACTCTCAGCCGGCAAGAAAAAAATTTTATAAAAACACTTGAACTACTGATATTTTCTCGCTACTCTTGACCTCCTCTCTTAAACCAAAATGAAGCGTTTAGTTCATTATTTTTAAACATTTTTATTAGATCTTAGTATTAAAGAACTCCTCTTAACTGCTAATAAGAGTATCTATTTCTCCTTTTGATAAGATCAACCTAAAGGCATTCGATTTGGTTTGTTTTGTTTGGTTTACGTATATCAACCTCGGTGGGTCATTTAATGCCGACAAAGTTTTGAAATAAATTCATCTTAATGATACTTAATTTGTTTTATAACATATTTTTCTATTTAACCCATGATAGGAATTAACAGATACTACCATTCCGGGTCAGAGTGGACCTGGAGCAATGTGTGAAGGGGTGCTCCACATTCCCCAAAACCTCCAGAACTGGAACCTAACCATCAGATAGAGTTTTAACGTCATACCAAGGACATGAAGACCCTCAGCTACCATCTTCTAGTACTCATAGATAAAAATGGTGGGCTTGCCATAAAGCAATAGGGTTTGGGCAATCATATAGGTGTTAGGGCTTGACATGACCAGTCGATTGATCGGAAGGGGCCTCTCCGACAGCCCGTCTAGCCCAAGTAAGGGTCTAAGGGAAGTGTTGCATGTCATAGACTGCTTATCCACTATGATCCGTCCTTAAGCATCACAAGTCGCCAATCACGCCAACGGTGGACCCATGAATGAAATTCTGAAATACTTTAATCCCTATTGTAACAAATAATCTATGCACTATAAATCTCTCTCTCTCTCTCTCTCTCTCTCTCTCCTCTCTCTCCTCTCTCTTCTCTCTCTCTGTATATATATATATATATATATATATATTGTTGTGTGTGTGTGTGTGTGTGTGTGTGTGTTCATTCATTTCTTTCTATCTCTCATTTGAAGTGATTTCTACTCTAACACCAATGTTTCTCTTTAAGTTTAATCAATCTATGACTATAAAGTTCACCGTATTATCTACCTATCTATCCCCCCTCTCTCTTCTCTCTCTCTCTCTCTCTCTCTCTCTCTCTCTCTCTCTCTCTCTCTCTCTCTCTCTCTCTCTTCATATATATATATATATATGTGTGTGTGTTTAAGTTTAATTAAGTAATGATATGTCTTACCCTTTTCCCGAAATTAATGGTATAATTTCACTGACAATAACGAATAACACAAACTACATTCATTCCATGAAACTGGTTAGTTACTTGATTCAAACGGGTATTCATTTCAGTATAGAATATACATATAAAAGTCGACGGAGTGACGAATCGGTATCAGCAGGACAATGATGGAGTCTGTCCTCTTTCTTTATTGCTAGACCCGGGAATTGGTTTTGCGTCTAAGGTGGAGCGCCACACCTACCACTAGTTCTCCATTTTACTGCACAGATCGAAGCTGCGTTTACTCATGCGCTGAGTTAATGAGAGCCGGTATAGAAACTCTAACCTTACATTCCTAAAGCGGATGCTCTATTGAGTGAGATAAACTGGTATCAGAATACACATATCTACTAAGTTAGAACTGAAAACTCTACATATGTTGATTTAAAGCAAGGCGATTATAAAAGTCGGAAAATTTACTGAGTTAAAACTGAAAATTATTGAGTTAGCACTGAAAATGTACTAAGAACTGAATTTACTAAGTTAGAAACGAACATTCTGCTAATCTAGAACAGAAAAGTTACTGAGTTAAAACTGAAAATTTATGAGAACAGAAAATCTTCTGAGTTATCACTGAAAATTTAATAAGTTTGAACTAAAAAATTACTAAGAACTGAAAGTTTACTAAGTTATAACTGAAAGTTTACTGAGTTAGAACTAAAAATTTACTTAGAACTGAAAATTTACTTAGAACGAGAATTTTTACAAAGTTAGAATTGAAAACTCTACGTCTGATGATTAAAGCAAGGCGATTATAAATCAAAATAATTAAAAAGTATAATATTATTTTGATTTCTCGGACTGTTGTCCTCATCTTTATTATTACATTCATAAAGTTTCGTCGATATGCACCCCGGCTTTATTCAGGTGTTTCATGTTGAACTCGGGAACCCTACATGGAACTTCTAACCAAACTATTTATTCATTGGAGTAGATTGTTTCTTATTCGTTAACCAATATCCGAAGCTGTATCTCACACGTTACCAAATTATTGCAAAACTTTTGACTCACATAAGTACATGCTATCTTCCCATTGCATCGTGTGAAATAGATGTTTTAAATGTCTACAAGGAAATTAATTTCATTTTTGAAATTTTGAAATAGAACTTTTTAAAATATTGCTCTTTCAATTGAAATAATTCTTTTCTTTCTTTTTTGTAGGTAAGTGAAAATATCACGTGATCGTTTGCATGGAGGTGGACCGAGTTCATTCATCTTTGAATATTGATTATTTTATGAATGAATTACTTGGATGGAAAGCAGGAAGCTTAGGTAACGTTTTGTTTTGTTTTTGTTATTTGTTTCTAAATTTGGGAAAAGTTGAAACGTTTTCACTTTCACAGTTTGCTTTGTAGAGAAAAGAGGTGGATGTTCGGTATTCTACGTCATTTCGTCAAATCTGTTAGATTTAGTTTGAGATTCGACAATAGGAACCCTCGGTTCGGAGCGTAAATTTGCGTTTGCTGATTTCTTCCTAAGCGGATACTCTACTGACTGAGCTAAACGGTCTCAGAATACACTATATATGACTTAAAATGAGTTGTTGTTCACTCATCTGTCTTTAGTTGTTCCATAACTGTCAGTTTCATGCATTATTTGAGTTAGGAAAATTGAATTCGGATTCATCTAAACAAATTGCCTTTTATTTAATTAAGTCGTCGGGGTGCTTAAAATCGGTATCAGCCAGATAGCGAGGAAGTCTATCCACTTTCACTTGTGCTAGACCAAAGAGTTTTTTGTTGTTTTTTTTTTTTGCATCTAAGGAGAGACGCCATACCTACCTTCATCTCCTTACTTTACCACACAGATCCATGTGCTACTTATACGCTGAGTTGGCGAGGACCGGTGTTGAACCCAGAAACCTTGTAATTTCTTGGTTGACACTCTACCGACTGAACTAAGCCGGTTTTCAAAAGAAATTAGTTATAATAAAGCAGCCACAGAGGAGTGAATGGGATAATAATGTATTTTAGATATCATTCGGCCGGTATGAGGACTTTTTTGATTTAATAACTTTTTAAAAACCTGCTTATTCCTATATATATATATATAATATATATATAATATATATATATATATATATTATATATATATATATATACAGACACCAGCACTTTAAATGGATAATCATATTTCCAAAACACCCCCATACCACCAACCCCATGATCCCCTATCCGACAATGTTTAGTTATTGAATTAAATCATTCAATCAGTAAAAGTCAAAAACAAACATTTTGTGTTTTTTCCTTAATATAAAAATATAAAATAGTATGCGTGATTTAATGTTTAATTACATCTCGTTTCTGAGTTATAAGTCGATATGTACATACCAAAACAGACGCAACTCCTTAATATATATATATATATATATATATATATATATGTGTGTGTGTGTGTGTGTGTGTGTGTGTGCATATTATTATCATTATTATTAGTAGTAGTAGTACCTCCTTAGAAAACGAAGGTTCTATGGGTGAAAGTTTAATTCATTGTCTTCGCTCCCCCAAACAAATTGGTACGCAGTAACCCCCCTTTTGGCATCAACAACTTTTGATGTAAATTCCACGAAAGATTTATAAATCGATTTGCACAACGAAGAGCATAAGCCATTATAGCAATGTGATTTCTTCTTTTTCAACAGAAAAATAAATGATGAGATTAAAGAACATCTGGTTCTTGTTCGCATTTGCTGAATTCAGTAGCTTTCATGTAACATTTTACGTATTGTCATTTACGTAAGATTTATGTTTTTTTAATTGACTTAAAGGCCGTTTACAGCGGGCCTTAAGCTCGATATCACACCCGACTTTAACATATTATAAAATACTAATGAATAAACTATAAGATCAAATTCTCTCCAATCAGCATTTAATAATTGTTGTGACTTAGTTCGATTGAGCGTCCGACTCGGAACACAAGGTTCCGGTTTCGATACCGGCCCTCGCCAATTCAGCGTATTAGTACCACAGGGATCTGTGCGGTAAAGTGTTTAGCTGATGACACTTCACTTCAAACGCCAGACAATCTCCTTGGTCGAGCGCTAATGAAAAGGGGATAGACTCTCTCGCTGTCTTGCTGATACCGATTTTAGGCCAACCCGATGACTTTACTTATTAATAAGAAACATTGAATACGGAAGAGGTTAAAAAATGGGTGTATTACCTTTTGGTACAAGGGGATATAACGAATAGAATCAAACGCGTTGTAATCAATAATTTGTTAGCAAGACTAGATACTACTCTCGTCTAGTCTGTATCTTTTACGTTTTTCGTTGACGAGTCCAAATTCTAGTGGGGAAATATCCTCCTTTACAACAATAATCATATCACATGACATATAAATGTGGGCTGACGGAAGAGCCCTAACCTATTATGAAGTTGTAAATTAAACGGTTAATTAACAAAAAAAAAGAACTTTCATCTAGTGGATTCTGTTGTTACAGCGGAGCAGATTAAAAATGAAAGAAGATAAACAAATACTTGGATCTTCCTAGGATGGTAAAAAAAAATGTGAAACGTAAAGGTGACGGGAATAAAGACTTGGAAAACAGACTGCAGGAATAAGAAATCAGACATAGAATCAGACCATACAGACCACATCATTGTTAAGATCAGCTAGAAAGAGAATTATGGAGATCTGAGAAAAATTGCTGTCAGAGAAAGACGACCATTTTAAACTGGTGGGAAAAATTGCAAGAAGTAAAATAATGATATATGCTTGCAGTGATACTGATAGCTTTTTGATTTAGTGCGACCTGGGACTCACATATTTGCTTTGAATGAGTCTTCGGGAAATTTATGGGTCCCAACTAAAACCGTTGAACTCATAGCTTTTAACCTATCCTGTGTAATTAGTTTCTAAGAAACTATTGAAATGTATTTCCAGTTAGCTTGAAATGGTAAGGGAAGAAAAAGAAAAGCACTGGGACGCATGATATTATTTTACTGCGTCCTTTTATATTTTTGTGCGTCAGGGACGCATGACGCGTACATATCAGTATTTCTGTGCTTGCTTTTTGTTGTTTTTGGAGGGTGTATAGGCGGAGGAAACGTATTGAAAATGAGATGATGAAACAGAAACCTGTAGATTCAGAATTCTCAAATCGAAGAAATCAACTGAAATGAATGTTGAATCAGAAAAAACTGAAAAGTCTATGATTTTTTTTCGTGCATAGGATTAAAATAAGCAGACAAATTAAAAAACAGGTGTTACTTATATTAAACATTCTGTTAAAACACTTTTCGTTCTCAGAGTATTAAATATCATCAGAGATTCTTGTTAATGATATGGTTTATCTTTAGTAAATGATTGTGTGACCTTGAAGAATTGATATCATGTTAAAGGTATTCGATATCAGTACTCTGTGTAGATTTATACGTAGTAGCGTCGTTTTTTGAAATTCTTAGTTTACCACATAGGTATTAACTGAATTGGAGACTATAAGACTGATCTCTAGAGAAAATAAGTCATTCTCTGTAATGAAGGTAGAAAGTCTCTTATATGATAGAATAATGACATTGAAGTACCTGCTAATCCTCATCAGACATGACTTTTTGATTCTCTGTAATTAGATCATATTGCTTTTGTTGGGGTTTTTTGGGGGGTGAGGTGGAGGGAGGGGTTGCTTTATTCCAAATTCCCAATTTCTTATCTGGATAATAACTACTTTTTACTGTCGCAATTTCAGTAGGGCCGGATTAGCTCAGTCGGTAGAGCGTTCGGCTAGAGACCACAAGGTCCTAGTTCGATACCGGTCCTCGCCAACTCAGCGTCTGAGGTGGAGTGCCACAACCTACCATCAGCTCCTTACTTTACCGCACAGATCCCTGTGCTACTCATACGCTGAGTTGGCGAGGACCGGTATCGAACTAGGAACCTTGTGGTCTCTAGCGAACGCTCTACCGACTGAGCTAATCCGGCCCTACTGAAATTGCGACCAGTAAAAAGTAGTTATTATCCAGATAAGAAATTGGGAATTTGGGAATAAAGCAACCCCTCCCCTCCACCTCACCCCCCAAAAACCCCAAACAAAAGCAATATGATCTAATTACAGAGAATCCAAAAAGTCATGTCTGATGAGGATTAGCAGGTACTTCAATGTCATTATTCTATCATATAAGAGACTTTCTACCTTCATTACAGAGAATGACTTATTTCTCTAGAGATCAGTCTTATAGTCTCCAATTCAGTTAATACCTATGTGGTAAAAATAAGAATTTCAAAAAACGACGCACTACGTATAAATCTACACAGAGGGTACTGATATCGAATACCTTAACATGATATCAATTCTTCAAGGTCACACAATCATTTACTAAGATAAACCATATCAATTAACAAGAATCTTGATGATATTTAATACTCTGAGAACGAAAAGTGTTTAACAGAATGTTTAATATAAGTAACACCTGTTTTAATTTGTCTGCTTATTTTAATCCTATTGCACGAAAAAAAATCATAGACTTTTTCAGTTTTTCTGATTCAGACATTCATTTCAGTTGATTCTTCGATTTGAGAATTTCTGAATCTACAGGTTTCTGTTTCATCATCTCATTTTCAATACGTTTCCTCCCGCCTATACACCCCTCCCAAAAAACAACAAAAAGCAAGCACAGAAATACTGATATGTACGCGTCATGCGTCCCTGACGCACAAAAATATAAAAGGACGCAGTAAAAATAATATCCATGCGTCCCAGTGCTTTCTTTTTTTCTTCCCTTACCATTTCAAGCTAACTGGAAATACATTTCAATAGTTTCTTAGAAACTAATTACACAGGATAGGTTAAAAGCTATGAGTTCAACGGTTTTAGTTGGGACCCATAAAATTTCCGAAGACTCATCAAAGCAAATATGTGAGTCCCAGGTCGCACTAAATCAAAAAGCTATCAGTATCACTGCAAGCATATATCATTATTTTACTTCTTGCAATTTTTCCCACCAGTTTAAAATGGTCGTCTTTTCTCTGACAGCAATTTTCTCAGATCTCCATAATTCCTCTTTCTAGCTGATCTTAACAATGATGTGGTCTGTATGGTCTTGATTCTATGTCTGATTTCTTATTCCTGCAGTCTGTTTTCCAAGTCTTTTTATTCCCGTCACCTTTACGTTTCACATTTTTTTTTACCATCCTAGGAAGATCCAAGTATTTGTTTATCTTTCTTTCATTTTAATCTGCTCCGCTGTAACAACAGAATCACTAGATGAAAGTTTCTTTTTTTTTTGTAATTAACCGTTTAATTTACAACTTCATAATAGGTTAGGGCTCTTCCCGTCAGCCCACCATTTATATGTCATGTGATATGATTATTGTTGTAAAGGAGGATATTTCCCCCACTAGAATTTGGACTCGTCCAACGAAAAACGTAAAAGATACAGACTAGACGAGAGTAGTATCTAGTCTTGCTAACAAATTATTGATTACAACGCGTTTGATTCTATTCGTTATATCCCCTTGTACCAAAAGGTAATACACCCATTTTTTAACCTCTTCCGTATTCAATGTTTCTTATTAATAAGTAAAGTCATCGGGTTGGCCTAAAATCGGTATCAGCAAGACAGCGAGAGAGTCTATCCCCTTTTCATTAGCGCTCGACCAAGGAGATTGTCTTGGCGTTTGAAGTGAAGTGTCATCAGCTAAACACTTTACCGCACAGATCCCTGTGGTACTAATACGCTGAATTGGCGAGGGCCGGTATCGAAACCGGAACCTTGTGTTTCCGAGTCGGACGCTCAATCGAACTAAGTCACAACAATTATTAAATGCTGATTGGAGAGAATTTGATCTTATAGTTTATTCATTAGTATTTATAATATGTTAAAGTCGGGTGTGATATCGAGCTTAAGGCCCGCTGTAAACGGCCTTTAAGTCAATTAAAAAAACATAAATTCTTACGTAAATGACAATACGTAAAATGTTACATGAAAGCTACTGAATTCAGCAAATGCGACAAAGAACCAGATGTTCTTTAATCTCATCATTTATTTTTCTGTTGAAAAAGAAGAAATCACATTGCTATAATGGCTTATGCTCTTCGTTGTGCAAATCGATTTATAAATCTTTCGTGGGAATTTACATCAAAAGTTGTTGATGCCAAAAGGGGGTTACTGCGTACCAAGGGAGCGAAGACAATGAATTAAACTTTCACCCATAGAACCTTCGGTTTTCTAAGGAGGTACTACTACTACTAATAATAATGATAATAATAATGCACACACACACACACACACACACACACACATATATATATATATATATATATATATATATTAAGGAGTTGCGTCTGTTTTGGTATGTACATATCGACTTATAACTCAGAAACGAGATGTAATTAAACATTAAATCACGCATACTATTTTATATTTTTATATTAAGGAAAAAAACACAAAATTTGTTTTTGACTTTTACTGATTGAATGATTTAATTCAATAACTAAACATTGTCGGATAGGGATCATGGGGTTGGTGGTATGGGGTGTTTTGGAAATATGATTATCCATTTAAAGTGCTGGTGTCTGTATATATATATATATATATATATATATATATATATATATATATATATATATATATATATATATATATAGGAATAAGCAGGTTTTAAAAAGTTATTAAAAATCAAAAAGTCCTCAATACCGGCCAGATGATATCTAAAATACATTATTATCCATTCACTCCTCTGTGGCTGCTTTATTATAACTAATTTCTTTTGAAAACCGGCTTAGTTCAGTCGGTAGAGTGTCAACCAAGAAATTACAAGGTTCTGGGTTCAACACCGGTCCTCGCCAACTCAGCGTTATAAGTAGCACATGGATCTGTGTGGTAAAGTAAGGAGATGAAGGTAGGTATGGCGTCTCTCCTTAGATGCAAAAAAAAAAAACAACAAAAAAACTCTTTGGTCTAGCACAAGTGAAAAGTGGATAGACTTCCTCGCTATCTGGCTGATACCGATTTTAAGCCACCCCGACGACTTAATTAAATAAAAGGCAATTGTTAGATGAATCCGAATTCAATTTTTCCTAACTCAAAATAATGCATGAAACTGACAGTTATGGAACAACTAAAGACAGATGAGTGAACAACAACTCATTTTAAGTCATATATATGTGTATTCTGAGACCGGTTTAGCTCAGTCAGTAGAGTATCCGCTTAGGAAGAAATCAGCAAACGCAATTTACGCCTCCGAACCCGAGGGTTCTATTGTCGAATCTCAAACTAAATCTAACAGATTTGACCGAAATGACGTAGAATACCGAACATCCACCTCTTTCTCTACAAAGCAAACTGTGAAAGTGAAAACGTTTCAAACTTTTCCCAAATTTAGAAACAAATAACAAAAACAAAACAAAACGTTACCTAAAAGCTTCCTGCTTTCCATCCAAGTAATTCATTCATAAAATAATCAATATTCAAAGATGAATGAACTCGGTCCACCTCCATGCAAACGATCACGTGATATTTTACACTTACCTACAAAAAAGAAAAGAAAAGAATTATTTCAATTGAAAGAGCAATATTTTAAAAAGTTCTATTTCAAAATTTCAAAAACTGAAATTAATTTCCTTGTAGACATTTAAACATCTATTTCACACGATGCAATGGGAAGATAGCATGTACTTATGTGAGTCAAAAGTTTTGCAATAATTTGGTAACGTGTGAGATACAGCTTCGGATATTGGTTAACGGAATAAGAACAATCTACTCCAATGAATTAAATAGTTTGGTTAGAAGTTCCATGTAGGGTCCCGAGTTCAACATGAAACACCTGAATAAAGCCGGGGTGCATATCGACCGAAACTTTATGAATGTAATAATAAAGATGAGGACAACAGTCCGAGAAATCAAAATAATATTAATAACTTTTTAATTATTTTGATTTATAATCGCCTTGCTTTAAATCATCAGACGTAGAGTTTTCAATTCTAACTTTGTAAAATTTCTCGTTCTAAGTAAATTTTCAGTTCTAAGTAAATTTTTAGTTCTAACTCAGTAAACTTTCAGTTATAACTTAGTAAACTTTCAGTTCTTAGTAATTTTTTAGTTCAAACTTATTAAATTTTCAGTGATAACTCAGAAGATTTTCTGTTCTCAATAAATTTTCAGTTTTAACTCAGTAACTTTTCTGTTCTAGATTAGCAGAATGTTCTGTTCTAACTTAGTAAATTCAGTTCTTAGTACATTTTCAGTGCTAACTCAATAAATTTTCAGTTTTAACTCAGTAAATTTTCCGACTTTTATAATCGCCTTGCTTTAAATCAACATATGTAGAGTTTTCAGTTCTAACTTAGTAGATATGTGTATTCTGATACCAGTTTATCTCACTCAATAGAGCATCCGCTTAGGAATTGTAAGGTTAGAGTTTCTATACCGGCTCTCATTAACTCAGCGCATGAGTAACGCAGCTTCGATCTGTGCAGTAAAATGGAGAACTAGTGGTAGGTGTGGCGCTCCACCTTAGACGCAAAACCAATATCCCGGGTCTAGCAATAAAGAAAAGAGGACAGACTCCATCATTGTCCTGCTGATACCGATCGTCACTCCGTCGACTTTTATATGTATATTCTATACTGAAATGAATACCCGTTTGAATCAAGTAACTAACCAGTTTCATGGAATGAATGTAGTTTGTGTTATTCGTTATTGTCAGTGAAATTATTACCATTAATTTCGGGAAAGGGTAAGACATATCATTACTTAATTAAACTTAAACACAACACATATATATATATATATATGAGAGAGAGAGAGAGAGAGAGAGAGAGAGAGAGAGAGAGAGAGAGAGAGAGAGAGAGAGAGAGAGAGAGAGAGAGGGGGGGATAGATAGGTAGATAATACGGTGAACTTTATAGTGCATAGATTGATTAAACTTAAAGAAAACATTGGTGTTAGAGTAGAAATCACTTCAAATGAGAGATAGAAAGAAATGAATGAACACACACACACACACACACACACACACACATATATATTATATATATATATATATACAGAGAGAGAGAGAGAGAGAGAGAGAGAGAGAGAGAGAGAGAGAGAGAGAGAGAGAGAGAGATTTATAGTGCATAGATTATTTGTTACAATAGGGATTAAAGTATTTCAGAATTTCATTCATGGGTCCACCCGTTGGCGTGATTGGCGACTTGTGATGCTTAAGGACGGAATCATAGTGGATAAGCAGTCTATGACATGCAACACTTCCCTTAGACCCTTACTTGGGCTAGACGGGCTGTCGGAGAGGCCCCTTCCGATCAATCGACTGGTCATGTCAAGCCCTAACACCTATATGATTGCCCAAACCCTATTGCCTTTATGGCAAGCCCCAACCATTTTTATCATATGAGTACTAGAAGATGGTAGCTGAGGGTCTTCATGTCCTTGGTATGACGTTAAACTCTATCTGATGGTTAGGTTCCAGTTCTGGAGGTTTGGGGAATGTGGAGCACCCCTTCATCACCATTGCTCCCAGGTCCACTCTGACCCGGAATGGTAGTATCTGTTAAGTTCCTATCATGGGTTAAATAGAAAAATATGTTTATAAAACAAATTAAGTATCCATTAAGAATGAATTTATTTCAAAACTTTGTCGGCATTAAATGACCCACCGAGGTTGATATACCGTAAACCAAACAAAACAAACCAAATCGAATGCCTTTAGGTTGATCTTATCACCAAGGAGAAATAGATACTCTTATTAGCAGTTAAGAAGGAGTTCTTTAATACTAAGATCTAAATAAAAATGTTTAAAAATAATGAACTAAACGCTTCATTTTGGTTTAAGAGAGGAGGGTCAAGAGTAGCGAGAAAATATCAAGTAGTTCAAGTGTTTTATAAAATTTTTTTCTCTGCCGGCTGAGAGTAGATTTAACTGCAATTAATTAATATCATCGATCTATTCACGATGAGAAGATAAACGAAAAGGTATTTTCTTCTAACCATTTCTTATTCAAAACTCTATAAAATGTATATATATATATATATATATAATATATATATATATATGGAATTTGATAATTTGCTTTTGAAGCATTGTTATGTAAAGTATATATATTTTTATTTTTTGAAGGCGATTACAATGTGTATATCGTATAAAATTCGATAATTATTGAAAATAATCCTGACAAACAAACCCGGCGAATAACGTGCGCCACGTGGAACACCGGACAGCTGTTTCAACTTTATTGGCACACGTTATTCGCCGGGTTTGCTTGTCATGATTATTTTCAATAATTATCGGATTTTATACGATATACGCATTGTAATTGCCTTAAAAATATAAATAATAATAATAATAATGATACCAATTGTAGTTGGTGCACTTGGAACAGTCCCAAAAGGATTAGAAAATGGTTTGGAAAGTTTGGAAATTAGAGGAAGGATTGAAACCATTCAGAACACTGCACTGCTGCAATCTGCCAGAATACCCAGAAGAGTCCTGGAGACCTGAGGAGACATGCTGTCACTCAGACTCCAGTGAAAGACCATCAGCTAATGCTGATGTGGAAACTCAAAAGGAGTAAATAATAATAATAATAATAATAATAATAATAATAATATATATATATATACACGGTGTTCGGGAGAAATTTGACAGTTTCATAAGGAAAAAGAAAAAGTGTTTGGTAACTACAAAATTTAATCTATTGTAAAGAAATTCAACAGGCACGAAAATTACACTACTGTCAACAAGTTTCACTCAAAATAACCGCCTCAATCCTGCTCCGGAACCTGGAGCAAGCTGGGAAGCGTCTCAAAAACTACCTTGATTCTGTCGATTAACTGGGGTTTTATATTACTGGCACGGTGATTGGTGTCTTTCTCAACAGTGCCCCATACATCATAATCAATGGGGAGTTCGGAGGCCAAACATTGGGACTGGTATAGTAAAAATTTGCCAGTACCCATTTTTAACTTTTCCCAGATGTGTGGCAGGGGGCCAAATCCTGCTGCCATACATATGGCCTACCATTGGCTACCCTTGTTATCCAGGGCTTGACTACAGTGTTTAGCAAGTTTTCGTAGACATCTGAGGGTCATCCAACACTTTTTCTGCAGACTTTCGAGGAATTATGTTGTATGGACGCAATCAGATCGTCTGTTATGTTGCTTTCTTCTAGCCACAGCCTCGTAGTCTCCATTGCAATTCTCTCCTGATTGTTTTTACTGTGTTCAGAGTGCATTGGGCAGTAACCATAATCTCCTTATTTTGGTGGCCGGTGCAGATCATCATGATACAAGTTATTTTCTTGAAACACATGATTCAGGTGTGTTCCAGTCAAATGCTCGATATAATGATTTTCGGTATAATTGTGTTATGAAATGTTAATTGGAATTCTTCATTCCTCTCTAAATATAAACAACAGTGTCATAATGGACAAATGGGAATCCAAAAGATTCAAAAAACGTCTAATTAGTTTTCATAAGAACTGGTGTGTGTGTGTGTGTGTGTGTGTGCGTGTGTGCGTGCGTGTGTGTGTTTTGGTTGATTGATTTTAAAGGCATGTCAACCCGTTTAGAGTTATTGTATGCTTTGAGGCGAGGTAATCACATTGTACGTTCATGTTTACATTTTTGTGGAGTTGTTTCTATCACAAACTATTGTACAAACTTTCTGACATTGAATTTTTAATTCCCACACAACTCAGACAATATCTTTCAAAAATTAATGTTTACACCGCCCGGAGAGTGGTTTTTTTTTGTTTTTAAAAAAATATTTTGCTAGTTTGTATAAAGGGACAAAATGTCGGTCCAAAAGATAAAAATGGATCCTTAAAACACAGGAGTTCAAGTTTTATCACAAGAGTAAAGACTTTTTTTTATCGCTGGAATTTGATAAACATTCACAAAGAAATCGAAATTCAAAGAGATAACATCCCCCTCTAATGGTCACCTACGTCCACTTTGTACTCATGGGGTAACGGTTATCGTCATAGGAAATGGAATCGGTGACCCGAGTTCAAATCCTAGATGGGGCTGTTTGCGTTTCACTTCATGCTAATGCCCTTGGGGAAGGCATGAATCCATCTGTTCTGCCCCCCGCACATACATACCAGTTACGGGTAAATAAGAGTGCATACTGGGTTCTTTAGGCAAGCAGTCCATGAAAAAAGGAAACATCTGATTTCAAATCAGCTTTACTCCCGCTTAAGTAGTTTATCTTGTGTCATATCCTGCTCATGGCGGAGGGGTTGGGTAAATACACACTTCCTCTTTTTTTTGGGCACGGACCTGCCCACGCGCACACGCACGTGCTGGAGAAGTCTTTAAAGTACTGTGTATGACAAGTGATTTTGATTTATGTGAGACTGTATATTAAAGACTGAAACTTTATTCTTTTTAGAATTTAAATGAAAACATGTGCATCCTTAGGACTGAACTCGCCATTCCCTATTAGCTAGCAGCGGCTACCCGGCGTCGCCTGGGTAGAGGGAGATTTTTTAAGTTAGTCCCGCACATCCGTTATTACTGAATCGCGAATTGAATCTTCATAGGATGCCCCATTTAAATCCCAATGTAAAAAAAAAAAAAGCTACTTTGAAAAGAAATGTTAATGTCTACCATCTAAAATATTAAAAGCCATTGTTATCATTCAAATTTTATTTTTTAAAACCATCTTCATGAATATAAATCAAATCTCTATTACTTTTGCTCAAAAACCAATCCCTGGTGATACTTAATGTGTATATATATTTACTTTGTCGTTAATTGTTTTATTTTCGAAGTTTCCTTCGGACATACATATACACACAACTGCCCTTTATATATGTATAGATGGTTCTATGAGATTAGTTTGCTAACCATTAGACCACGATGTACTACACTCTTTGCTTATCAGAAAGTATCGAAATCTGTAATTGACTTGTCTAGATAAAGGTTGTTTGGTTGTTTTATTTATGTTTTACGGTATATCAACCCTTTTCGGGTAATTTAATACCGAATCAATTCGTTTTGATAAACAAACCGGTATACAATAAAACATATTCTGATTGAATGCACACACCTCTCCCACACTCGAAGAAAGTTCTACAATGTTAACAGCATGGGCAAACTATTTGGAAAAAATAGATCCCAAGAGCATATTAAACTTTTTGAAAAGAACCTATCAAGGATGTAAGTTCATAGACCTACAAAAATCACCCACAAACTCTCTTGATGTTCAAATCCTCAACAGAAAACTTGATTTCAAAAAATAACTAAACCCTTATCACTATACCAATAGAAGCAAGATATGCAGGTGGTTGCACATGTGGCAGCTGCACCTTACAAAGGAAAAAAAAAACGTTTTCGGCATAAAATGACCCAATGGGTTAACGTGTCGTAAAACCCAACCAACCAAACATTTGATAAACAAAGAACTAGATTGCCTATAGTGCTTGTTGTTACTTAAGTGGTCATCCAATTAAGTATTGAATATATATATATATATATACCAAACCCCTCCACACGAGCAGGATGTGACACAAGGTCAATTTCTTAAGCGGAGTTTAACAGGTTTAAATTCAGAGTTTTCCTTCTCCTAGACTGGTTGCCTAACCAAGGTTAAAGAGCCCAATCTGCGCTACTATTTATTATCCATAGCTGGAGGGAGAGTAGAATTCATACCTTTCCAAAAGGGTATTAGCGCTAAGTGAAATGCAATTACCACGTCCAGGATTTGAACTCGGGGTGACGAGTCCATTTCATATGACTTTAACCATTACACCACACGCTTCCTAATTAAGTATTGAATAAGCTCATCGCAGTTTCGATGTACTCGCTGGAACCGGTGCTTTCAACATGACTTGAACTTAAAGTCTAGAAAGGAACAAGACATTGGTCTTAAAAGACTAATGCACTCCTAACGTTGTAATAATTGAATTATCATACTGTTGTATATTCACAGGTCCTGCTAGTCAATATTATTATACTTTTTACATATTGAACTATTTAGCAATAGCTCATAAGTAAACAAGAGCAACAATCACGATGTAGAACATGTCAAACAACGTTGACAGTTAAACACTTATTCATGGAATGCAGTTTTTTTACTCACATCAGAAACCGTTATTTTAAAGCAAACAATATGAAAGATCTATTTGAAAATGTCAACATGGAGGACATTCTGTCCTTTTTTAGGGAAATAGAATTATACCATAGAATATAGAGATGAAACAAATCAATACCATACAACATAATCCCCAATAATGCTAACACATTGTTAAAACCAATTACTAAAAAGTATAAATATAAATACATGATAGGTATAACTTCCTAAAAGTTAGACATGGCATAACCCCAGACGGGTTGATATGCCGTTAAAATCAACAAACAAACAATTGAACTTAATTTTGACCTAAGTTGCCGGTTGGGTAAATATCAACTTTATGATTAGCTTTTTTTTTAGCGAAGCCCAGTGCTGTACTTATATATAATATATATATATATATATATATATATATATATATATATACCAACCCCACCGCACGACCAGGATGCGACACAAGTTCAATTTTTAAGCAGAGTTTAACAGGTTTGAATTCAGTGTTTTCCTTCTCCTAGACTGGTTACCTAACCATGGTTCAAGAGCCCAGTCTACCCTGCTATTTACCCATAGCTGGAGGGAGAATTGGATTCATACCTTTCCCAATGGTATTAGCGCCATGTGAAAAGCCAACAGCTTCGTCCAGGAATTGAACTCGGGTCGACGAGTCCATTTCCCAAGACTCTAACCATTAGACCACGCACCTCCAGTGCTGTACTTATAGGGCATTCTCCACATTAACCAAATCGAAGTCTTGTTTAACCAATGTAAATGCGATGGGATAAGTATATCAATTGCTTTGGGGGACTCTTTTTAAAGAAAATTAACGTTTCATTCATTGTTCATTTCTGTCTTGGCAAATATAGCTTCAGTCTCGATACATTTTGAACACAGCTCGTATTTTGAAGAAAATTAATGTTTCATTAATTATTCATTTCTGTCTTGATATTCTTTGCACACATCTCGTATTGTTGTTGGTTTTCGAATATGCAATGACGAATATTTTCTATTCGTAGCCGGAACCAAAGTTTCACTGGCAATTTTAATGATCGGTTTTTATCAGAGAAATGTTGCATTACAATCATTGTTTATCATATATTTCCGACGCGGGAAAGAGTTCTGAAATGGCAGTACTGACTTTATTTGAAGGTGATTATGTTCACTTTTTTTTACACCTTCTGTTGATGCCGACCCGTCAGCTTTTTATTCCCATAGTTAATTAAAAGCCCCAAACTTTCTGGGCATTCTGATCGATGGGTCGAAGGAAAATTTGGCACAAGACTAAAAAGAATTTCAATCGACGAAAAGTAAAAAGGAAACTTAGATATTAAAATCGACAGAAGACTCTAACATTTTTTTTGAAAGAATTGTAAACTTTTCCAGGTGTTAATGAAGAAATACAGAAAAATGTCGGCAACCAGCGAAGTTGTTCTGTTGGTTGGTTGGTTGGATTTTACGGCATGTCAACGTGTCTTGGGTTATTTTATGCCCAAAGATGTTTTATTTTTTCTTGATGTGTATTCAAATCTTTTAAACATTATTTTCAACTTATTTTTTGTATGTAACCCATAGATGGGACCCTAACAGGGGCAGAGTGGAACTGGGAGTAATGGCGACGAAGTGGCACTCTACATTCCCCAAAACTCTAGAATTTGAACTTCACCGCAGATCCATTATTACTGAATCGCAAATTGAATCCTCACTGGATGCCCCATACAAATTACCTGGTGGTAGTGAATGTATATATATATATATTTACTTTCTCGTTAATTGTTTTACTTTCGTAGTTTCCTCCATACATACACGATGGCAGCAAACTCGTGTTCAAGTATTGCCATTGCTTGATATAAAAAAAGAAAGAAAAAAAAAGTTCAATAGTTCAAAGAATATAATGGTGAGCTTCAAAAAGTTCAACAATGAGCTGCACGAAAGTGGCTCTTTAGTCCTGCCAAAGTCTTGCACATCTTCCCACATTTACAGGTAATTCCAGGGAGCACAGGGTATTTTATTAGTCCATCCCACCGATGCACAGATTGGTGACTGATCAGGACAGCCTTGCTCATACATAGCCTTCCACCCTGGTCACATGGTAGACCGATTTGAAGCCCTTGGTTGTCTACTTTTTTTATTCTTGCGAATATCTCGTTTCAACTGTTCATGCTGTATACGGTTGGTCTCAAACTTTTTTGTGCCCTCCTGTAAAGCTCTTCTCCACTGTCCACGGTCCAAAGCCTTACTCTCCCGGGTCTTCTCATCAACGTTACATTTGTTTTTACATACATACATGGCAATAGCATAATCTTTACAGATCATTGCCGTCCCTCACAATCCCACAACTCCACCACCAGAACCCTTCCTTGCATGAGCCCTCATGTGACTCATCAAACCTGCTGCAGATCTACAAAGTTTGACGCAAATATGACATTGAAAAGACTTCTTCCCCGTTGAATGAGATGATTCAGATGAATCAGATGAGTCAGATGATAAAATTTGATGCTTATACACCACCATATGTCTCTTAAGACCAGAAGCCGACTTACAGACCTTGCCACATATAGCACAAGACACATTATTTACTCCTGGAATCTGCATGGATTGACCCAGGTGAGATTTCCTATGATTGACATAGCCAGCCCTCGAAAGCAAAACTCGACCACATGTCAGACACTTCCAACCCTCCATGTTCTCTCCAATATGACAGGTGTAACCCTTTCGAAGTTGACGCTTTAGGTTTTCATGCACGATTCTCTCACTCTCATATACATACATACATACATACACACAACTGCATATGTATAGATAGATTAGTTGCAAAAACGGGCTGATGAAAATTCATCACTACGAGAAAACTTTCAAACCTAAGAAAAAAATCGGCCTAATTTTGATGGATCTTTCAAACTCATAAACTGCACATGAAATGCACATGAATACTTATTTAATATATATTTAATTAATTACCAGGAAGTACTTAAAACTTGTAAAGAACACCATTGAACAAATATTAACCACTTGTTAATAGTGTACATTCAGCTATAAAATAGCCAAGGCGATGGCGCGTAGAATACACTGACTCTAATCACTGCAGAGGTATAAGACCCCCCCCCTCTAAAAGGGGTGTCCAAGGTATTTATTTACCCTACCCCTTCACCACGAGCGGGAGGCAGCATAAGGTAAACTTTTCAAAGCGGGGTACTTTTGGTTCCATTTCAGTGTTTTCTTTCTGGGTTAAAACGAACTTAACGGACCTAAATTCCACCATCTTTGTGGCGTAACACAGATTCTCAAAGATACGTGGTTCAAAGTTAACTGACCAGCAAAAATATAAAAGTTTTTTTTTAAATAAAATAACTGGTGCATTATATCTTTTATTCATTAATATATTAACACTGAAAATTTCATTAAACTTGGTTAATCCCCCTTTTTTTGTATTTTAAAAAATCTCAGTGGGATGACATACGATGTTGGAATTTAGGTCCGTTAAGTTCGATTTAACCTCTTTCTCTTAGACAAGCCTAAATAATTCAGTTTATCTAATTATTTACTCCGAGCTGGAGAACATACATTCATGCCTTTTTCCTAAAAGCAATAACACGAAAATGCAAACAGCCACGTTCAAGTTTTGAACACCAGCTACCGATTCTATTTCCTACGACGATAAGCATTACGCAGAGAGCGCTCCTCAAAAGTTGTTCTGGGTATGGCACTACACTGCTTCTAATCGTTAGAATACCATTGTTGGATCCCTAGGCAGTGTGGTGTAACCTTTCATTGTATGGAATACACTTTCATTGCTATTACTCACAGGTACAAGTGTAAATATATGTTAAGTATTCTATGTTATTTTCGCTTCTAGTCAGGATTGAACCCGCAGATGATTCTCATTTAGAACTAGTATTAACTAAACACTTATATCCATTACGCCATGTATCCTACTAGACAATTCCGAGTGAATCTTTGGAATCTATAAATCTTATGTACTTATTTAAAAAGGAATTAGATGGTTTGGTTTGTTTTGTTTTACGGCATATCAACCTCAGTGGGTCATTTAATGCCGA
This sequence comes from Doryteuthis pealeii, assembly GCA_023376005.1. Classification (NCBI taxonomy): domain Eukaryota; kingdom Metazoa; phylum Mollusca; class Cephalopoda; order Myopsida; family Loliginidae; genus Doryteuthis; species Doryteuthis pealeii. The sequence continues at coordinate 100,157,039 of CM042149.1, read as the reverse complement.
TAAAGTTTTGAAATAAATCAATTCTTAATGGATAATACAATTTTTTTATAAACACATTTTTCTATTTAACCCATAGATGGGACCCTAACAGGTACTACCACTCCGGGTCAGAGTGGACCAGGGAGCAATGGTGATGAAGGGGTGCTCCACATTCCCCAACCTCCAAAACTGGAACCTCACCATCAGATAGAGTTTAACGTCATTCCTAAGACATGTAGACCCGCAGCCACCGCCTTCAAGCACCCATATGATAAAAAGGGGTTGGGGCTTGCCATAAAGGCAATAGGGTTGGGAAAATCATATAGGTGCTAGGGCTTGACGTGACCAGCCGATTGATCGGAGTGGGCCTCTCCGACCGCCCGTCTAGCCCAAGATAGGGCCAAAGTGGAGTATTGCATGTCATGAACTGCTCATCCACCTGGGTTCTATCTTTAAGCATCACGGGTCGCCACACACGGCCAACAGGTGGCCTCATTGGAGGAGTCTTACCCCTCTGCAGAGGTGCAGTCGGTGCATTCTAACGCCCCAGCCGACAGGGCGGAAGGAATTAGATTAACATTTTTTTAAATAGTGATATGAGTAAGGTAAAAAAAAACATATATAATAAGACTAAGTATAAATTTTCGGTAAAAGAGCAGATAAATCATCTCAATTATAAATGAACGAGGTAATAGATTGATTTGAATAGAATATTATAACCAGTTATTTAACAGCATGAAAAGCGGTTAAATAACATATTACAACATTTTAGCTATTTTTTTTCCCAGCCAGGATTAATGCTTAATGGCCACTAAAAGCAGAATCTAATGAGTTAGAATAAATTAACTTTTCTCGAGGCATTTGTGCATTAAAAACGAGTTTGTTTATTTGCATTTACAAACTTCCAAATTGCAATTTCGAATATCATTACAAACTAAACAAAATACAAAAAAACAAAAAAACAAAACAAAAACGAAGTGAATATCTCAGACGAATGCTGGAATTTGTTTGAGATGAGAATTACTACCCAATGTAAATTGAAATAAAAAAAATCAGTTAGACACATAGCCTAGTGGATAAAGGAGTTAGGTTAAGACAGTTCTTAGTGACAGTTATCTCAAGGCTGCATGTTCAATCCTGGTCAGTGGCAGCAGTAACATAGAATAATAATTAACACAACTTAACACCTCTACCCCAGCTATGGTTAGCGGAATGAGAACAGGATACCCCCGTGGACTGAATAAAGGGTTAGGTTCAAAGTTCGGTGATGGCTTCCGATTACGACAAGAAGGTTCCCGAGTCCGAGAAGAAATACCTGAAGAAGGCCGGAGAGCACATCGGCCGAAACGTTGGAGAGAATACAAATGATACTAATTATCAAGTCTCATCTCAAAAATCAGAGAAATAAAAAAAATCTGGTCGGAAAAATCTTTGGAAATTTATTTTTTATTTCAGGCTAATTAGGAGTGAGGGTTCAATTTCTCCTCATTTAATGTTAAATATCTGTGGGGCCAGTTTAGGTCAGTCGGTAGAGCATTTGTATCGAACTACAATGTTCCGGGTTCGATACCGGCTCTTCGCCGACTAAGTTCATGAATAGCACAGGCTTGAATTTGTGCGGTAATGCTGATGATAGGGAGCTAATGGCGCTCCATCTCATATGCAAAAAGCAATCTTCTTGTTCTAGCACTAGTGAAAAGAGGATAGACTCCCTCGTTGTCCAGCTGATATCGACAATAGGCCACTCTGCTTGATTTTACTTGTTTCATGAGTGTGGTGAAGTCAACCACAGTTATCTCCTCCTGGATCAGCCACCATGAATACTAAAATAATCTCTACATTAACCTGACCACAATTTAGTAATACGAAAAAAACTTATTTATTGAATGATCTATTCAATAAATCGGATGAATTTTTTTTCAGAAGTTTTTCCATAAATGTTAACTCTGCATTGTGTGGAATTGCTCCATGGCAAAACTTATTTTAATCTTCCAAAAAATGTTTGTTTTTAGCGACAAATCGAATAGAATGCTCCAATGCTTGAACAGAGGTCTGTCATCAAATTTTTAGCGGAGGAAAGTACAAACCACGTGAAATTTACAGAAGAATGCGTGATGTGTACGAAGAAGCATATTTTAATTAAAAATGTTTAAAAAATGGGTTAAAAATGGGTTTTCCACCACAGGCCTGAGTCGAAAAGACGTTGTATGGAGTGGAAACGCACTGATTCTCTACAAAAGAAAAGCTCCAGATGCATCAGTCAGTAAAGAAGGATATGCTGACAGTCTTTTGAAATATGAGACGAGTTCTGATTATTGATTTCCTTAAGAAAGGTGCAACTGTAAAATGCTTGCAATTGCCAACTTCAAATATATCTCGTATTTGAATAAAGCTTAAGCCTAGCAATAACCTTATTTGTCTTTTATTACTACTGGCAAAAAAAAAACCTCTCTGGGCGGTGTCAATTTTTTAAATAAATATTGCCCAAGGGTGGGAGTTAAAAATTAAAGTAAAAACAAAACAATATGAAATGGAAACTTAGTTCTGATAACTTAAAAATATATTAACATAAAACAAATTATAAATAAAGACGGATGGATAACAAATGTATTTCCCATCGAAGTCGGATGCCGGGGATTTATTACCAACTCAACCTCGGCATTTTTCTCTAAACTTGGACTTTCTCCACCAGACAAGAGAAAATACATAAAAAAAGATCTAGGAGAAAGCTCTAACCGCATCAGCGGGGATATGGCAGTCCTATATTGGGACATCAAACCGACAAAGTCTGGTGGTATCGTGAGATACTGCTGGGGCGCTCTGGGTTAGTGGTAATGATGCTTCGGCCCCGAAACCATGCCTGAACCCAGAGTCATCATCTGATAAAGATTTTGTTGGTTGCAATGCTACTGTGTAAATAGCAGTCATTGTATGAAGATTATATTACCAGGTAGGTATTTATCAGAACTTGTTTTAAAAAACAATGAGGACCATCTAAGATTGCATGTTCAAATTTTGAGTGTATGTATTCTATGTTATAACGGTTTTGGGTAATGTGACGTAAGCAGTGACGTAGTTTTCGTTACAGACAAATAGAGACCTAATCTCCATTGTTAATAGAAGAGATAAGAAACCTTATCTTTGTTTTTGCGAATGAGTACTCCAAGAGTTAACCGCCCTGTCGGCTGGGGCGTTAGAATGCACCTACTGCACCTCTGCAGAGAGGTAAGATTCCCCCAATGGGGCCACCTGTTGGCCGGGGGTGGCGACCCGTGATGCTTAAGGATAGACCCCAGGTGGATGAGCAGTTCATGACATACAATACTCCACTTTGGCCCTATCTGGGCTAGACGGGCGGTCGGAGAGGCCCCCTCCGATCAATCGGCTGGTCACATCAAGCCCTAGCACCTATATGATTTTCCCAACCCTATTGTCCTTATGGCAAGCCCCAACCCCTTTTTATCATATGGGTGCTAAAGGTGGCTGCGGGTCTACATGTCCTGGGAATGACGTTAAACTCTATCTGATGGTGAGGTTCCAGTTCTGGAGGTTTGGGGATGTGGAGCACCCCTTCATCACCATTGTTCCCTTCCACTCTGACCCGGAGTGGTAGTACCTGTTAGGGTCCCATCTATGGGTTAAATAGAAAAATGTATTTATAAAAAAATTGTATTATCCATTAAGAATTGATTTATTTCAAAACTTTATCGGCATTAAATGACCCACTGAGGTTGATATGCCGTAAAACAAAACAAAACAAACCAAATCCAAGAGTTAACCGCAAGATTAATCATATTGGATAATGTCTTAGTCCAATATTAGAGCTAATTCTTTGTGCACTGTAGTGAAATCTTCTCTATATTTGCTGAATGTTATTTTTGAATGTGTTTTGATTGAGCGGTAATTTATTGTGTCAACAAAGGTTAATTAGAACAAATCAAATAGAAAATTAAAGAAGCCGAACAACAATGACAACAATTTATCTGAAAAGAAATCTGAGATTGCAATTATTATACTTCATTTAAAGAAGTGTGATTGTTCGATGTTGAGGTCAAATCTGGTGGCCAGTGCAGGAATAGTTGGTAGTTTCTCATTGTAAGGATTTGCACTTACCTGATACAAAAACTTCGCGCTGCTTCCTGTGTTGGTTATGTAAGCGGCCATTTGCAATGTAATGTACGTGCCTGCACATATCTGAGTTCGTAATATTAACATCGCTTATGAATATTCATAATTAGAGTGTACAGAGGTGACAGACGGTGGTTTTGAGCTCAGACTCCTTAGAGACAACCAGAGCGAGATTAACATTCAACTATTGCATATAGAACGGACCTGTGTGTGTGTTGTGTGTGTGTGTGTGTGTGTGTGTGTGTGTGTGAGTGAGTGAGTGAGTGAGTGAGAGTGAGAGAGAGAGAGAGAGAGAGAGAGAGAGAGAGAGAGAGAACTGTAACGAAACAATCATTGTCTATTAAAAAAATCAGATTTCTTCTATCATTGCTGGTTAGAGGTTTGTTGTTTTGTTTTACGGCATATAAAACTCTTTTCGGGTCATTTAATGTGAATCAAGTCATTTTGATATCAAGTTATTTATATGGTCACCCATCTAAGCATTGAATAGGCACATCACTGCTTAACTTCAGTGATCTAGTGGGAACGGCTGCATTCAACGTGACTTGACCGTAAGCGTCGGTAAAGGATACAAGAAATTTGTTTCTCGTGGTATTGTTACGAAATTTCTTAATATATATATATATATATATATATATATATATATACACACACACACACACACACATATATATATATATATATATATGTGTGTATGTGTGTGTGTGTGTGTGTGTGTGTGTGTGTAAAGCATTGAGTGCAACCTCCTTGCGTAAAATTGATTGAAAATGATATTTTAAAACATCAAATAATTGCCAGATGCAATTCTAAGTTCAGATCTGCTGGTTAATTTAACGTCTTGAGCCATGAAATTTTTATGGTTTGGTATCACTTATGTACTAAACTTAGATATGGCACAAGGTTATAGGAAGCGCGTGGTGTAATGGTTAAAGTCATGGGAAATGGACTCGTCGCCCCGAGTTCAAACCCTGGACGTGGTAATTGCATTTCATTTAGCGCTAATATCCTTGGGAAAGGTATGAATCCTACTCTCCCTCCAGCTATGGATAAATAGTAGCGTAGACTGGGCTTTTTAACCTTGGTTAGGCAACCGGTCTAGGAAAAGGAAAACTCTGAATTCAAACCTGCTGAACGATTAAGAAATTGACCTTGTGTCGCTTCCTGCTCGTGCAGAGGGGTTGGTAAATGAATAAATAAATATACAGCACAAGGCCAAAAGTATAGGACGCCCAGTGAGAAGCGAACCCTCTAACAATGGTAGCAATTACTGGCAAACACAAATTATGATATATGTTATTACTTATTGACAATGTAACACACACACACACACACACACACGACATACGTATAACACCAACAATTGATCACCCCTCCTCAATTCACGACCTCCTAACTCTCCAGTATGAAAATGTTCACCGTTGAAGCAAGAACTCAATCCAACGCCCTGAAATGGTCTAACAGACCGAAACTTTATAACGCCGACATCACTACCGACAATAAACATCCATTTTGTACAACATCCCGTGTTTGTCTACCTTTCTCCGTATATGTTTGTGTATATGTGTGAGTTTGTATGGAGCGTTTCAGAAAATATTATAATAATCTAATAACTTGATAAATTTTCTAGTTCAAATTATCTCAAATTTTAACAGCATGTGCAAAACCTACTCAAATATTATATATTTTTGTTTCTTTTCTTATATAGAAACATCATTCACTAGAAAAGAAAAGGCATTTAAACATTAAACATATAATTTTGAGTTGTTTCTACACATTCTGATCAACTTTGAGATCATTTGAATGAGAATTAGTCAAGTTATTAGATTACAAAATGATATGAAGTATGGGCTCTTTAACCTTGGCCTGGAACCAGTCTACAAGGATAACTGAATTCAAACTCGAAATACCTGAAGAAGGCCGGAGGACATATCGGCCGAAACGTTGTACAAATAACAATGAAGATGGGGACAATAGTCCGAATAACGCAGATAATACTAATCATCAAGCCTCATCTCAAACATTCAGAGAAATATCAATAACAATGGTTTGCTAATTTAGCTTGTTAACCGTTACACCATATGAGGTGTTTAAAGAAAGTGGTATATATATTATATATAGAAATATTGTCAGATAATTACTGTCACTAAGATATTCTGTTCCTTAAAAAAAAAACCCAAAAAACAATGTTATAATGTAAAATAGAATAAGACGAAAATTCTAAACAAAGCAATCAAATAAATGATAAATTCTATTTTCATACGTAAAATACAAATTTATTTTTCGTTTAATATAGAAATGAGTCATTGGTTAATTTTAATCCAATTCATGCATCTGGAATTCGTATTTTTCCTGTAATTTAGATCTTATAAGAAGTACATACTCTTTTTTTTTTTATGGCCTGAGGGGAATTCAAAAGAATCTCACTTGCTCGACTTCTGAAAGGCGAGGAAAAAATATATTCAACGAAACTAAGAAGACAAAGTGTGTTTCATTTTCATGTTAAATTTCTTTTTTCAAGCGAATATTTCCATTAACTCTTTTTCTTCCAAAAGTTGCCCGCGTATTTTTAAACGAGCTTAAAACCCGCCAAATGAACAGAATTTTAAGTTTAAAAACTGAACATAAATTGGTAATCTGAACATCAGTCAAATAAATGAGAGTAACCTCCCCTTGTTTGTTTCACTTTGAGGAAGCTGTATGTTTTGGTCGGCCATTTTCATTTCACCGTAAATCTACACTGAAAATACGCATTTGTTCGAATCAATGCAACTGCATGTTTTAACACAAAAATTTCATAAAATGTGTTCTTAATAACAATTAAGTTCATTTCAAATAATACGCAAGCACAATTAAGAACACATTTTAAGATAAATAAGGGGAGGCTACTTTCATTTAGGTAGGTAATGTTTAGATTACCAATAAATTTATCTTTTCCACTTTTTAGTGAAGCAATAAAATACTTAACCTGTAATCTGCTTTGGTCCTAGGGTGGGGAGCTACTCATGTATTGCGTTTTAGACAAGGATATCCTGACGGCGCCAATCCCTCTCTAGGTTTACAACTGGTTTAGTATCAGAGTTCTCCTTCTAGATCAATTGCCATAATGTTAAAGAGCCCAGTCTGCCTACTATTTACCCATAGATGGAAGGAGAATAGTTGAATTTATATTTTTCCCAGGAGTAGGTATTTACCCAATCCGTTCGCCACGGGTAGGATGTGACACAAGGTCGCAAGTACGGGGCATCCGGTGACGATCGAACTCGCTATTTAGTAATAATGGATCTGCGAGAATAGCTTGCTAATCATTAGATCACGATGGGACGTCCTAATAGGTATTTACCCAATCCGTTCGCCACGGGTAGGATGTGATACAAGGTCGCAAGTATGGGGCATCCGGTGACGATCGAACTCGCTATTTAGTAATAATGGATCTGCGAGAATAGCTTGCTAATCATTAGACCACGATGGGACGTCGTAATAGGTATTTACTCAATCCGTTCGCCACGGATAGGATGTGACACAAGGTCGCAAGTATGGTTTGGTTGGTTGGTTTTACGATATATCAATTCTTTCTGGATCATTTAATGTCGAATCAAATCCTTTTGATATTCGGTTTCTTACAGTACCTGTTGTAGCTTAAGTGATCACCCATCTAAATATTGAACAGGCTCATCACTGCTTAATTTCGGTGATCTAGCGAGAACCGGCGCTTTCAACGTGACTTGATCATAAGCCGACACGTATGGGGTATCCAGCGAGTATCAAACTTGCTATTTTGTAGTACATATTTAGCACCCATCCGTACGAGTAGGAGTGACACAAGGTCAAATTTGGGCGAGGTTTAACAGGTTTGAATTTCACAGTTTTCCTTCTCCTAGACTGGTTGGTGAACCAAGGTTAAAGAGCCCAGTCTGCCCAGCTATTTACCCATAGCTGCATGGAGAACGGGTGGATGCATACTTTTCCCAATGGTATTAGCGCTATGTGAAATGTAGACAACTTCGTCCAGGATTTGAACTCGGGTCGACGAGCTCATTTCCTACGACTAGCCATTGCACCACGCGCCTCCATATTTTGTAGTAATGGATCTGCAAGACTAGCTTGCAAGTCATTACTCCACGATGGAACGTCCTATCTAAGGAAGGTAGATCGTCCTCCTTATTCAATTAACGCTATGTGAAATGCAAACACACTCGTTTTATGAGTCATCCTACGATAATAACCATTACACAATAAGTGCACTCATTGAAGTACTACAGACAAAATACCGCAATATGTTTTGGAGAACTTGTAAGTTAATGAAGGTCTTCGAGTGGTTAAGGTTTATGGCTCCTAGTGGCTGATGCTTGAATTACCGAACAATCATATAGTGCTAGGGCTTGACATGACCAGCTGATTGAAGTGGAGTGTTACATGTCATGTACTACTCAGTCACCAGGGTTCCCTCTTTAAGCATCACGGGTCGCCACTCACGGCCAACAGGTGCCCCATTAGGGACTCTTAAGGTTATTAGCGCAATATGAAATGCAAACCCAACTTTTTTTATATCATATATATATATATATATGTGTGTATATGTGCGCGTATGTGTGTGTATGTGTGTGTGTGTGTGTGTGTGTGTGTATATGGGTGTGTGATAAAAAGAAGGTTTCGGTTGCCATGTGGCGCTTTGAAGAATATGACCGGGCGTGATATTTGTGTACTTCCCTCTGACGTCAGAGGTCAGTGTTCGAGCCTAGATAAAAGTCAAAATTTTGAATGTTGCTTTCTAATGTTGGAAAATGTTCACTCTCCTATTTGAAAGATTAGTGTAACATAACCTATTTCTATTCCCACCCAATTTTGGCTTCGTGCCGTACTGAACTAAACCCAACAGCATATCAATATAGCATTTCATTGCCAGTTAATCCCAGTTTAAGCTTTATATCACTGACATTGGTTTTAAATAGATTCAACTAAAGGTTGAATCCTAAGATTAAAATCCTTTGCTTGAAATACGCAATCTGCATGTTAAATTAACATTTTACTGATTACGTTTTTATGTGGCACAGATATTCTACAAGATTCTACAAGTCCTTGACAATGAAAAGAAAGAAAGAAAAACGAAAATTGTCAGTCTGTGTCAGAGCAGATAGTTTGGGTAGCGTGCAACTTGAATTCACAAGTAATGGAGTAAGTTGGAGGCAGTGGTGTGATGGTTAGAGTCGTAGGAAATTGACTCGTAGACCAGAGTTCAAATCCTAGACTAAGCTACAATTCACATTGCGCTAATATCCTTGGGAAAGGTATGAATCCAACCACTCTCCCTCCAGCTAATGTGAACAAGGTACTACCAAGCAAATAATTGAAAAAAAACCCAAAACTTTTCACGAAAATAAGACCAGCCAGGATTTTACATTTCCTAAAAGAAGTGGGATTGTACTAAAAAATATGAGTAATCGAACAATAGTTAAAATCTATATATATATATGAGAAGTAAATACACAAACGATGTGTTTTGATATGGCTTTTTTTAGCCGACAATTTTTGGGAGAATATGTGCTTAATTGAAGTCGTACCTAATTTTGAAAGTTAATTAATAAATGATTAATTAATTAGGCGGGCCAACCTATTCAAATGTAAGGCTAAACAAATCGAGAAAAATCAATCTCTGTATGTACATTTCGGCCTATTAGGCCTCTTTTCTACCAAATTATCGCTATGAACCCAAAACTTAGTCGGCATTAAATGATATGCCGTAAAACAAACCAAACCCCCCAGATATGGGTAAATAGTAGGACAGACTGGACTCTTTAACCTTTGGTTAGACAACCAGTCTAGGAAAAGGAAAACTCTGAATTCAAACTCTGCTTTGGGTGGTCACTACAAGAAAATGCCCGGTCCTAATTATGGTAATAATTCCATTAAAAAACATTTAAGTTTCCAAATTCATTATGCCAAAGGAAAATATCATTTATAAAAAAGTAAACATTAAAACTTATTGCAGCACAGAATTCATTACATTCGAGGGGCCAGGTTAGCTCAGTCGGTAGAGCGTTCGGCTAGAAACCACAAGGTTCCTAGTTCGATACCGGTCCTCGCCAACTCAGCGTATGAGTAGCACAGGGATCTGTGCGGTAAACTAAAGAGCTGATGGTAGGTGTGGCTCTCCACCTCAGATGCTAAAAAAATCTCCTTGGTCTAGTGCTATTGAAAAGGGGATAGACTCCCTCGCTGATTGGCTGATACCGACTTTAGGCCGCCCCGTCGACTTTACTTACTTTTTTATGTCTATGATATATCTAATATTATATATTTTATATAATTTATATAATTTTATATTATTTTTATAGTAGATGTAATGTTAAATATTCTATTATGTCAAGTGCTATTTTTCTTATCAAAAACGGTTGGGAGGAATGGATTAATGGCATTTGAATTTATTTCAATAGGAAAAATTGGTTTGATATATGAGAAAAGGGAGTTAGGAATGGAGCAAATTCAACTCAGAAGGGGATAGACTCCCTCGCTGACTGGCTGTTTAGGCACGTGTAGGTTTGCAAATAAATAGCAATGGGCATATAAACACATTTATTTATATTCATGGCGTTTTGTAATTTTACTAAATACTTTTAATCGATTAATCTATTTAGTATTAATGAGTGCTAATTAACACAGTAAATTATCGGTTATCGACAGCCCCAAACCTGCAAAGTGTGTATGTATGTATGTGTGTGTTGGGTGGGGTGGGGGTAGTCTTCTCGTCATGCAAGTCAAAATTAAATCAGTTCACTATTAAATCAACTTCTCTTTGGAAATGATATTTAGTTATATCTAATTCGATTATCTGTCTGAATTTTTTTAGATGAAGCCTCCTCATTTCAATTATTTAGATTTTTCGGACTGTTATCCTCATCTTTCTTGTTATATACACAACGTTCCGGATGATCATACATAACAAGTACCAATGTAAACTATTGAGAACCGAAGATATGCCAGAACACCAAATTATATATATATATGATCAATTCCTCCGTACGAGTACGAAGTGACACAAGGTCAATTTATTAAGCGGAGTTTAACAGGTTTGAATTTGGACTTTTCATTCTCCTAGACTGGTTGCCTGACCAAGGTTAAAGAGCCCAATATGCCTTTTTATTTACTCATAGCTGGGGGAATATAGTTGGATTTTTAACTTTTCTCAAAGGGTATTTGCGCAAGGTGAAATGCAAACAGCTCGTCCAGGATTTGAACTGTCTCATTGTCCCTACGTCAGAACCATGGGCAGTTATATATAAATCATAAGAGGGGGAAATTAAGATTTAGATAGAATTCAAACAGTGTCTTCGTGAGTAAATTCGAGGGAGGTCTTAGCCCTCTGTAGAGGGTACAGCTGGCGTATTCTAAACCTCGTCGACAGGGCAATGTTTTACTAAATAATGTGCATTAGATTCTGTTTTTTTGTTTTGTTTTGTTTTTTTAAAAAGATTTTTATAAAGTATTTATGGTATCTTCGTTCCCCTCCCCTTACACGCACACGGGCTGTCATCTGGATTTTCACCTTTGCCTGTCAGGGTAGTTCTTATCTTCATCCATTAACTTGGATGGCATTCAACCGAGGCAAACAAAGTAGATCTTCCAACACCACATGGTGTACAAGCAGAAAGATTTGCACAGGAGTTCACACAAAATACAATCCATCTTGCTATAGACGTCCTATAAATGGGTATACACGTCCTATGTATGCGTATACACGTCATATATATGTGTATACACATCCCATGTGTATGCATGCATGTATAATCTATGGTGGCTAGTTCAGTTATCGCCCACCATTTTTTCTTATGTAAGCTTTTCATTGGTTGATATTTATATGCAAATCTGATAAAAAAATAATGAAGTTTATTTGCAGGCACCATTTTTCACGTGGAAATCATTGAAGTTGTTTTCGATATCGGTCTAAAGTGTGGCACAAACAGTGATAAGCCCAATAGAAAAGAGTTGGGATCAGAAAGTTATCTAAATATGAGAGACTGAAAGAAAATCTTTTATAAGCGAATTAATAAGAACTAGCGGTACCATTATAGTATGTAGCGTACCTTTGAATGTGGCCTACGAAATTATGTCTCTCTTATAGTATTGACCTTCCATAAAAAGTATATTATAAGGTTATAATAATAACTGCTAACCCTAACCCCTAACCCTAACCCTATTTCAGGATTTTAAAATATTTTAGAATTAAATAGATCTCTGATTAATGTAAATTATGGATAAATTATTTTTTAATTATTCTTAATTACATATACAACTTATGACTGAATTACATTTCTTGAAATTGAATATATGTAAAAAATAATTAATTTCAATAAATTGCCTACTATTTATATCTATAAATATACTCTTACTGAGGTAGGACACATTCCAAGCAGGTAGACCATATACTATCAGAATCAAAAAGGTAGGCACATACTATAACGGCACCGAACTAGCAGGACCTGTAGATATACCAATGTAATTATTTGAGATGTTTACTTAAGAGCAATCGAAATTAGTTCAATATTGGAAAAATATAATGATATTGATTTAACTCTCTCTCTCATTCTTTCTTAAAGGGGGGGTTGTAAAATATCTACATTAATTAGCCAAAAAAAGTGACAAAAACACAACTCGGAAACTATCGAAGAAGAAGAAGAAGAAGAAGAAGAGGATTAAATTAATTAGGTACGTCAAACCAGAAAAATATCTAATAAAGTGATTATCGTACTTTCATATATATATATTTACCAACCCCTCCACACGAGCAGGATGCGACACAAGGTCAATTACTTAAGCGGAGTTTAAGAGGTTTGAATTCAGAGTTTTCCTTCTCCTAGACCGGTTGTCTAACCAAGGTTAAAGAGCCCAGTCTGCCCTACTTTACCCATAGCTGGAGGGAGACTAGGATTCATACCTTTCCCAAGGGTATTAGCGCTAAGTGAAATGCAATTAGCACGTCCAGGATTTGAACTCGGGGCGACGAGTCCATTTCCCATGACTTTAACCATTACACCACGCGCTTCCTTATATCGTACTTTCATATAGAAACACAAATCATCTGAAACTAATTATTTGAAGAAAACAGGATCTTGATATATTTATAGATTTAAATCATGTTCCGTAGTTGTAATACAAATCTGAATTTATTCATCAAAGATTATTGCAATAATTATAATTGTAATTGACATTTCACTTCAGATTCGTTCATAAATTCTAATGATATACATCCACTTAGTACATCGTTATTTTACTTATATACTAAGCTTAGCTAAGCAAACTAGTCTTGCAGACTCATTACTACTGGAATAGCGAGTTGGATAACCCATAATATCGACCTTGTGTCACACCCTACCCGTGGCGAAAGGGTTGGGTACAAGGGGCGTCCAATCGTGATGTAATGGTTAGCAACCTAGTCTTACAGAAATTTTACGACTGAATTGCTAGTTCGATCCTCGCTGGATGCCCGATACTTGCGATCTCGTGTCCCATCTAGTGTCCCGTGGTGAAGGGATTGGGTAAAATACCTATAGCCGTTCTCCACTAATAGAATGAGACACATGGTCGTAAGTGTGGGATATCCAGCGAGGACCGAACTCGCTTTTCAATATGACTGGATCTGCGATACTATCTTGCTAACCATTACACCACCATGAGACGCCCTGGGGTTACAAATGGATATATTTACAAAACATAATCCAAGTGGTAATGTTAGAACGTCTTTTGTTTTTTTTATTATTTTCCCCTAAATTATTTTAAGATGATTTAATTATACTTACTAGTAAAAAATAAAAATGTAAAAATAGATTTTTGAAACATATTGCCTGAGGGGTGGGAGTAAAAAATTCAATGTCAGCGAGTTTGTACCCTAAGTAAAATCATCAAATTCATTAAAGGATTAAAAAATAAAACAATTTGAAATGTAAACTTTAAATATGTATAAAAATAAAACAAACTATATATAGATATATAATACCAGTGATGTATTTATTAAAACTTGTTTTTAAAAAACAATGAGGACTGTCTAATGTTGCATGTTCAGATTTTGAGTGTATTTATTCTATGTTATGACGATAATGTGACGTAAGCAGTGACGTAATTTTTGTTACAGACAAAAACCGGAAGCGAATCTCCATTATTTATAGATTTAATGTGGATGAATGAGTTAAATGGATAACAAATGAGTATTACAAACGTGTTTGTTGAGTTGGCGAGGGCCGGAATCGAACCAGGAGTAGCACATGGATAATGTGCTGTAAAGTGGGGAGCTAATGGTAGAAATGGCGCTCCGCCTCAGACGCCCAAACAATCTCTTTGCTCTAGCACTAATGAAAAGGGGATAGACTCCATCGCTATCTGATGATACCGACTTTAGGCCACCCGACGACTTTACTTTTACTTACTTACTTACAGACGTGTTTTTTAAAAAAATAAGCTTGAAAAAAATTGAATTCCCAATAAGAAAGAATAAACAAAATGTCTTCGGCATAAAATAACCCAAAAAGAACATGCCATTAAAACCAACCAACCAACCAACCAACCTTATTTTATGTAGAACGGGTCTTATTAGTTTTCTTTATTTTACCTTTTATTTTTTTCGTAATCAAATTTTACGGATAGTTAAATATTTTGTATTAAATTTATGTTATCATTTACTGACTACCTACTTCACCAACGAAACCGACAACCAAATACCCTCGTAGAACTAAACAATTACCAATTGGACACCCACGTGGGAATTAGAAAAAAGAAAGAATTAAACATGGTCTCGCATATTTGATTTCTCAACTGGAAAGCATCATTACATTGAGATTTTTCATCATCCACTTTAGCAATCCTCCATTGTTCGCCCCATTAAACCACGTTATGTAGCAACAATTACTTTCATGAGAACTCTCCTGTCTTTAAACGGATATGTAATCTTATATTTACAATCTGAATGAATGTAAACAACTATTTTCAAAGAATTGTGTTCAGTTCTTTGAAAATACTTGTTTGATGATGGTGATATCAAAAGACAGAACGAGTAACTAAATAAATGAATGAATTGTAAATAGATTTCAAAACATTTTTTGTCGGACCCAGGAACCATCTTGAACTTGGGAAACTTCTCTTTGAACTCAGAAACTTCCTTGTTGTAATCGGTTCCCGATTTCGAGATGAAGAAGGCCGGGGGGCACACCAGCCGAAACGCTGTGCAGATAACAATAAAGACGAGGACAATAGTACGAATAATACAAATTATCAAGCCTCATTTAAAAAATTCAGAGAAATAAAAACTCAAATAATAAATGAAAATGCTAGTGTGTCAGACTTTTACAATCTTTCTCCTAGAGGTCGTGTACCAAAAGATCATACCATTTTTGGAATCAGGCCGATTTCGTGAGTATATTAAAAACATTCAGGACCGAAGTCGGACCTGCAATCCTGGAATTTTAGATTCCCAAGCTTTTGTGATTGTTTTCGGCGATTTTTTACGGGATTTTTGCGGCGGAATTTTTTGTACGATAACAAGCTATTTATATTGACCAGGAACGGAGAAAATAAAAAAAAATGTCGTTTATCATGCAGCTTTGCAATAAGTTTCAAATAGAAAAATAATATAATTGCTTTTTTGTTGTTGAAGTAGATCACTAATTAGGACTGAGCCTATTCTAGTAGTGACACCCAAAGCGGAGTTTAACTGGTTGCCTAACCAAGGTTAAAGAGTTCAGTCTGCCCTACTATTTACCCATAGCTGGAGGGAGAGTAGAATTCATACCTTTCCCAAGGGTATTCGCGCTAAGTGAAATGCAATTACCACGTCCAGGATTTGAACTCGGGGTGACGAGTCCATTTCCTATGACTTTAACCATTACACCACGCGATACACCATTCATACCTTTCCTAAGGGTATTAGTGCTATGGGAATTGTGGCTTCGTCCAGGATTTGAAATCGGGTCGACGATTCCATTTCCTGCGATTCATATTAGACCACGCGCCTCCATGTCTCTTTGATGAGAACTGATAAAACTGTTTGAAAAATATTGTTCAAATTTAATACAATTTGATATATACTCAATCCATGGATTGTCATTTTTGGACGGAAGGTTTAGTCAAGAGCCCTCCGTAGGTGTTAGCTTAAATGCCGCTTGATAGGGCAGCTTTTAAGCTAGTAAATAATAAATTCATTCGAAGAAAAATAAAACAAATTTTTTGTACAACAATGTTTATAACTTGGAAATAAATTTGGGAATAATTGAAAATTAATTACGAAAATCAGCAGAAGTCACCCATCTTTATATATATATATATATATATATATATATATATATATATATGTATATATAAATGGCAGTTGTGTGTATATGTATGTCCGGAGGAAACTTCGAAAATAAAACAATTAATGACAAAGTAAATATATATACACATTAAATATCACCAGGGCTTGGTTTTATACATATATAAATGGCAGTTGTGTGTATATGTATGTCCGGAGGAAACTTCGAAAATAAAACAATTAATGACAAAGTAAATATATATACACATTAAATATCACCAGGGCTTGGTTTTTAAGCAAAAATAATAGAGATTTGATTCATATTTGTGAAGATGATTAAAAAATAAAGTTTAAATGATAACAGCATGGATTTTTTTCAATTAATATTTTAGATAGTAGACATTAACATTTATTTTCAGAGTAGCTGGATCAATACAAAATCTATTTTTTACATAGGGATTTAAATGGGACATCCCACGAGGATTCAACTCATGATTCAGTAATAATGGATCTGCGGGACTAACTTAAAAAACCTCTACCCAGGCGTCGCCGGGTTGCCACTGCTAGTGAAATATAAATAATTGTTTGTACTGAAAGTAAGGACCTACGTACATCAATTTGATGTACGTAGGTTTTAAAATATTAAATGAAAAAAAAATCCATGCTGTTACCATTTAAATTTATTTTTTAATTATTTTCACAAATATAAATCAAATCTCTATTATTCTTGCTCAAAAATCAAACCCTGGAGATATTTAATGTGTATATATATATTTACTTTGTTGAAAAATGTGACACACTGACATTCACATTTATTATTAGAGATTAATATTAACCCGTATCAGTTTTCTTTTTCTTTTAATTTCTAAGAATGGATATTTGGCCCTTACTTAGCAGGTTTGACTCCTGGCTAAAAATAGACCCCCCAATCCTTGGGTAGCAAATTGAGATGTTTATTCACTTTCAAACGAAGTCTTTTATTTCTTTCCGGCTTATCACGAGGTAAATCTAGTCTCACCTCCTTTTTTGTTTGTTTTTATTCATCTTGAATTCTCTATCACTGTAAAAAAAAAACCCAACAGTAATGTTTCCCTCTTCGGCTCATCCTCGACTGATTGCTTTATCTTTGCCAAAAACAAAAAAACAAAAAACAAAAAAACAAAAAAGGAGAGTCACTTTTTGGGGGCGGAGGGCGTAAGATAAAGCCCGGAAACGGGAATTGCGGTGTCTTGAGACAGACCCAGACTTTGGTGTTGGAAAAAAAAAAGGATGGTTTAATCTCTTCTGCATGAGATTAAGGAGAAAGATTCCACAAAGCGAAGGGGGCGACTCCTTCAAATCTTTTTTTTCTTTTTCTTCTTAACTCTTCTTATGTGTACAGCCATCAACAAGAAAGTCCCAGCCCCTCGCATAAATGAAGAATGACGAAACGTAGGAACAGAGACGAAAGGCCCGAATAAATTGGATATAAAGTTCTCGTTTCTACGCACTGTTAGATAAGGTAGCTTGATGATGAAGGCGCCTTTAACAAAGTTGGTTCCTACTTCATATGGTTGTAATAAGTAAACAGTGGAACGAAGAGTTGGAACGGGAATAAATAATGTTTGAATCGGTGAGGGAGAAAGGTCGCCGGGAAATGGGGAATGGCGAATCGCAAACAATTCCGAGAAAATTCGCTTAGGGAGTAAATCTCGAGTGAACAAGCCGCTGGTTTTATAGAAAATGAATTACGTAGTCTGACAGCAAACGAGAAAGAAAATAACTGGGAATGAAGAAAAAGATACCAAATGAAAACATTTTAAAATTCTTTCCACCATTCAGTCAAAAGAAAAGGTACCGGCTAGGTTTATGTTTAAAACTAGCAGAGCTAACCGGTATTTTCCGGGATTTTAAAAGTTGAAAGTTAATCTCTTATCTATATTTAGCTTTTATGATGGAAAATGAGAGGTAAAAAGTTTTTTTAACCCCTTCTTGGAATAAAAAAAATAGAGTGGATTTTAGTAAACTTTGGTATTTGCTGGGCTCCTCCAATTTTCCTTTGGGAAAGGATGTGTGCTAGGTCGTTGTACAAACAAACATATATACAGAGAGGCGGACAGACAAACAGCCTCTTTCTTTATATATATATATATATATATATATATATATATATATATATAAAGAGTCAGATCTCAGCCCTGAAGAGCATTAAGCGAAACTTTTAGTAGGTTCGTCTGACTCATTAGATTTATCTTTATTATTTGCTCTACTTAGGTATTGAGCACTTTTTACTTATTAGCTTTAGTCTCCTGGCAGTTTTATATGAATATATATATATATATATATATATATATATATATATATATATATGCGTATAAATTGTTTTTTCTTTTTGCCAAAATATTGTACCGATAGATTATTTTTTGTTGGTACGATTATCTTGGTCTTTTCTTTTTTCCAAAAATTTTTTTCTCCCCGGTTGATGTTTGGTAGTATATTTTTATAGATAGATAGATAGATAGATAGATAGATAGAGAGAGAGAGAGAGAGAGAGAGAGAGAGAGAGAGAGAGAGAGAGAGAGAGTTTAAAGAGAGAGTTATTATAGCGTAGAGTTTTATGTATGTATTTTCGTTTTTGTTGTTGTTGCTGATGGAATTCTATTATTAAGCTCGAAAGTTGAAAAATTGACCGACTCCAAGCTAAACCCCTTCCTCCATATAAAAAAAAAAACCCAAAAAAACAAAACAAAACAGAACAAAAAGCATTATTATGATTTTGTTACGAGGATGAGTCAAATGTTTTGCAATATTTTACTAACGTGAAGCACAATTCAACAGCTCCGGATGATTTTGGCGTTGTCGTTAAAGTGGCCAACCACACTGGGTTGTGAGATGCAAAGCTCGCCTGATACTCTCCGCCCGAGTGTTACTCGCTGAGTGCAAGCTTCTATAGTTTTGTGAGCACGGCCTCGGTATAGACGGTTTTATGCCTACCCGAACTTGCCCGTTCGTCTATATTATTGCAAAATTCCTTCAACCATCTGGTATTCTGTACTGTGACTAACTGTGCTTTCACCTTTCGCACGGCAAACGTTGTTTTTATTGCTTCAGCGGCGTTATTGCCCAGGTTGTAATCATAAAACACAAGTTCTCAAATTAGACTACGTTGAAAGTTCATCAGTTTGGCTTTCAAATTCCCACACGGAGTACAACAATGCACAAAGTGTCAGCGCACTAACTACCACGATACTACCAATCATAGCGGGTACACCCCCCCACGGCTTGAACAGCTTCGGTCACGTGATTTACGCGTCACAAACTAGCACGTGACTCTCATCCTAGCATTATTAATTTCTATTTACCTTTTTGAAAAAAATTCAGATTTCCGATGTTTTTAATCATAACTTCTCGGAATGAAAATGAAAATAAAAAGGACGGTTAAGCTCAGTCAGTAGAGAGTACGCCTAAGAACAACAAGGTTCCAGGTTCGATACCGGCCCTCACCAACTCGCCAAAGTAAGGAGCTGATGGTAGGTGTGGCGGTTCACCTCATATGCAAAAACAATCTCCTTGGACTAGCGCAAGTGAAAGGGGGATAGGCTCCATCGCTGTCTTGCTGATACCGACCTTAAGCCATATATTAAGTATATATATACACATATGTATATGTATATAAGTAAGTAAAGTAAGTAAAGTCGTCGGGCAGCTTAAAGTCGGTATCAGCCAGTCAGCGAGGGAGTCTATCCCCTTTTCAATAGCGCTAGACCAAGGAGATTGTTTTTGGCATCTGAGATGGAGCGCCACACCTACCATCAGCTCCTTACTTTACCGCACAGATCCCCGTGCTACTCATACGCTGAGTTGGCGAGGGCCGGTATCGAACTAAGAACCTTGTGGTTTCTAGTCGAACGCTCTACCGACTGAGCTAACCCGGCCCTAAAAGCATATACATTACTTCTGAATAGCAAGTTCGATCCTCACTGGATGCCCTATACTTGCGAACTTATATAAGATCTGACCTGTGGTGCACAGTTTGGGTATCTAAATATATATATATATATATGTATGTGTGTGTGTGTGTGTGTATGTGTGTGTATATAGACACACACATGAAGACACTCATACACACACACACACACACACACACACACACATATATATATATATATATATATATTACTATAAACCAAAGAAGGGCGTCTTTTGATCTACTTTAACATTTTTCGACCATCGATGTTATTCCGTTATTCTTCAAAGTTATCTAAATAAAACAAAATGAATTCCATGGCGCCATTGGTATGAAGATCACTTGTGTCCTTCACGCATGCGCGTGCACGTGAACGGAACACGCGTATTAAGGACACACGTGCAAAAACACACGCGCCCAAAAATTACATGCGGACTTACTCATGGTCGAAGCTAAACCCTTACAGACGTTTCTGATTTTGCACGCAAAGTGAATCGACTAAAACGGCATCTATATCTGTTCTGTTTATGTTTCCTAACAACATTGATACTTCCCCCCCAACAGCTGCCCCCCCCCCGTTGAACACATGGCGAGCTATTAAAAGGAGAGTCAAAGGGATAAATTGAATATCTGGATATTATTTTGAATAGCTAAGAAATTGTGTTATAAGGAATCAAATTTATTTTATTAGTTCAGATTGGGAAAAAGATAATGTAAATGTTTGTGCTAAAAAAAATCATAGTCTACGCAATTCTTTTATGAAGCCGAATTTAATTTGAATTTCAAATTTGTTGTTAAATCGTATTTAGAGTCCCGAGTCAAATTGGATTATGAAAGATAATCTTTGTGGGTCCTTTTCGTGTACATGTGAAAATAATTTTATCTATCTATCTATCTATCTATCTTGTTTGCAGTATCACATTCTGTTTATATATATATATATATATATATATATATATATATATATATAATCAACGTGTTTTCTGTATCTGTCTGTGTATATATAGAAATATAGATATTTTTCCAAATTTATCTACCCCATTCTGTTCCTATATATCTCAACGTGTTTCTTTTGTCTCTTACTATCTATTTAATCTACATATCTGTCTATTTTTATATGTTTTATTTTAAGTTTGTTAATATTCAAATCAACGTGTTTCTTTTTTCTATTACAATCTCTCTCCCCATCCCTCTCTCTCTCTCTATCTATCTATATGTGTGTGTGTGTGTGTGCATATGTCAGAATAGATTAGATAATATGAATATATATATATATATATATATATATATATATATATATATATATATATATATATATATATTGTTTCTATTATCTATCCTATTCTGATTCTATCAGTCTCAACGTATCTGTTTCTCTATTACTATCTATCTATCTATCTACAACACACACACACACACACACACACACACACACACACACACACACACACATATATATATATATATATATATATATATATATCCTTTGTTCCTATTATCTATCCTATTCTTATTCTATCTGTCTCAACGTATCTGTTTTCTCTATTACCATCTATCTATCTATCTATCTATCTATCTATTTCCTTTGTTCGTATTATCTATCCCATTTTGTTAATATACATTAGTTTTTATTAGCTATCAATTGCAAGAACTAATGAACATTGGATAGGTGTCAATTTTATTCCCTTAAGCTCTACACTGCTTATCTGATTAATTACACACTTTAAACACAAGAGGCTAAATATTTTAAGAAGTCACATTTTTAATTCTATTATTAGTTGTAAATGACACCCATTTTTATTCATATCAGTTTTCAAACAACTTGTAATCTTATCGAATGCATTTACAACCCATACTTAAAACAAATAGGAAAACATTAAATTTACAACGAGGAATCTACAAATAAGATATTCTTGAACAACTATATAAATTCCCGGGTACAGATTACTTCAGAAAATATGTAGCTCAAATGAATAAAACAAGAAAAACTATTGTAGATTGTGTATTACAAATAACTTATGCTAATATTAAATCAAGTACGCTGTAAAAAAGCGAAATATTACTCGTCTTAAGTCATCATGTAAGATTACTGAATTATTAAATCGTTTAAAGTTAAAAAGCTTAATAATAAAAATTGACACCGCAATACCAATTCACAAAATATTTAGAGTTAAAAAAAGTAGAAGCGTCTGCGAATTGGCCTATTGTTGGTATCAGCCGAACAACAAGGGAGTCTATCCCCTTTTCGCAAGAGCTATAACACAGAGATGGTTCTTTTTATGTGGTGGAGCTGCACATATACCGTCAGTTCCCAGATGCTTTGTCTCACAGATCAGATTACCCAAGCTGTGCTACTCATGAGTTGGCGAAGACCGGTATAAAACTTGAAAATTTGTGATTCCTAAGCGGATATTCTACTGACTGAGTTAAATGTGGTATGCCATTCAAGAGAATTAAATTGACGATTAAAACGAGAGTTGGTAAAAAGAATATCAATTTTAATTGCCCTCTGTTTTTTTCAGGCTCACTTAATTAGGCTGAGACACTAAGCTATATGAAATTTGAGAACCTTCACAAAAATATTTTCATATTAATGTTAATGCTAAATAATGATAATATAATAATAATAATAATAATAATAATGCCATCATGGGGTATCACAGAGTGAAAATGAAAGAAAACGAAAAGATAGACAAATACTTGGACTTGGCTAGAGAACAAAAAAACTGTGAAACATGAAGATAAAGAACGATCTTTAATTTCATATTCAATCGTTTTTTTTTTTCACCAAAAACGGTCCATAAGAGTTTGGAAAAGAGTCTGGATAAATTGGAAATCCAAGGAAGAATCGAGTCCATCCCAAAAACCTTATTAAAATTGGCTAGAATACTTAGAAAAGTCGGAGGAGACTTGCTCCGATGATAGACCACCATATATATATATATATATATATATATATATTATATAAAAATGAAGTCCGAAAATGGATTATGTTTGTTTTTATTATTTCACAATTATTATTTTATATTTGCGAGACGTATTTCAGATCTTCTGATATCGTCTTCAGGCGTTAATTAACTATATCCTGTCTGGACAAAATATGGTTAATTAACGCCTAAAGAAGATATCAGAAGATATTATTATTTTTAAATAACCAAATGAAATGAAATTTTTAAAATTAAATTTTAAAATAACCAAGTGAAATAAAAAAAAAATTATTATTATTTCATATCATTTGGTTATTTTAAAATAATTATAGTTTGAATAATGTACTCATGGATAAACTCCTGACCGAAACATGTGTAAGTAAAATTGATTGAAATATCCTATTTTATCCATTCTATACTTTCTCTCCTTTATTTCTTTTTTTAACACACACACACTAACACACACACACACACACACACACACACACACATATATATATATATATATATATATATATATTAAAAATGCACAATGCCTTTTGTCGATACACACACTCACACACTCTCATACTCACACCGTAAAAGAGAATATTTGACGTCATATTTCAAACCGTCCACTTTTTTCAGCGTCCTTTCTTCAGACTTCAAATTTTGAACAGACTGATAAACAAGGACTATCACTTGCTTTTCTCGTTATTCTGTGATCAAATTTTTTTATTACCTTCCCTATACCAACAAATGCCCTGAAGATGATCTAATTAATAGTTCGAAACACTGCAGCGTCGGCAAATAAACTTACCACTCAACTTATTTAAACCTGTGTTTTTTCAATTTTCTTAATATACTACATTATATATATATATAATAAAGATAATCTAATGAGTCAGACGAACCTACTATTAGTTTCGCATAAAGCTCTTCAGGGCTAAAATCTGAGTCAGATTTTAGCCCTGAAGAGCTTTATGCGAAACTAATAGTAGGTTCGTCTGACTCATTAGATTATCTTTATTATTTGGCTCTACTTAGGTATCGAGCACTTTTTACATATTAGCTTTCTCCTAGCGGTTATATGAATATATATATATATATCTTATATACATATATATACATATAAATTGTTTTTTCTTTTGGCCAAATACTGTACCAATAGATTATTTTTGTTGGTACGAATATCTTGGTCCTTTCTTTTTTTCAAAATTTTTTTCTTCCTGGTTGATGTTTGGTAGTATATTTTTACAATCAAACTTTCTGCTGTTTTTTTTTCTCTCCGCGAGGATCTACCAACACGCTTGGTATATTAATTATATATATATATATATATATATATATATATATATATATATAAGATAGATAGATAGATAGATAGATAGATACACATGCCAAAATACGATAAAGGATACGGCGTAGTAGAAAGTATATGTGCATTCCTTATTCAGCACATGAAACTAATTGATGCGCTGAATAACATTTAGATGAAAACCATTGGTGGGTTACGAAGATTGGAAAACATAAAAGAGAATGAGAAGATCTAAGCAATGAATAAGAGAAGAACAGTGGCATAAGATAATAGATTAATCTTAGATGTCAACATCTGTTAAATTTCGCGGCTCTTCTTACAACATTTAGCAACAAGAGGTTTTAAACACTTACGATAAGACATCAATGGCTACACATTCTTTCCAGGTCAAAAACCTCTTCGATCAATAACCGGCGTTAGATACGAACTGCGCACTTCCTAAGGTCATATGCAAATGACCCTCTTTTCAATGATCTCTGATCTCTCTGTTAAGATAAAGCGAGAGTTCTTCCCAGCTGTAGCCGTATTAGTGCTACTGTATGGCAGGACCAGTTCACATACTTAGGTAGCAGTATCTCATCTGCTAAGTGATAACAATATACCCATGAGAAAAGCTGCTATAAACGGATGAAATCTGATCTATCTGATAGAATAAAACGAGAATTTTCCCAGCTGTAGCCGTATTAGTGCTACTGTATGGCAGCACCAGTTCACGTACTTAGGTAGCAGTATCTCATCTGCTAAGTGATAACAATATACCCATAAGGAAGGCTGCTATAAACGGAAGGAAATCTGATCTATCTGATAGGATAAAACGAGAATTTTCCCCAGCTTTAGCCGTATTAGTGCTACTGTATGGCAGGACTAGTTCACATACCTAGGTAGCAGTATCTCATCTGCTAAGTGATATCAATATACCCATAAGAGAGACTGCTATAAACGGATAATTGATATGGAAATCTGATCTTTCTAATAGGATAAAGCGAGAATTCTTCCCAGCTGTAGCCGTGTTAGTGCTACTGTATGGCAGGACTCTGAAATATGCTGACCAGTTCACATACCTAGGTAGCAGTGTCTCATCTGCTAAGTGATATCAATATACCCATAAGAGAGACTGCTATAAACGGATGAAAATCTGATCTATCTGATAGGATAAAACGAGAATTATTCCAAGCTGTAGCCGTATTAGTGCTACTGTATGGCAGGACCAGTTCACATACTTAGGTAGCAGTATGTCATCTGCTAAGTGATAACAATATACCCATTAGAAAGGCTGCTATAAACGGATGGAAATCTGATCTATTTGATAAGCGATAATTTTTCCAAGCTGTAACCGTATTAGTGCTACTGTATGGCAGGACTCTGAAATATGCTGATCAGTTCACATACCTAGATAGCAGTATCTCATCTGCTAAGTAATGTCAATATACAAACAAAGGCTGCTATAAATAGATAATCGATTATATGGAAATCTGATCTGTCTGATAGGATAAGGCGAGAATTCTTCCCAGCTGTAGCCGCGTTAATGCTACTGTATGTCAGGACTCTGAAATATGTTGACCAGTTCACGTACTTAGGTAGCAGTATCTCATCTGCTAAGTGACGTTAATATACACACACAGGCTGCTATAAACGCATCATCGATTATATGGAAATCTGATCTCTGATAGGATGCATCAGTTATTTTATTTCAAAACTTTAATTTAGTATTTTTGCTATGAAATAATAATATATAAAATTCATTTAAAATGTGAAAAGCCTGATGTTAAGTTTAAAATTTTATATTTTTAGATTCTAGAAATAAATATTTATTTAATGCAAACCTTATTTTTTCGTCGAAATTAATAAGTTTTGAAGAAAAACTCTATTGAAAATGTACCCCCCCCCACACACACACACTTTTTAAGCAGAAAAATATTGATGTATAATTTTTTTCTTTTATAAGATAATAGCCAAGTGAATAATTATCGAAATGAGTAAAAAAGAAATCTCCAAAAAAATTATTATTTATTATTTTTCTACATTTTATTTTTCGATTTTCGGTACTTATTTTCTCATAGAAAAGCCACCGTAAAAAAATTTTTTGTATTGTTTCTATTCATAACTTCGGTCTTTTATCTCATTATTTATACTGTAATTAGTACAGAAAATGACCAACTCGCAAAAATGTTACGCCCCGAACATAAGGGGGGGGGGGTCAAAATTAAGTGACCTGAAAAAAATGAGAAAGTTTTGAAATAAAATAAATAATGCATTTGATAATGCATTATTTATTTTATTTCAAAACCTTTTCATTTTTTTTACTTGATAAATAAACACTGAAAATTTCATTAAAATCCGATAATTCCCTGATTTTTGGTAAATTATTTTCTGTAGGGGGGGGGTAAAGTCATTTTGTCAAAAACGAATTTTCGGCTTATTTTGTGCCACCCTAGTTTATAAATACTAGCAAATATATGCACCCTCCGGGTGCAAGTATTTAAGTTTTAATGTAATAAAATATTGTATTGAATTAGAAAGGCTAGAAAACTAAATAAGAATGCAGATAAAAAGATTTGAAACAGAGGGGGTATAATAAAAAAATAGAACAACTGAAACTTACTCTTCCATCGTCTTTTATTGTTATTTTTTCTAATTTAAGTATTTAGTTAAAAGAGGAAGTAAAGAATAAAATGACACTTATTTTCTTGTTAATGGATTTCATTTAAGATTCATTGAAGAGATTTTGCTTATATTCATTAAAATAAAACCAAACAGTTAGAAATCAATAATACTAAGCACATATTTATTAAATTCGATTTTTTAATATTAATATGCAAATTAGCCTTCCCGTTCACACTGTAAACTGCTATTTTGTTGTATATATAAATATAATTGCATGTTGGTAGTATGTAGATATGGTTAACAGTATTAATAATGTAAAACAATTTTATTAATAATTGAGTTTAAAATTAAAATACAATCATGGAGAATGTGATATCAATAACTAAAGGGAATTGTGACTTGAGCAGTAATATAGTTTCGGTTACAGACAGAAAAACACACAATCTCCATCATAATAAGATAAGAAAATAGTTATTACTTATTAGTCATTTCCAAAAGCATAAATAGTTATTAACTAAGTTTAGTTTAGTTGTGGCACAAGGCAAGAAGCATGGTCCCCCAGTGAGAATCAAGCATACGGGCAATGACCTGATAATTTTGCTTATTACCTATTACAAAACTCAGCATAAGACAAGAGTCGATACAGCCTGAAAATGCGTGTGAGTTTGTGTGTATGTGCGTGTTTGTGTGTGTATGTGTGTATTTGTGTATATGCGTGTAGGTGTGTGAGTCCACGTGTGTGCGTACGCGCCTTGTATTTGTATATTTGTGTGTGTGTGTGTGTGTGCGCACGCGCTCGCACATATCTTTATGTAGCCCTTATTTGTTTCACTCGTCTCTTAGAATCTAATTACATTTTCAGTCATTAAGTTTATAATGAACCCTAATAAAAGTGCAAACAATTTGAAAGCCTTTTTAATTAAGTGTCGTTGGTTTCAAATATCTAGGTAACAAAATATTTGGTTTCTTTGTTTAATGGCATATCAATAAACCTTCATAAATATATACTATGCAAATCTTTATTTCTTAAAGATACTAGCAAATGTATGCACCCTCCGGGTGCAAGTATTTAAGTTTTCATGTAATAAAATATTAGATTAAATTAGATAGGCTAATGAAATAAGAATACAGATAAAAAGATTTGAAACAGAGGGAGTATAATAAAAGATTTGAAACAGAGGGAGTATAATAAAAAATGGAACAACTGAAACTTACTCTTCCATCACTCTCGTCTTTCATTGTTATTTTTTCTAATTTAAGTATTTAGTTATAAGAGGAAGTAAAGAAAAAATGACAATTATTTTATCTTGTTAATGGATTTCATTTAAGATTCATTGAAGAGATTTTTACTTATATTCATTAAAATAAAACCAAACAGTTAGAAATCAATAATACTAAGCACATATTTATTAAATTCGATTTTTTAATATCAATATGCAAATTAGCCTTCCCGTTCACACTGTAAACCGCTATTTTGTTGTATATATAAATATAATTGCATGTTGTCAGTATGTAGACATAGTTAACAGTATTAATAATGTAAGACAATTTTATTAATAATTGAGGTTTAGATAAAAATAAAATCATGGAGAATGTGATGTCAATAACTAAGAGAATTGTGACTTGAGTAGGAATATAGTTTCGGTTACAGACAGAAAAACACACAATCTCCATTATAATAAGATATAACACAGATTTCAGAATTTAAATGTATTAATAACATGGGCCTTTCTGGGCCCGTGTCTGTTAATGATATTATTGGCATGATTCCAGGGGTCTATCCCCTCAGGCAACACCTGTCCCCTTGATTTAAAGGGACAGGACTGAGTTTATTGCCCAGTGCCTAAGGCGCCCCCCTTGAGGGAGAATGTCAATTTTTTTGCACCCACCATCCTATGAGCTTCGGTTTGTTAGTGAAGGTAATTAATATGATTGAATGATTGAGTGATTTTAATGGCATATCAACCTGTCCAGGGTTATTTTATACCAAGTAGTAAATTGTGAAGAAAAGTCAGATTTATTATGTTTTTATTCCGAGGGTTTTGCAGAGAGAGAGAGAGAGAGAGAGAGAGAGAGAGAGAGAGAGAGAGAGAGAGAGAGAGAGAGAGATGGGAGAGAAGAGTGAGAAAAGAGAATGTCAGAGAAGAGAGAGACAGAGAGAGAGAGAGAGAAACACACAGACACACACACACAGACACACACACACACAGATAGATAGAGAGAGAGAGGGGGATAGAGAGAGGGAGAGAGAGAGAGAGAGAAGAGAGACACCACACACACACACACACACACACAGTAGAGAGAGAAAAAGAGAGACAGAGAGAGAGAGAGAGGGGGGAGGAGAGAAGAGAGAGGCAGAGAAGAGAGAGAAGAGACAGAGAAGAGAGAGAAACACACAGACACACACAGAGATAGAGAGAGGGGAGAGAGAGAGAGAGAGAGAGAGAGAAGAGAGACACCACACACACACACACAGAAGAGAGAGAAACAGAGAGACGCACAGAGAGAGAGAGAGAGAGAGAGAGAGAGAGAGAGAGAGAGAGAGCGGACTTACATTTAGCCTATTTAGAGCATTAAGAATATAAAAAAAGAAAAAGGACAAAAAAAGTTGCTGTAATTGATCTTTTTCTCTTCTGATAAGAAATGTATCCCAAGAATTGCAAATGGTCAAAGAGTCTGGTGAAATTAACAAAATCAAAAGACCGGAAGAACGGGAGGAATTAGCAAGTCCATATTCCTCAAAGAAAGTCATGATGTTTCATCTCGTGTTTCGAAGAGATAAGTCTAGCTAATTGAATGGGAATTTTGTTTGGGAGGGGGGTGCCTTTAAACAGAAGTAGATTTAGTTTTTCGATGGTCCGCTTTGTTTGTTCGCTTTGTTTAGAAATATAACTTTGAACTAGCAAATATTTCTTAATTCTCAATCTAGATTAATCCGTAAATAATCGCTAAACTGTTTTCAATCATAAGAATGAGAAAAGTCAGTTGTAAAATCTTTAATGATAAATGCGGAAAGGGGGGGGAGAGAGAGAGAGAGGGAGAGGGGGGGATACATAATTATTAGATCCCTAATACTTATATAAGGTAGTATAGAAACATAATGGCGATTAGTGCAGCTGATGACCTTGAGAGTGAGTGGCGGCGCTTGACCTCACTCTCACCTTGCCTTCCGGGGATAAATCGTGAGAACCGGAGGGTATAGAAGACCCTGTCTTCCGGTTTAAGGATAGTAAGTAAGTCTCAGTCAATTAGAAGGTAGGAGCCGAGCTCGTAGGATGTAAGTCTCACCTGCGCAGATGTCTGGTTTGGGGATTTAACAATAAGATAAGATCAAAAGTAAATCGAAGTCTTGTGTTTATTACCTAAAAACTAACAATGACACAGGGCTTCTGATAAGGAGAAATCCCTAACAGAAAACCAGACCGAAGTCCCCAAATCAACACCAGACGCAAGATGTACCAAAGCCGGCCAGAAGAAAAGACCACTAGAAGTAAGTGAAGTGAATAAGGATATACAACAGAGAGAGAGAGAGAGAGAGAGAGAGAGAGAGAGAGAGAGAGAGAGAGAGAGAGAGAGAGAGAGACTCTGTGTGTATGAAAGAGATTGAGTGTTTGTCTGTATGAGATAGAGAATATGTATGTGAGAGAGTCTGTCACATTTTAAGCTTTATTCCCAGAGGCTAAACATTGCCTAATATTCCGTCAGCATTCTCCATTGGTGGCGCCTCGGGCACAGGGCAATGAACCCGACCCTGTCCCTTTTAAATAAGGGGACAGGTGTTACCTGGGGAGATGGCCACTGGAATCGAGCGAGAAGCTTTTGTGGGTTCCGGGCATAGATACTGCACTTTGATCTTCAATCGGGCAGCTGCTGAAACTGAAGGAAATGTATGGCAAAATATATTCACTTAGATAAGTCCAATGATAGGTTGGGTAGGTTAAACTATAGACTTTCTTTTTGTACTCACTTATGAAGAACTGGAAAGCGTTCCAAAAATGATTGATTTTTATTTAATTATTGAATTATATCAGTTAATCAGTTAAAATCAAAAACTAAATTTTGCATGTTTCTTAATTATAAACATATTAATGTATATATGAGATTTCAATACTGAATACCATTTCTTTTCAGTATTATAAGACAACACGCACGTACCACGACATTTCATATATATATATATATATATATATATATATATATATATATATATTTTATATACTTTATGACACTTTATATATATATATATATATATATATATATATGTCTGTCAGTTACCAAATGCATTTGACTTCATGTACTCGATACCCTAACTTGATATATATATATATATATATTATATATATATAATATATATATATATATATATAAGGTGTGTCCAAAGAGTATCGAGATATGTTGTACTTTTTGTATTCTGAAAAAAAAAAAGTTCCATTCATTAATGTTTTTCAGAATACAAGGTGTGTCAAAAAAGTACTAAGTTTAAAGCTGTATTCTAAAGATAGAAACGAAGAATGAATGGAACGTTATTTTTTTTCAGAATACAAGGTGTGTCGAAAAGTACAAAAAATCTCGATACTTTTTTGACGCACCTTATATATATATTGTGTATATATTTTATATGTATATGTATATATATGTATATATTATATATAACTGTACTCACACACACACACACACACACACACACACACTATATATATATATATATATATATATATATATATATATATATATATATAGTATCAAGAATATTATTTTGAACTATTTACTAAATAGGAATTTAAAAAAAAGAAGATTGAAAGCTTTTTCTGTTGCAAACCCTTTGGGAATATTTAATTGAGAAAGATTTAATAGAGAAGCAAATCTGTGTAGTCTGCGAGTAGATTATGCCAAGAAAAACTTTCAAATATGGTAAAATCAACAATGACAGCAGAAGGAATCGCCAGAAAATTCACTTACGAAAATAAGCACACAAAGAAAAAAAAACAAGAACAAAAATAAACAACATTATTTTTAGGGAAAAAGAAAGAGAAAAGAAAAACTATTTTTTCCTAATTTGATTTTCTCCATTTCTCACTTTTTTTCCTTAAATCATCAGCATTGCAAATTCCGTAAAGAACATTAAACAATAAAAACATTAGCATTAAATTCTTACATAAAACAATAAATTATTTAAACTCAGTCGCACTATAATGTTCTCATTCGGACTGATAAATTTGAGAAAAGTATTAATCTCCTCATCCCCCAACTATCCTCTATAAATATATATATATTTACCAACCCCTCCGCACGAGCAGGGTGTGACACAAAGTCAATTTCTTAAGCGGAGTTCAGCAGGTTTGAATTCAGAGTTTTCCTTTTCCTAGACCGGTTGCCTAACTAAGGTTAAAGAGCCCAGTTTGCCCTACTATTTATCCACAGCTGGAGGGAGAGAAGGATTCATACCTTTCCCAAGGATATTAGCGCAAAGTGAAATGCAATTACCACATCCGGGATTTGAACTCGGGGCAACGAGTCCAGCTATCCCGTATATAATTGCCCAAACCCTATTGCCCTTATGACAAGCCCCAAGCCCTTTTTATCATATGGGTACTAGAAGGTGGTTGCTGAGGGTCTCCATGTCCTGGGTATGACGTTAAAATCTGATGGTGAGGTTTCAGGTCTTGAGCACCCCTTCATCACCATTGCTCCCTGGTCCACTCTGACCCGGAGTGGTAGTACCTGTTAGGGTCCCATCTATGGGTTAAATAGAAAAATGTATTTATAAAAAATTGAGTATCCATTAAGAATGAATTCATTTAAAAACTTTGTCGGCATTAAATGACCCACTGAGGTTGATATGCAAACAAACAAAACACACAAACCCTACTGTTGTTCGTCTGCTGCGAAGGCTTTGTCATTAAATAACACACGAAAGTTGATATGCCATTAAACAAAGAACCCCCCACCCCACAAAAAAAAAGAGATTATTTTTTAATGTTCCTTCCCGTAGATGACCTGCCCCTCTGTCTAAACTGAACATGGTGATCTGCTCTTGATCAGTTTCACTATAAATAGAGCTATGGTGGTAACCATTTGCAATACTATTCTTAACGTCTGAACAATACGGACCACGTATTTCGTACTTAATACTTCCTTTCTTCTATAGTCTTCTATTTTCTAAGTCTTCGAACCTTATCGTTAGTCATGCTGGGATTCACTGCTTCATCGTTTCAGGTCGTCTCGGATGTTGGATCTCTCTCCGCATGTATCTTTGTTAGTATTGAATTATGAACACCGAGACTTATTTCTTTTTGGAGTACACATTTATTTTCATTTTCCGAGACCCATTTTAAATCAACGCACGAGGAAGAAATAGGCAGTCGTAACCCGAGGGTTATATTGTCGAATCTCAAACTAAATCAAACAGATTTGACCCAAATGGCTTAGAATACCGAACATCCACCTCTTTCTGTATAAATCAAACTGTGAAAGAGAAATCGTTCAAACATTTCCCAAATTTAGAAACAAATAAAAACAAAACAAAACATTACCTAAAAGCTTCCTGCTTTCCATCCAAGAAATTCATTCATAAAATAATCAATATTCGCAAAGATGAATGAACTCGGTCCAATTCATCGCAAAAGACCAATTGATATTTTACACTTACCTACAAAAAAGAAAAGAAAAAATAATTATTTCAACTGAAAGAGCAATATTAAAAAAAAAAAATTATATTTCAAAATTTCTAAAACTTGCTTTTAAACATTTATTTCCCTGGAAATAATGAGAAGATAGCATGTACTAGTGTGAGTCAAAAGTTTTGCAATATTTTGGTAACGTGTGAGACACAATTCGATAGCTCCGGGTGCTTTTACCGAAGTCATGAACGTGACAAACGACACTGGACTATGTGATGTGGAGCTCGCCTGATATTCTCCGTCCGAGTGTTACTTGTCGGATTTTCCTCTATCGCTTAAAGCGCAGCCTCGCAATCCACGGTTATCGGCTTACCTGACCTTGGCGATTCGCAGAGAAATTTCAAAATTTCTAAAAATGAAATTAATTTCCCTTGTAGACATATAAACATCAAATTCACACGATTTAATGGGAAGATAGCATGTACTAGCGTGATTCAAAAGTTTTGCAATATTTTGGTAACATGTGAGACACAGCTTCGGATATTGGTTAATGGAATGAGAACAATCTACTCCAATGGATTAAATAGTTTGGTTAGAAGTTCCGTAGGTCCCGAGTTCAAGACGAAACACCTGAATAAGGTCCGGGTGCATATCGACCGAAACTTTATGAATGTAATAATAAAGATGAGGACAACAGTCCGAGAAATCAAAATAATATTAATAACTTTTTAGTTATTTTAATTTATAATCGCCTTGCTTTAAATCATCATACGTAGAGTTTTTAGTTCTGACTTTGTAAATTTTCAATTCTAACTTTGTAAATTTTCTCGTTCTAAGTCAATTTTTAGTTCTAACTTAGCAAATTTTCTTTTCTAACTCACTAAACTTTCAGTTCTAACTTAGTAAATTCAGTTCTAAATTAGTAAATTTTCTTTTCTAACTCAGTAAACTTTCAGCTAGTAAATTATTTTAACTCAGTTCTAGCTTAGCAAATTTTTTCTCTTAGTAAAATTTCCAGCTAAATTTTCTGTTTTAACTCAGTAACTTTTCTGTTCTAGCTTAGCAAAATTTTATTTTCTCACTTAGTAAATTCAGTTCTTAGTACATTTCAGTGCTTAACTAAATTTTCTGTTTAACTCAGTAAAGCTTATCAGTTCTTAGTCCATAAATTTTCTGTTTTAACTCAGTAACTTTTCTGTTCTAGCTTAGCAAAATTTTCTGTTCTAACTTAGTAAATTCAGTTCTTAGTACATTTTCAGTGCTAACTAAATAAATTTCAGTTTTAACTAATTTTCTCTTCTAACTTAGTAAATTTTCCGACATTTATAATCGCCTTGCTTTAAATCATCATATGTAGAGTTTTCAATTTCAACTTTGTAAATTTTCAGTTCTTAGTGAATTTTCAGTTCTAAGTAAATTTTCTTTTCTAACTTAGTAAATTTTCAATACTAACTTAGTAAATTCTCCGACCCTCGGATCTTCTCAATTAAAAAAAAAGGAATCTCAACAACGACCTTATAATAGACTGAGGAAATAGGAAAACAATTTTAGAGCCTTTTTAAAAGATGGCGTTTATTTTGGAGATAACGATATTTTTAATAGCAATTTGGTGAATGTTATTTAAGTAACTTTGGACTTATTTTGATTTATACTCTTCTGCCTT
This sequence comes from Doryteuthis pealeii, assembly GCA_023376005.1. Taxonomy (NCBI): domain Eukaryota; kingdom Metazoa; phylum Mollusca; class Cephalopoda; order Myopsida; family Loliginidae; genus Doryteuthis; species Doryteuthis pealeii. Next base: position 100,121,604 of record CM042149.1, on the reverse strand, counting down.
TTTGGGTTGTGGAAAGCAAGAAAAGCTTTTAATTTACTGGCACAAAAACAAAACAAATATTATTTTAGTCATAAGAACTACTTGTTTGTCTGACAGTGTCAGTGTTCATGAAGAATGTAATACAAAACACATCTGTAAATTCTAGGTAAGAAAAAGCATTAGGTTTATAGGTTCCAAAAATTCTCTCAGTATCATCCAGAAGGACACATAACACAATGGATATAGGCAGTGAATTTATATAGTTCTAAGTGTAAATCATCTGGTTGTTGCAGGTTCTATCCTGACTACAGGCAAAATAGCATATAATATTTAACAAAGCTTAACACTTATTTTACTAAGAACCAGAAAGAACTATTTTTATTTATCAAGAAACGTAGATGTATGTTGGTACATCCGTTAGTCCTAACCTCATAATGAAAAAGGTAATTATTTTAATACAAGAAATACTTTATTTGTCTGAAGGTTTTTGATGAGGCTTGATAATTTTAACATTATTTTTGGGCTGTTGTCTCATATTTATTGCTTTATGCACAATGTTTTTAAATGATTTGTATCATTTAGATTTTTCAGACTATTTTCATGATATTTATTGTTATATGCACAACGTTTCAAACGATGTACCCTCCGTCTCTTCAGGTGTTTCTTGTAGAACTCAGGAACCTTCTACTCCTGACTACAAGCGAAAATAACATACAATACTTAACATAACTTAACACTTGTACCCGGGCATGGGTAACGGACCGCCCTGTCGGCTGGGGCGTTAGAATGCACCGACTGCATCTCTGCAGAGGGGTAGGACTCCCCCAATGGGGCCACCTGTTGGCCGTGGGTGGCGACCCTTGATGCTTAAGGATAGAGCCCGGGTGGATGAGCAGTTCATGACATGCAATACTCCACTTTGGCCCTATCTTGGGCTAGACGGGCGGTCGGAGAGGCCCCTCCGATCAATCGGCTAGTCACGTCAAGCCCTAGCACCTATATGATTTTCCCAACACTATTGCCCTTATGGCAAGCCCCAACCCCTTTTTATCATATGGGTGCTAGAAGGCGGTGGCTGTGGGTCTACATGTCCTGGGAATGACGTTAAACTCTATCTGATGGTGAGGTTCCAGTTTTGGAGGTTGGGGAATGAGGAGCACCCCTTCATCACCATTGCTCCCTGGTCCACTTTGACCTGGAGTGGTAGTACCTGTTAGGGTCCCATCTATGGGTTAAATAGAAAAATGTATTTAAAAAAAATTGTATTATCCATTAAGAATTGATTTATTTCAAAACTTTATCGGCATTAAATGACCCACTGAGGTTGATATGCCGTAAAACAAAACAAACCAAACCAAACCACGGGTAACGGAATGAGTAGAATCTATCCCAATGGATTGAATAAAGTGTTTGTTTCGAAGTTCCGTGAAGGTTACTGAGTTCAACAAGAAAATTTGACAAGAAACACTCGAAGAAGGCTATAAGAGCACATTGACCGAAACGTTGTTTGTATAACAATAAAGATGGGGACAACAGTACGAAGAATCTAAATAATACAAATTATCAAGCCTCATCTAAAAAGATTAAGACAAATAAAACATATTTCCTCTTGATATTAAAGAGTCCTACTATTTACCCATAGCTGGAGGGAGAGTAGTTGGAATCATACCTTTCCTAAGGGTATTAGTGCTATGGGAACTGTAGCTTCGTCTAGGATTTGAACTAGGGTCGACGAGTCCAGTTTCTAGGACTCTAACCAGTACAGCACGCGTCTCCCTATACAACACGCACCTCCATTGAAACAAAAAACATGGGGAATGGGATGAAGAGTGAAAAATAAAATAATTAATAAATAAAAAAATAATCAAATAAATAAGATATTTCATCTCCCATCATTCTATGCGATAGATTAAGGTTCGCGCCAAATAAATAGAATTATTAATTTTATTTCAATGAAATCATGAAATGCGAGATTATTTATCCTCTTCCTCTTCACATGGGCAACGCCCATCTTCTCTATACAGAGATCTCTCTTCTGCTCATGATTCCGGAGTGAGTCGCCGTGGCGTAGTATATAACGTGTTGGACTGTGACATCATAGTAAGCAAGTTCGAACTTCAGTCGCGCTATTACCTTCACTTTCGTTCTTATACTCTTGAGAAAGGTGTAAACATCCGCATCCCCCAGCTATAGGTTAAATAGTACTATTTAAACCATGTGACTTCACAGACATTGATAATTCAATACAAGGATGGCTTTGGAATTAAATAACAGAAAGATTGAAATGCCATTAAACAAAGAAACCAAACCAAACATAACCAACTATGATACTGGTTCCCCATATTTTTACCGCCCTGTTGGTGGGGCTGTAGAATATACCGACTGCAGAGGGGTAAAATCTCCCCCAATGGGGCCACCTGTTGACTGTGGGTGGCGACCGTGAGGCTTAAAGAAAATCCTGGCAACCCTATTGCTCTTATGGCAAACTCCCAATCCTTTTATCACATGTGCTAGAAGGCAGTGGCTGAGGGTCTTAGTGTCCTGAGTATGACGTTAAACTGTATCTAGTTGTGAAGTTCCAATTCTGGAACTCTAGGGAATGTGGAGTACCCATTATCGACATTGCTCCCAGGTCCATTTTGACCCGGAGTGGTAGTACCTGTTAAGGTCCCATCTATGGATTGAATAAATAAAAAAATGAGTATTAAAAATGTGTTTGAAAATGAAAATAAAATACCTATTAAGAATGAATAAAACAAACTATCTTCGGCATAAACCAGCCCAACAAGGGTTGACATGCCGTAAAAACCAACCAACCAACCAACCATATTCCTCACATAAAATATTTTTCATGTGACGGCTGTGTCCTTATAGAGCTGATTAATGTAAGGTTTCACTAGTCCGCCAACACTGGTGTGTCCATATGCAGTAGTTCATTGCAGTATATTCTTACTTCTCCAGTAGTGCTCAGTTTGTCTTGCTCGTCTTACTTGAATAGTTCATGAGATTGGAACTAATTGGCCGTGCAGCATAAAATAACTCAACAAGGGTTGACATGCGTAAAAACCAACCAACCAGCCAACCAACCATATTCCACGCATAGACAAGATTCTTCATGTGATTAAAAAAACAACTGGGAACAGAATGTGTAAACGGCGATTAAAAAAAGTTTCAATGTTTTCATATTGTAAAGGTCACGTGTCTTTTTGTGTGTTTGGCGGCAAACGCCATAAAGTGACAGTTCTGTTAATGGCCGAGTTGGCTCATTGTCCTGTCTATCAACAATTAGTTTTCTTTAAGTGCAAATGGTCACCTGACCTCAAAGATATTGATGACTAATCTATCCATTGCACAATCACATTTCCTTTCATCCCTGACTGGATTTACATATTAATCCTTATTAATCTTTTTTTCTCAATAATCTTCTTCGTGCAATGGAACTCTACAGTGCGGATTCTTTCTTTACGATCGCCTGTTCTTTTAATATGCTTTTAGCTCGCCTTTGTTCCATTTATTTTAATTCCTGGTTTTATACACTAGCAGTCATCATCATCATCATCAACATCAAGACGTGTCGATAGCACCGTATCCCTTGATTCTCTCTCTCGCCATCCATCCCTATTGGTCATCGCTCTTCGCTCTTCGCAAGTCCTTTAGACGGCATTCAGTGTCCTTATAGAGCTGATTGATGTACATATTTACCAACTCCTCCGCACGAGCAGGATGTGACACAAGGTCAATTTCTTAAGCGGAGATCAACAGGTTTGAATTCAGAGTTTTCCTTCTCCTAGACCGGTTGCCTAACCAATGTTAAAGAGCCAGTCTGTCTTACTATTTACCCATAGCTGGAGGGAGAGTAGGATTCATACCTTTCCCAAGGTTGAGCTGATTGATGTAAGGTTTCGCTAGTCGGCCAACTCTGGTGTGTCCATATGCAGTAGTTCATAGAAGTGTTCAGCTTGTCTTGTTCGTCTTACTTGAATGGTTCGTGAGGTTAGAAGTAATTGGCCGCACACCTGATGGTTTATAGGGTGTTGCTTCCAGGATTTGCTCAAACCGGCACGCAACATCATTGTATGGTTACCGTCTAGATTTTTCTCCCGGCGTTTCGTTAAAGTTTAAGTGGTGAAACTATACCGTAGTACCGACACGGCTACTGATTAGAAGAATTCCCATTTAAGCAGACTATATAGGGCCGGCTCAGCTCAATCGGTAGAGTGTTCGGCTAGAAACCACAAGGCTCCTGGTTCCATACCACTCAGCAGCACAGGGATCTGTGCGGTAAAGTAAGGAAGCTAATGGTAGGTGTGACGCTCCATCTCAGACACTAACATAATCACCTTGGTTTAGCGCTAGTGAAAAGCGGATAGACTCCCTCGCTGTCTGGCTGATACCGACATTAGGCCGCCCCGACAGCTTTAGTTACATTAGCAGTTGCCAAGCAAAATCTTTTTAAAATACAGCCTTTTCTCTTGATGCTTTCTTAAAGCTCAAGTGGTGAAACCATACAGTAGTACTGACACGACTACTGATTGGAAGAATTCCAATTTACGCAGACTACACTAGCAATTACCAAGCAAAATTCTTTTAAAATACATATTGTAGCTTAAAGGATAACTGAACTGGATTCCATTAAATTAACTTGAAACGCAACCAACCAATGCTAAATGTCTTTCACATTGCAGTCGAATATTCAATTTTTGCGTCTCTCAGTAAAAAAAAAAGAAAAGAAAAAGATGGTGACCGTATTTGGCTTAAAGCAACTCAATTTTGTTAAAAAGAAAAAAAGAAAAGAAAAAGAAAAAGAAAGAAGCTAATAATAATACGAGACAGGATTTGTACTGGGGACGTGACAGTAAAAAAAAAATGCAGGTTTTGAGGTACTGGCTTATCCTTCCAGCAAAAACAAAATGTCAAGTATTATTCAAATAACACAGAAGAAAACACGGAAACGTCCAAAAAATTCATTATTCATCAGTATCAACAATCAATGGTCTCTAACACATTCTTCTAGCGGTTTTGAGGAATGTAACTAATGAGATTATTCATATTCTGGGAATGATGTTAAACTCTATCTGATGGTGAGGTTCCACTTCTGGATGTCTGGGGAATGTGGAGCACCCCTTTATCAACATTGCTCTCTGGTCTATCTGACTAGTAGTGGTAGTACCTGTTAGGGTCCCATGTTTATAAAAAAAGTTTCCATTAAGAATGAATTTATTTCACAACTTTGTCGGCATTAAATGACCCACTGTGGTTGATATGCCATAGAGTAAGTAAAGTCGACGGGGCAGCCTAAAGTCGGTATCAGCTAGATTTTGCAGTTCCAGTGCATCACAGGGTGAAGATGAAAGATAACAAAAATATAGACAGATACCTGGACCTTGCTAGAGAATTGAAAAAGCTACGGAATATGAAGGTGAAAGTGATACCAAATGTAGTTGGACACTTAGAACGGTCCCAAAAATATTAGAAAAAGGCTGGAGAAACTGGAAATCAAAGGAAGAATTGAAACCATCCAGACAACAGCATTGTTGAAATCGGCTAGAATACTCAGAAGAGTCCTGGAGACCTGAGGAGACTTTTTGTCACTAAGACTCGAGTGAATGAATATCAGATAACGCTGGCGAGAAAAACTCACATGGAGTGAAATAATAATAATAATAATAATAATAATAATAATAATAATACCACCACCACAAAAAAAGGAAAACGAGCTGAAGTTTATTATTCATTATTTAGACAAGAATTTCATTTTAGTTAGATACCATCACATTTTGATCAATTCACCCTCCTAGTTTCTTCTTTGTATTTAGTAACCTTTGCCATGCTTTTTAATACTCAAAGTTACGAACCATATTACCTTTAGGCACCGCTTTTTGATCTCTATTAAGAAAGGACATGTTTTTCATTTACACCGTCAATATCCGGTTGTTTGTTAGGGGTTAGGGTTAGGGGCTAGGGTTAGAGGTTAGGGTTAGGGGCTAGAGTTAGAGGTCAGGGTTAGGGTTAGGGGTTAGTTTTATAATTAAAAAAAATCTAAAAATCGTCTGTTAAAACAACCGGATATTGACGGTGTAAATGAAAAAACATGTCCTTTCTTAATCAAGATCAAAAAGGGGTGCCTAAAGGTCATATGGTCCAAAGTTGCTCTAAGCAAACCTTTTCAATTATCATCTTTAAATAAGCACTTCGAAAACAGGACTTGACCTCGGCTCTGGACACATTTCAGTCTGAATATGTTTGTAACATCTGCAGTACGCCCTGACTGCACCTCTGCAGAGGGTAAGACTCCCCCAATGTGGCCACCGGTTCGCTCATGTCCATTTCATACGACAATTTACACACGAGTGTCTACATTGCACCACGGTGAGACACCCTTGTACGTATGTGTGTATGTATGTCCGTTTATGTGTGTGTGTGTGTCTGTGTTTTTGTGTGGTAGCGTGCGCACACCCACAAATGGACACAAGAAGTAAAATCAAAACAAACAAAAAATCGAATCGATTGATACGGAACAACAAAGCCGTGCACACCGCCGCTCCTCTTTCTTTGACAATATTCCAAGAAACCTTTTAATCATATTAGATTTTCAATCAGGGAAGGTAACAATTATCCTCTATTTTTCTTGTCTCTTTTCAAAAGTTGAAAGAAAATCAGTGTCAGTAGATATCGAGTCGATGTTCAAGTTTGGGACAAACGGAGACAATGTTCAAAGGTCTGATGTCCCCCCTCACTTCCCGTACACCAATTTAAGATACAATTTAGAAATTCAACGCATATTGACTTGAAGGCAACGGATCTGTTTTGTCTACTCCACCTAGCTCCTTAAGAAGTACCCATTCAATGGCCGGACAAAGGATTTTAGGAACACTACGGAGAGAGAGAGAGAGAGAGAGAGAGAGAGAGAGAGAGAGAGAGAGAGAGAGGTGTGGAAGAGAAAAAATAATTTTAGCAAAATCATAAATTTTTTTTTAAAAAATCGCAAAGAATTCGCATATTACAATGTTGGTTTTTTTAGAAATTTCTTTTTGTTTACATTTAAGATATTAAAAAAATGTAAACCTAAAATCGTGAGTGTTTAGAAACATTATTTTATTTTTCTAAAAATGTTTTGTGCCTATGACAAAAATTTAAATTCAATTTTTAATTGCTTATTTAGTTAAAATGATAAAAATGTATTCTTTATTTTCCATCTTACCATTAATAATGTAAAATTAGAAAGAAGCTAACAATTAAACATGTGTCCTTATTTGTAAATAGAAAATTTGACGTATTAATTCAAATAAAAATTATTCGTTGATTCTATAAACACTTATTTCTTTTTTAACTTACTTATGTCGCAGTCCAACACATTAGCCACTACGCAACGGGAGTTCCATTTCTCCATGTTTAGAGGATATCTTGTAACAGTTAATTTCTTTTAGTTAAGTATCCAAGTTCATTGTCCTATGAAATGAGGGTCAACTTGGTAAAAGTAAAAAGAGTATTTAATCAAATCAGTTCTTGGTTCGGCTAGTGCATAAAAAGTCATATATTTTAGTTCGGTGAAAGAGAGAGGAAATTAACATTATAAGGACGAATGACACAACCACGATGAAGACACAAGTCCGTGTAAATTAGTGTTCAAAGATGATAATTCCTTATCTCAGAAATTCAGATGAAAGTAATCAGTGAATGTATATATTATAGTGAAATTAAGATATGAATATTGCTGATGGATATACTTTGCGCCTTTAATTCTTATTTCAGACGCTCTTTAGATGTGTGTAACTAGTAAAAGGAATTTGAAGATGTTTTGTGCTAATAAGCTTAGAAATGAACCCAAACACTCCTCCTTTTCTGCAGGGCAGAAATGAGGGCGTTTGAGTTCATTTCTAAGGTTGATGTTACTTGCTTTCGTTAACAGTACATTGTTATAAACACTTCGAGTGTCGACTGAAAAAGTTCATAGGCTAACCAAGATACTTTCATGGAATGTGATCAAATGAGGTTTACTTTTGAATAAAGTACCCGTGGGGTTCACACACTTTCTTCATCGGTGTTTCAGTGCTTGTATCTCATTGCTAAAAAGTCAATAGCAGATATGATGTCTATTGGAAATTACATAGCTAATTATCCCCCCCTGCCGCTAGGGGGCGAATGGCCAACATCGTATGTTAGCGCCAAAACCAAAAACTTCACTTATTACGGAGCACCCACTGAGGGTAGTCGCGTAAATAGCGGTCCCTACACTTCATTCATCACCAAGCCCAAACAGGGCTTACTTCTAAGGACCATTGACCTGGACGGAGGCATGTTTTCACAGCACACTTTCGAAGGCACAAAAGCACACTATCGAAGGCTGAAGACCAAATAGTCTACTTGAAAAGGGCCCATTCAGCGTCATTAAAAGAATCTGTTACCAGGACGAGAAGCTTCTAAAATAGCACCCCCAATTACTTATCACTGAACCGGTTACGAGGAAGAACGAGAAACGTCCGAAGAAACATTTCCTACCAACGAACAGAATACCTCTGTTATCACCATTACTCCAAGAAAATTACTTAACTCAGATAAGTTTGTAGCAAATACCAATAAAATTTGCAACAAGTTCTTGTATTGTTTGTCAATACATGTATTAAATTTCCATTGTGTGTTTGTCTTCTTTGTCCGACAATTTTCCTACAACTACGAAATAAGAGCTCCTTCAAAACCCGTAAATACTCTTACGTCATCATATGTACTTTTCAGTCCACCCTCGTACATATCCCAAGCTCGGAGCATGACTAAGTTTAATCATATCAGTACACAATAGTAAGTTGTACTATAGCTCCATAAAAAAGACAGTTCTTAGGGTAAAATGTTGATAAATTTGGGTTTATTTTAAATAATTTTATTATGCTGTGCAATACACTTTCTAGCATGTTTAACAATGCTGTGTTAAAAATTCCTTGTTTGGTTAAAAGTTCACATTGTACGCCACACACCTTTTCAATTGGTGTTGCAGTGGTTGAATCTCATTAGAAAATTAAAAAAAGAGACCGACAGCAATTATAACATCATCATAAACTTTTAAGCCCATCTTCGCACTTGTAATATTTACCAGAAACTGGGATGGAGAGAGAGAGGGAGAGAGAGAGAGAGAGAGAGAGAGAGAGAGAGAGAGAGAGAGAGAGAGAGAGAGAGAGAGAGGACAAAGTTAGATGTATATGAATTTAGAATTGTTGTTAAAGCTTCTCTCTTATTAGCTTCTCTAATTATTTGATGTTCAAAATAAATTAAGCGAAAATCATAAGCATTTAATACTGTAGATTCCAATGATTAATAACCTCGTCGATTTACATTTTTGTCTTCTGTTCAAGATAAAACACGCTTAGGTGACTGTCTTTGCTATCCGGATCTCTCTCTCTCTCTCTCTCTCTCTCTCTCTCTCTCTCATATATATATATATAGATAAAAGGTGGCTTACCAGTGAATATGGGCACGATCGTTGGAGGTGCACAAAAATATCTTATTCAATGAACACACGTGTAATTGACTGCAATTAATCGGTACCTCGATTAATTTAGTGGATTTAACCCTGAAGATCCTTATGGTGAAACTCGAGTAGGTTTCTATTGTATCCATTTCTTTAATATATATATATATATATCGACATTGCAGTCTCGGAACACTACATAATTCTTGTGCCCCTGAAGTTACAGCGCCTCCTGTGACTGTGAAGTCCAATGTTTGAAAAACAGCCTCGACCACCGAAACTGATATATATGCTTCCCACTCCCATGGTTGAGCACTGCAAGGGGACATTAATTGTAACTTCAACGTTTGGCATTCGCCGTGACCCGTCTCTTTACAGATTAGAGTTCTCTGGTGATTGTAAAAACATACCGCCGAAAAGTATGTAGCAATTAATTGTCCACCCTAGACTAACGGCCCGCTGATAGCCACAAGGGTAAGGAACTTGTTAGACGAAAATTCTGTCGGGTTTCGATCCCGGCTAGAGGTAGCTGTTAAAATGTCGAGCCGCACTTCGAAACACGTGTCTTTGGATGACTTATATGTAAATTTTACCTATACACGAGTGTATAAAGTATATAAGGAAAAATGCCAATAATGTTTTTTTATCAAATAAATTGTCACTAGAATCAAAACTTTTTGGATAGTAAAAGAAATAATTTTGTGTTATTCTAATGAATCTATTAATAATGGAGATTCGCTTCCGATTTTGTCTGTAACCAAAACTACGTCACTGCTTACGTCACTATACCCGAAATCGTCATAACATAACATAACATAAATAAATACACTCAAAATTTGAGCATGCAACATTAGACAGTCCTCATTGTTATTTAAAACAAGTTTTAATAGATACATCCCCAGTATCATATATTTATATATAGTTTGTTTTATTTTAATAGATATTCAAAGTTAATATAACTTAGTTTCGATTTCAAATTGTTTTATTGTTTTTACTCCTTTAATAAATTTGATGATTTGATGATTTATGGTTCAAACTCTCCGACATTTAATTTTTAACTTCCACCTCCTCAAGCAATATCTTTCAAAAAATTATTTTTACATCGCCCGGAGGGTGTTTTTTATTTTGCTAATAATAATAATAATAATAATAACCGGATTTTCTAAACACTTACAATTAATATTTTTGCCTCGTTGCCAATTATATTGTCTTACGAATCAAACCCAACAATTCTTGTATTCTGTACGACTTTTGACTTTTCTGTCTCAAGCGCCTGACTTTTTAAAAAAAAGATGTCTAACCTTCTGTGAATAGAGAGTTGATATTGCAATAGGAAATAATGCGACATTTCCCTTTGCCGTCTGTCTTCAACATCGCTATCAGTCAAAGGGTCATTTTGAGACGTGCTATTACGAAAATTCTACTTTCATTCAACCGTGAACGATCAAGAATAGCCGTGCCTCGAGTTTATCAAACATCTGCAAAGGATGGAATGATCAGTGTTAAATAAAACGGAAAAGAAAAAAAGAGGTTATATATGTATAAATAACTTATTTTTCTCTTCATCCAGATGTTTGCAAGAGGATAAGGCATGCCTGTTGGTTTGAACTGAAGCTGAGATGATGGACTGTTTAGCCATGTACGTGTAGCAACTGTAAAGTTCTCGGCTCAACCAAGAAAAATCCTGCTATTACTTTTTAAGATTTTATTTTTTATTTTATTTTTTATTTTATTTTTAGTAAGTCATCGACCCAACCATTTGCATATTTTATTTCTTTTTCTAAAAAAAAGTTCTCAGCCCAACGAAGAAAAATCCTTGGAGAGAGAGAGAGAGAGAGAGAGAGAGAGAGAGAGAGAGAGAAACACACAGAGAGAGAAACAGAGTGATTATGTGTGTGTGTGTGTGAGAGAGAGAGAGAGAGAGAGAGAGACAGACAGACAGACAGACAGACAGACAGACAGACAGAGATAGAAACAGAGAGTGATTCTGTTAGAGAGAGAGAGATTAGGTTAGAGAGAGAGAAGAGAGAGAGATTGGGTTAGAGAGAGAGAGAGAGAGAGAGAGAGAGAGAGAGAGAGAGAGAGAGAGAGAGAGAGAGGGGGGAGAGAGGATAGAGAGAAAGACACGGAGAGACAGAGATAGAAATAGAGAGTGATTATGTGTGTGTGTGTGTGAGAGAGAGAAAATTGATATGTCATTAAACAAAGAAACCAAACAAAGTCACACAAAGTCGCATGATATCCGAGTATATACTGTGCACATTTTAGCGATTTAATTTTGGGGTTTTTAATCTTAATTAATATCATTGCCAATTGTACAATTTTCTTAAACTGCAAGGCGTTTTTTTGTTTTTTGTTTTTAAATGAATCTGTTTTTCTTCATTAAGTAATATAGTGTAATTAACAATTTCATTTTCTGGTTCAATGAAAAATAAAGTTTAATGATTGCCTAATGAATTTGTCGGCAGCTAAAAAAGAAAGAACTATCTTAAGAAATTAGATTTCAAATCTGCTTTATGTCAAGATAATTCAGTTAGAAAAATTAAATGTAATTTGTTTGTTGGTATTAATCATGAAATTTTCATGTTTCTTTTATTATACTGATCTGTAAGTAAGGGAGTATTTGGTTTTGGCATTAAATAACCCATGAAGGTTTCTCTTTAATTAACAAAAAAAAAAAATCAAACCTGATCTGTGAGTATAACGAGGTGCAATGGTTATCGTGTGTTATATAGTTAGCCAATGCGATTATTTGGTTTGTTTGGTTTGTTTTGTTTTACGGCATATCAACCTCAGTGGGTCATTTAATGCCGATAAAGTTTTGAAATAAATCAATTCTTAATGGATAATACAATTTTTTTATAAATATATTTTTCTATTTAACCCATAGATGGGACCCTAACAGGTACTACCACTCCGGGTCAGAGTGGACCAGGGAGCAATGGTGATGAAGGGGTGCTCCACATTCCCCAAACCTCCAAAACTGGAACCTCACTATATATATATATATATATATATATATATATATATGTGTGTGTGTTGTTGCTGTTGATGTTCTTGTTTTTTTATATTATATTTGTGTTCGTATATCCGTGTATTCGGTATGAGTAAAAAGATCGAATAGTTGTGTTTATTGGTACGCGTCATTGTTAAACACGTGTCTGTGGATTACTTATTTATTATATATATACTCCCACTTTGGTTGAGTTCTCTAAATTGGGATTTAATAGTAAAATTCACAGTTCTGGCGTGTAGCTAACCCTCGCTTTGTTTACAAAGTTAGAGGACTCTAGTGAACTCATTTCCGCTTAGAAATGTATCAATTAAATATTCTCCTATATTTGACAGCCGTTATTGACCGCATGGGCAAGAGACTTGGCGGACAAAAGTTTATCCAGGTCTCAAATCTGGCCAGGGGTAGCTGTTAAGGTATAACCACACTGATAAGAGGTGAAACCTCGAAACATATGTCTGTGGATTTATATATATATATATATATATATATATATATATATATATATTATATGTGTGTGTGTGTGTGTGTGTGTGTGTGTGTGTGTGTGTGTGTTTAAATGAAAAACTAAAAATAACAGAATGCAGAGACCCAGGGAAGATATTGAACTCGCGATCTGAGTTAACAAACAAATGTAGGCATTTAAATAAACATAGACTGAGCCAGGTAGGTTCTGGCATTACGTAGAGTGGTACACCCACGTACTTGAGAATGGATACAGCCGGGATATTAATAAGAGTGGATGACTGGAAGAGGTGATTATTCCTGAAGAATTGCCCCGGCAAGAAACTGCAGTTGGAATATTATAACACTCGCTTAAAAAAACGTATATATATATATATATATATATATATATATATGAATACTTCAACCAATCCCTACCATCCATATAGCAGTCCACCACAAACAAACACGACCAAAGGCACCCTCCCTTCTCCACCCTGCTATTTCCAACTCAAAGAAGAATCCAGAGAGAAGGGGCAACACAAAATACCATCAAAGAGATCCAACTGACCACAAGGCCGACAAAACCTTGTAACCCCCCAAAAAAATAATTACTGAAAAGTGTAAGAACAGCCCGTCTAAAAATAAACCTTTGAGAAAGAGGGAGCCACCTTGAAATATAACAAAATAAACAAGATTAAGAACACAATATTCATTATTTTGATTCTGATCTTTACTTTTTTCCATGCTTCTTAGACCCCCCCCAAATTTCACACACACACATATATATATATATATTTTTTTTTCCTTGTTGTTACTTCATCATTTACATAATCCTATTCCCCTCTTTTACCCAATATATACATTTTGACTTTTAAATTATATACCGGTTAACTGTTGAAAAAGCACCGGTCGAAAGGGCCCTTAAGTTCTTATGATCTTTCGCCTCCCTTTTTTCTGTTTTTCTTTTCAATTCGTTTAATTGCTGATCATTAATAAAGTATGTTACTTTTCAAAATTATATATAAATTTAGCTGTACCAAAAACCTGTTTATATATATATATATATATATATATATATATATATATATATATATATATATATATTAGGACACGTAAAAGCGAATTCATCTTAAAAGCGTAAGTTAGGGTACCCTTATAATTAGATGTATAATCTAAAATAAATATTCTTTTTTCGGTCAATTCTCATCAGAGAAATACATTGAAAGCAGGTTATACGAAGGTTGGAATTGTTGAAAAAAAAAAGGTAATCCCCCCCCTTTTTCAATGGGAACGATATATATATATATATATATATATATATATTATGGACTCTTTCGTCGATTTTCGACGCATGAGGTTTCACACACACAATGAACAACCACACAGTGATTTGTTTATAGTGGTGAAGGCTTGTGTTGGACTATCCACACTTTTTGGCCCAGTCGATAGGAAATAATTGGTGCATCAAGGGTTGCCACAAACCCAATCAATGACTGACATCAGGAATTTTGAATTCAGAGTTATCCCTCTCCTAGACTGGTTACCTACCAAAGGTTGAAGGGCCCAGTCTGCCCTACTATTTAACCCATAGTTGGAGGGAGAATATATGGATTCATAATTTCCCAAGGGTATTAGCGCTATGTGAAATGCTTTCGTCTAGAAATTGAACTTGAATCGACGAGTCCATTTCCTACGACATATATATATATATATATATATATATATATATATGGATGGATAACGGATGTATTTTTGTCTAAACTTGGACTTTCTCTACCAGACAAGAGGAAATACTTAAAAAAGATTCAGGAGAAAGCTCTAACCGTATCAGCGTGGATATGCCAGTCCTATATTGTGACATCAAACCGACAAAGTCTGGTGGTATCGTGAGATACTGCTGGGGCGCTCTGGGTTAGTGGTAATGATGTTTCGGCCCCGAAACCATGCCTGAACCCAGAGTCATCATCTGATGAAGGCTTTGTTGGTTGCAATGCTACTGTGTAAATAGCAGTCATTGTATGAAGATTATATATATATATATATATATATATATATATATATATGCACAAAGGTCAATTTTTTCAATGTGAGCAATCAATTTTTTTACTTATTTGTTGATTCGGTTAATCCTACGTGACTATCTTTTAAGCCGTAAGATATTTCTGTTATGAGCAATACTTTAAAATTAAGAGGAGCGTCGCTTAACTGTTATTGGCTTAGAAAATGGACATAGTGACCCGAATTAAAAATCCGGAACGTGGCTAGTTTCGATTTCACGCTCATTCCTTTGGGAAAAGCATGACTCCATCCTTTGAAACCGCACCTATGGGAAAATAGTAGGACAACCTGGTCTCTTTAGCTTTGTTGCGGTAACCAGTCTAGCAGAAGGAAAACTGAGATTTCAAACCAGTTGTTGTATTCTGCCTATGGCGGATGGGTTGGGTTACTTTGAGACTGAGGATTTTTTTTGTGGCAGGGGGGGGGGGGAGAATATTGTAGGGAATTGTAGAATGAAAAATAACGTAAAATAAGCAATGTCAAGAGATCAATGAGAGTTAGACAATTTTGGTTTTATTTGACGTGAGATCAAATACAAATCAATATTTTCCCTTTCGTTTTGGTATAAAAATTTTTTCTTTTATTTTTTAGTCATGAATAAATATTTATGTGCTTAAATCTTCTTCTTCTTCTTCTTCTTCATTTTATGTTTCCCTTCCCTTCTCTGTCTCCTCTATTTTATGAACGACTTATTTTTTCTTTATTTCGCAACCATCTCATTCACCTATCAGATCAAAGACAGATTCTACACGGCTAATCTTTTGGCGTAGGAATTAAAGACACGATAAAAGAAATATGAGGAAAAATAACAAAACCAACCTAAAGTCAAAGCTAAATTTAATTTAGAAAAGAAAGGGTTAACTAGAATAAAACCATTGAGAAAAAAAGATGCAATTCTAAGTGGCATATCCTTACGAGACTTGGGTGATCATGGCTCTCCATGACTTCCTTTATCAATAAACTGCTTATTACCATGACTGTTTTGGTTTGGTTTGGTTCAGTTTAGTTTAATGGTATATCAACCCTGTGGGTTATTTAATGCCAACTCTATAATATTTATAAAATAAACCTAATATAATATATACTATATAGCAATGAATAATATAACGAGTAATATAACAACAAATGATAAATAAATGAATATAAATATAATATAACAATATCTAGCATAACACAATATATATATATATATATTTAATATACCAAACTTGTTGGCAAATCCTCGCGGTGAGAAAAAACCCAGCAAATAGTTTGATTGTAAAAAATATACTACCAAACATTACCCGGAGAGAAAAATTTTTTTGGAAAAAAAGAAAAGACCAAGATAATCGTACCAACCAAAAATAATCTATTGGTACAATATTTGGCCAAAAGAAAAAACAATTTATATGTATATAAGATATATATATTCATACAAAACCGCCAGGAAACTAAAGCTAATAAGTAAAAAGTGGTCAATACCTAAGTAGAACAAATAATAAAGATAAACCTAATGAGTCAGATAAACCTACTAAAAGTTTCGCTTAGAGCTCTTCAGGGCTAAGATCCGATGTCGGATCTTAACCCTGAAGAGTACTAACCAAAACTTTTAGTAGGTTTATCCGACTCATTAGGTTTATCTTTATATATATATATATATATATATATATATATATATATATGTTTTGTAAGGGTTTATTTTGCGGTAAAATCTTTTTTCTAAAAACAAATTGTCTGGGACAACTGTTTTGAAAAAAGATAGTGAAGTGATAACTTGTCTGAATCTTTTTTAGATGATAAGTATAATTTTTATCTTTCAAACTGTTGTCCTCATCTTTATCGTGATATATAAAACATAACGTTTCGACCGCTGTATCCCCCGTCCTTCGTCAGGTGCACCTTGTCTATCCGTGCATAGCAGTGATTCAACGTGGGAATTCATTTTGAATAGTTTGACTGTTGCGTAAACAAGACGCTGAAGAACTTATGAAGATCTCATTCAAATAATGACGTCATTGTTTTTGCACTCCCATCAACCTAAGAAGCACCACGAGAAGCGTCCTGAGTAGTGTCATAAGTTCTTCTTCGCCTTATTTGCTCAACAGACAGAAGGGTTTGGGCAAATACAGTGGTACCTCGATTTACAAGTTTAATTCGTTCCACTTGTAACTCAATTTTCTCGTATTAAGTCATTCCAGCTCTCTACAAAATACCCTAATTTTTAAAAACCTTTTTTAAATAAGAAAAATATGATAATATCTGTATTGTATAAAAACATAATGAAATAGAATCTAATGAATTATATGCAGTAATAAGTTTTAATGTTATATTTTTTCGTGAAAACATTTTTCGTTGGCGTAATTAATTTGGAAATTTATCTAAATGTATCTGAAGCTTGCTCGTACCTCAAATTTTAGCTCTCAACAAATAGCAATAAAATCGTGCGAGGGACAGCTCGTAACTCGGAAAACTCTTAAGTTGCGACACTCTGTAAAACGGTATAGTTTCATGCCATCAATTTTCCCATTGATATTAAACCATTCCAGCTCTCTACAAAATACCTATTTTTTTTTTTTTTTTGTTACATTTTTTTAAATAAGAAAATAACTTTGTATTGTATGGAAACAATGAAATAGAATGTAATGAATTATATGCAGTAATATGTTTTAATGTTTATTTTTCATGAAAATTATTTTTCTTTAGCGTACTAAATTAGGAAACTTAAATGTTTATAGTGATCTTATTAACGTAAGCGTATCTGAAGCTCACTCGTACCACAAATTTTAGCTCTCAACACACAGCAAAAAATCGTGCGAGTGACAGCTCCGAAGTTGGGAAATACTGTAAAATGGGATAGTTTCATACCATATCAAAAAGGAGTTTCACAGATACTTCGAAGTAAGTTGGGACTCTCATAAGTAAAGGCACTACTGTACATAGAATAATCGTTTCCTCATCGGAACAATATAAATTACTACAACTATCAAATGACAATTGTAAGTACAACTGTCCCTTCCTTCATTTTACCTTTTCGTTTTTTTTTATCTCCGCCCCCACAAAATAAATTCCCAGATCATAATTAGAACTTATCCTGGTTAGGAAATCTGAACGATAATATCAGAAAAAAAAGGGGGAAAAAAGATGAAACAGACGGTAGATATTTATTATTTACACCATGTGGCTTTTATTAAGTCTCCCTTATCTTTGCTAACTCCAAATCCGACCTCGTTGTATCTGTTTTCTTTGGAGGGGGAAGGGGAGGGCAGAATAAAAAATCCATTTATGAATCACATCCAAAAATATCCAACCAGTGTTTAAAGCCATTGTCGGATTAGTCGAACTATGTCAAAGAAAAAAAAGGTAATTATGAACTTTTGTGTAGTAAATTAGTGTGTCGAAGAAAAAACAGAACCCACAATTTAAAAAAAATAAAACTGTTAATTTTAACTAGGGGGTTTAGGATTAGGGTTTAGGGTTAGGGTTAGGGTTTAGGGTTAGGGTTAGGGTTTGGGTTCTGTACAGGGTGACCCAGAAAAAGACAGAACACAAATTATCTATTCATTTTCCCATTAAACTAACCCTAAACCTAAGCCCCAACCCCCAACCCTAACCCTAAACCCTAGTTAAAATTAACAGTTTTATTACAAAATTTGTGGGTTCTGTTTTTTCTGGGACACCCTAATTTACTAAACAAAAGTTTATAATTACCAAAAAAAAAAAAATTCTTAAACTCAGTTTGTAAATCTCGGTAATCAGTTTTGTCAGGATTTTTCTTTTCTTTTTTTTTCTCTTTCCAGTTAATTTCAGGGCTCTTATGGCAAAGATTATTCTGATTTATGAACAAGACATTACTGCTACTGAGATAAACAGTTTTAATTGGACGAGTGACAGAAGAGGGTGAAGACGTTCAATTAAAGAAAATATATACACAGCCAGAAGAATAGTAAAGTAGCAACAACGCTTACAGATTTATCGCGTTTGGTTTTTTTTTTTTTTTTTTTGGTCAAAAATGTTTATGTCCAGAATTACCAAGTTGAACACGTGCGCTTCACTTTAGCATAACAAGATGAGATGCAAATAGAAAAATGTCTGAACATCACACAAATGAGGATGATAAAACAAACTTGGACACTTTTTGTAAATTAGGTTGTCTCAAAATTGGTTTTATATGAACTGACCTACTTGGAAGCTTATTTCATATACGC
>CM042149.1:100082463-100097463 GCA_023376005.1 Doryteuthis pealeii | reverse complement strand
CTCGATTTGTTTACGCTTTACATTCAAACCGATATGCACGCCTAATTCATTTAGTCATAATTAATTAATTAATTAACAAAATTAGGTATGACTTTAATTAAGCACACACACACACACACACACACATATATATATATATGGTATTTGTGGAAAAAGTGACTTACCGGTGAAACTGGTCACAATGGTTAGTTGATTCAAGTTTCACAATGATAAGACAGTGATATAACAAATATAAAGTGCTCAATACGTTAGTAGAGCAACTTTATTATCATAAATGTACACGGTAATAACCTACTCGAGTTTTACCATAAGGATCTTCAGGGTTAAATCCACTGGATCAATATATTGATTAATCCAGTGGATTAACCCTGAAGATCCATATGGTGAAACTCGAGTAGGTTATTATCATGTACCTTTATGATATATATATATATATATATATATATATATATATATATATACATATATAGTAGTCGTCGGGGCGGCATAAAGTCGGTATCAGCCAGACAGCGAGGGAGTCTATCCCCTTTTCAATAGCGCTAGACCAAGGAGATTGTTTTTGGCGTCTGAGGTGGGGGTGCCACCCCTACCATCAACTCCTTACTTTACCGCACAAATCCATATGCTACTCATACGCTGAGTTGGCGAGGACCGATATCGAACTAGGAACCTCGTGGTTTCTAGCCGAACGCTCTACCGAGCTAACCCGGCCCATATATATATATATATATATATATATATATATATATATATATATATATATATATATATATATATAATTCTATTTTACAACTGAAAAAAAGCTAATTAAATAAATTCCTCTATTTGACTGTTTTTATTTTGAATTCAATATAGTTATAATGTAGCAATATTCACCGGAAGTTAACTAGACAAGATTAGATATATACAAATATAAAAATTCAAATCCATTCTCAACAGATATTGCAAAGGTAAGAGATGAATTTTATCTTCTCTAATAATTAATAGAATAATTATATTAAGTTGATGCTTCAAAGGAGTCTAATAATAGATGAGGAAAACTTTCTATCAGGGACCCCATTCTCAAAAAGTGTTTTAATACTTTTGAGAGGGGTCCCTTGGAAAGGATTTTTCATTTATCCCATCATCATTTCATTTTTTATTTCATCTATTCATTCATTTTACCATCAATTTTTAACTCTCTCTCTCTCTCTCATATATATATATATATATATATATATATATATATATACGGACTTCAACGGACCTACACGAACTCTACCGAATTTGAAATCTTAACGGAAGATTACGATCACTTCTAAATTTAATATCTCCATCAACTCAACGTTAGAACCAAGTTGATTAAAAAAAAACACAGATGGAACATTTTCAACTCTATAATAAATTCTCTGAAGATGGATATTGTTCGAAAATTAAGAATTCTTCAATAAATATGTTTTTCAACATGAATCTGCATTATTTTGCCTTCAAAAAAAGAAAAAAAAATATCGTATTATAAATGGTGCTTCTATTTTACTATAAAAACGAGCGAAAAAAAAATTCTCTCTCTCTCTCTCTCTCTCTCTCTCTCTATATATATATATATATATATATATATATAAAAAAGAAAGTTTTTATCATTGAGTTGACAGTTCCATTTGAAGAAAATCTGGATTGGGCCCATCAGCGGAAGTTGGAAAAGTATAAAGACCTACGTGAACAATGCGCCAGAAACGGATGGATCACGGATGGATTTCCCATTGAGGTCGGATGTCGGGGGTTTATTGCCAACTCAACCTCGGCATTTTTGTCTAAACTTGGACTTTCTCTACCAGACAAAAGGAAATACTTAAATAAGATCCAGGAGAAAGCTCTAACCGCATCAGCGTGGATATGGCAGTCCTATTTTGTGACATCAAACCGACAAAGTCTGATGGTATCGTGAGATACTGCTGGGGCGCTCTGGGTTAGTGGTAATGATGCTTCGGCCCCGAAACCATGCCTGAACCCAGAGTCATCATCTGATGAAGGCTTTGTTGGTTGCAACTACTGTGTAAATAGCAGTCATTGTATGAAGATTATTATATATATAAAGTTGGCAAAGTACATTTTGAACACATAGCTGTAACTCACAGAACTCCTAAGCTCGTAACTTCACTGTCCTCTAAACTGTTGCCATGCCTGTAAGTCTCGTGCATATATTCATTACATTGTCCTGTTATATGATCTTGTGAATGCGCTTAGAAGAAAGGGAAGCCGTAGTAAACAAATGTTTCATTCATTGGCTGAATGAGATGCTAATTTTAAAACTTTTCAATCTTAGTAGGGCGAAGCGGGAAGAGTAGCCAGCCATAACCATTTGCATTGATCGTTATCATCCCTTGTATAATTTTATCGATTAACCCATTAATGTTTAATGTGCGACCCATTCCAGATCGTTATCATCAACGATCATTCTCTTCTATGCAACTACTGATGTAATGATTCCTAATCACGGAACAGAAAGTAAGGATCGTGTCGCGCTGTTGCTTCGACGTCTCCAATTAACCGCTTTCATCTCATCCGCTTTATTTTCTCTTTTTCTTTTCGACTAATGGGCAGACATTTTTAATGGCGGACAAACCTTTTAGATTTTGTAGGACAAACAACTCTGTGGTTAAACTAAAATAAACCCGGAAGATTCACTTCATCTCGTCTATGTACAAAGCTTAACATTTTAATTTAAAGTAATAGTTCACACACACACACACACACATAATGTCCGGACACTTCTCGATCTTGAGAAATCGGGAAACCCCAAAGGATGAACTGGTGTCGTGACAGGGAAGCGTCTCGATATGGGGTCGACATCGATGCCCTTGCGGAAGTCAGTTTCAGCAATAAGGACCAATTGACAGAAGGGGAAGATTCACTTCATCTCGTCTACGTACAAAACTTAACATTTTAATTTAAAGTGATAGTTCTCTCTCTCTCTCTCTCTCTCTCTCTCTCTCTCTCTCTCTCTCTCTCTCTCTCTCTCTCTCCACACACACACATGTCCGGACACTTCTCGATCTTGAGAGATCGGGAAACCCCAAACGACGAACTGGTGTCGTGACAGGGAAGCGTCTCGAAATGGGGTCGACATCAATACCCTTGCCGAAGTCAGTTTCAGCGATAAGGACTAATTGACAGAAGGAGTTGGTCTGGGTACACATCCTCTTGGAAAGACAGGCCGATGGTAGCTGAAAGAAGTTTGAGGTAAGGCGGCTCGAGCACTCCATCTTGAAGCGACACATGACGGGCGTCATGGAAACATTTCCTACATTTAAGTCTGACCTGTGTGGCAGGGCCTGTCTGTCGAGGGCTTCATATGTGTGACAGGGTACATAAAAACAAGTTGGATCCGTGGGCCATCTGCGTGCTCACAACTGAACTACTTGTAGAAATGGCCTTATTCTGTGAAGAAGTAGCAATCACCATATATATAATATATATATATATATATATATATATATATAAGCAGCTTTTTCTAGAATTAGAGAATTGAAAATAAATTGCTCGATTACGGGTGTAAGAGCTGAATTCATTTATCATAGGCTACAATAAATATAAAGTGCAATTGTTACTACTGGTTTCAAAGCAGCGCATTAGACGCTTATCATCAATATATTTATATATATATATATATATACCGAACACCTCCGCAAGAGGAGGATGTGACACAGGGTCAATTTCTTAGCTAAATTTGAATTCAGAGTTTTCATTCTCCTAGACTGGTTGCCTAACCAAGGTTAAATAGCCCTAATCCATTAGCCACGTGTAAGACAGATGGTCACAAAAATGAGGCATCCAGTGATGGCCAAACCAGCTATACAGTAGTATGTGTCTTCGAGATGTGCTAAAAATCTTTAAAAATCAATTTGTATTATTTAGATTTTTCGGACTGTTGTCTTCATCTTTATTGTTATATACACAACATTTAAGCCGATGTGCCCTCCGGCCTTCTTCATGTGGTCCTCATCGAACTCGAGAACATTCACATGGTAATTACGAGCCTTCAGGGAACTTCGAACCGAACCTTTTATTTAATCCATTGGGGTAGATTGTTTTCATTCCGTTAACCCTGACCAGATAAAATTGTTAAGCCATGTTAAGTATTCTATGTTATTTTCACCCGTAATTAGGATTGAACCCGCAACCTACAGATACTTGCCGCATAGAACTGTATTAACTCAACACTTGCGCCATGTGTCCAACTGGTTACCGAGTTCGACGCAAAGGTTCCCGAGATTGACAGGAAACACCTGAAGAATACCGGAGGTCAAATCGGCTGAAACGTTGTGTATCTTATTATAATGGAGATTGTGTGTTTTTCTGTCTGTAACCGAAACTATATTACTACTCAAGTCACAATTCTCTTAATTATTTACGTCAAATTCTCCATGATTTCATTCTTTTAAACCTTTAGTTATTAATAAAAATTGTTTTACATTATTAATACTGTTGACCATATCTACGTACTAATAACATGCAATTGTATTTATATATACAACAAAATAGCGGTTTACAGTTTGAACGAGAAGGCTAATTTGCATATTGATATTTAAAATTTTATTTTAATAAATATGTGCTTGGTATTATTGATTTCTAATTGTTTGGTTTTATCTTAAGAAATATAAACAAAAATCTCGTGGATAAATCTTAAAAGAAATTTATTTACAAAAAGAGATAACTGTAATATTATTATTTACTTCCTATTTTAACTAAATAGTTAAATTAGGAAAATTTACCAATGAAAGAGGGGAGTAATGGAAAATGATGGAATAGTTATTTTCAAAGTTGTTCTATTTTCCGATTATACCCCCTTTGTTGCAGATCTTTTTATCTGAATTCTTAGTCAGTTTCATTAGCCTTTCTAATTTAATATGATATTTTATTATATTAAAACTTAAATACTTGCACCCGGAGGGTGCATATATTTGCTAGTATAACAATAAAGATTATGACAATAGTTAAAAAATCTAAATAATACAAATTATCTAAAAAATTCAGACAAAAAAAAATTAAATTATTTTCTAGAATTTCGAGTTGTATTATGTAATTATTTTACTTCTAAAATATATATAAGGTGGAGAGGGGAGACTTTGGAACCACCCTGTAGACACACGTTAATGTTAAATCGCATGAATTGACATTCTGAAGGAATAGTGACGTTTCCAAGAGAACATAATACCAAAGATATTAGAAATGTTAAATAAAACCTTAAATCTTAATCAATTGGAATCGGAGGAAGCAATAGGATTAAATTAAGAACATTATGTTCGCTGATTGGCAGAACAAAGAAGAGATTATCTTTTTCTAACACAAAAGTTTAAACATAATGACAGGTGCTTTGCATCGAGAAACTAGAAAGGCAGCCAATATAAGACTAGAGTAGAAAATCAAAAAAAAAATCAATTAGATTCCAAACATTAACGATGAGTTTATTCGTTTGATATATTTGTCTCAGTATTTTTAGTTTCGTTTGGAATTCTTTTTATTTTACTTACCGTATACAATTCTTCCGTTTCGATGTTAGACATTAATACAGATTAAAATTCTTGAACAACAAAGATACATGAAAGACGGAAGGAAACATCAAAGAAGAAATAAAACTGAATCAATCGATACGCGAATCAACAAAGGAAAATATATAAATCCGTTTATTATAACCTTTCTTCTCTGTCCACTGGAATATTATCGTTATATTTAGAAATAGACGATGTTTTCTCGAAATTCTATATTAGCGAAAGATTTTTTATTTTATTCAAAAGTTTGACAATTTGATTTAATAAATCCGATAGTTCAACATGAGTTGATTTGGTTTGGTTTACGGCATATCAACCTCGGTGGGTCATTTAATGCCGACAAAATTTTGAAATAAATTCATTCTTAATGGATACTCAATTTTTTTAAATAAATACATTTTACTATATGGATGGGACCCTATCAGGTATTACCCGCTCCGGGTCAGAGTGGACCAGGGAGCAATGGTGATGAAGGGGTACTCCACATTCCCCATACCTCCAGAACTGGAACCTCACTATGAGATAGTTTAACGTCATTCCCAGGACAGGAAGACCCTCATCCACGGCCTTCTAGCTCATATATGATAAAAAGGTCGGAGCTTGCCATAAGGGCCATAGGGTCGGGACAATCATATAGGTGCTAGGGATTGACTTGAACAGCCGATTGATTGGAAGGGGGCCTAAGTAAAGCTGAGTTTGGAGTAAAGGAAAAATGGGGAAAATAGACATGTGATATATTTGGTGAATTTTGGCAAATCATTTTCCTTGCAATATCATTGTTGGCTAAAACATTTATAGTATGCTAGACCTTTTTATTGAGTACCACCATCCATTTCTTTAATTTCATTGTTCGTGGAAGTTTCTGTATTTCTTCTAAAGCAAAAGCAGATGAAATGATATAAGTAACTTATTTTTATATCAAGTATATTTTCATTCTTGTTATACTCATTCTTTAGACTACTATAATTTCCATAGGTTCATGATATTTTCTGTAATTTTCAAAATAATGATTGATTAGAACCTAATTTTTCATAAATGCATATTTGGCTTTGAATTCAGTGTTGTCTTTCTTCTAGACTGGTTGCCCATCTAGGCTAGCGTCCCCAGTCTACCAACTTTTTTATTCCATTTTCCAACATAAGCACATATAGAAATTCCATGTAGCATACATTTTACTTATTTACGAAAGCAAAATGTAATAGAAAATATAAACCCTAACTAATGACTACGATACTCCAGGTGTCTATCTATCAGCTTATGAAATTGAACTTCCAAATCTCGGATCAAATTCATTTCTGTTTATTTTAAAAAAAAATATTTTAACATGTTAATTTCTTAGTCGATTTCCAGAAAATTAGAATGATTGTCATCAAATTTATTTACAGAAAACGAATTTTAAGCGACTTCCTTACGTCAGTGTTTCTAAACCTTTTCTTCCTGGTGGCCCATAAAAATTTCAGGCCCACTTAGATACAAATAACAGGAAATATATTGTATTTACGAAGGCAAAATGTAGGAGAAAGTATAAATCCTGATTTATTACTACACTGCTCGTAGGTGTCTATCAGTTTGTTAAGTTGAATTTTCGAAACTTGGTTTAACTTCAGACGTAATACTCCTGTCTTTTCAATCTGCAATAAATTACATTTCTTTGAGAGTCCATCATTTACTGCAGGAAATCCCGCCTCAACCCGCCCAGATAGTGGGAAAATCCAAGTAAGAATTAAACAACCTTGCAAAGATCAAGGGATGGAGAGGATTTTATTTTAAGCATCTAATCCATCTTTCCTTTTCACCCCCCCCCTGGGTCAAACTCTCCTCTCCCATTTAAAAAATACTAGGCCCATTTGTAGGATGCGCCCGTCGTGTAATGGTTATCGTCACAATTCAACGTTTTCATTTTCTTAGGCCGGTGGGTATACCAAGGTTAAAGAACCCAGTCTATCTGACTATTCACCCTTAGGTGTAGGGAGAATAGTTGGATGCATACGTTTCCCAGGGGTATTAGCACTATGTGAAATCCAAACAGCCTGGTCTCTCTCCCCCCTCCCCTCTCTCTCTCTATATATATATATATAATTGAAGTATTTGCCAACATTAAACGTTTCATTTTTTTTAATATTAAGGCATCATCAATCAACCCGAAACTTTCTCTTCCATCACTCCCATCTTTCATTGGTAAATTTTCCTAATTTAGCTATTTAGTTAAAACAGGAAGAAAAGAATAAAATTACAGTTATTTCTTCTTGCTAATGGATTTTTAAAAAAGATTTGTCCCCCTGATTTTTGCCCATATCCATTGGAATAAAACCAAACAATTAGACATCAATACTAAACACATATTTATTATAATCAAATTTTTAATATCAATATGCAAATTAACCTTCCCGTCAACACTGTAAACCGTTAGTTTGTTGAATATATAAATACAATTGCATGTTATTAGTATGAACATATGGCCAACAGCATTAATAATGTAAAACAATTTTATTAATAATTGTGGTTTAAATAAAAAATAAAATCATGGATAATGTGACGTAAATAACTAAGAGAATTGTGACTTGAGTAGTGGTATAGTTTCGGTTACAGACTGACAATCTCCATTATAATAAGATTCAATAATTGCTAACTCAGAAAATTTGGTCTAAAAAATACAAAAAAGATTAATTTTTGAATGTTAAGCAAAAAAAAAAAAAAAAAAAAAGAAAAAAAAAAAAGAAAAGAAAAAAAAGGTCTTGAAAGAATAAACTTTACTTGAAGAATAGAACAATATGATATTTCTTTTTGTTTGCGTTCTTTTTTCGTCAGTAAAAAAAGTGTTGTTTTATTAGATGAATAATCAGACCAAATTAAGTAATTGAAAAACACACCAAAGAAACAAGCAACATTTAGTTTCATTTTTCTTGGGCCGGGTTAGCTCAGTCGGTAGAGCATTCGGCTAGAAACCACAAGGTTCCTAGTTCGATACAGGTCCTCGCCAACTCAGCGTATGAGTAGCACAGGGATCTGTGCGGTAAAGTAAGGAGCCGATGGTAGGTGTGGCGCTCCACCTCAGATGCTAAAAACAATCTCCTTGGTCTAGCGCTATTGAAAAGGGGATAGACTCTCTCGCTGACTGGCTGATACCGACTTTAGGCCGCCCCGACGACTTTTTTTTACCTTACTTGTTTATTTAGTATTATTTGGATTATTCGGACTTTTGTCCTCATCTCCATTGTTATCTGTACAACATTTCGGCCGATGTGCGCACCGGCCTTTTTCAGGTATTTTTTCATCGGACCCGGAAGCCTTCTCGAACTCGGGAACCTTCTATTTCGAACTCAGGAACTTTCTTGTCATAATCGGGAGCCATCACGGAACTTTGAACCAACCCTTTATTCAATGCACGGGGGTTAAGCTGTGCTTAGTATTATTCTATGTAACTTTGACCAGGATTGAACATGCAGCCTAGAGATAACTGTCACTTAGAACTGTCTTAATCCCCCGCCTTTATCCATAACGCTATCTGCCCTATGAAGAGATAATCAACACTTTAAAAATCAATGAAATAGAAATAGGTTGGTTGGATTTTGACAGCATGTCAACCCTTGTTGGGTTATTTTATGCCAAAGTCATTTTGTTTTATTCACTCTTGTGGGGTATTCAATTTTTCTTTTCAAACTCAATTTTTAAAAAACATTTGTTATTACTTATTTTTAAAAAATCTATTTAACCTATAAATGGGACCCTAATAAGTAAAAACTCTGAGTTAGGGTGGACCTGGGAGTAATTGTGATGAAGGGGTACTCTCCATTCCCCAGAGTTCCAGATCCTATTAGACAAAAGATTAAAAAATTCAGAGAATTAATCAGGTCAAAATAAGGAATTGAAAAAAAAATTGTTTTCATTTTGCTTTTGTGCGTTATTTTTTTCTCATTTAAATAAGTTTTTTTATTTATTCATTTCGTTTTATTGGCGTTTCAAGTGGGGTTTGTACAATTCTTGGATATCGGAATTCTACAGCCACAAGAGTTGCGAAGACTCTATTTTAATGAGCTGAGAAAGATCTGTTATTCTAGTAGAAATTCAAACTCTAGTCGAGTGCTGACTTAAAAATCACTGGCCTGTACGTAAAAGAAATATACATTCTCAAGTAGCATTCCTATTTCTCTTATACTGACTTGGATTTTAACACCAAGTGGCTTCTCAAAACAGTGCGTTACCCGATAGCTATCTCGATTAGTCTTTCGTGCTTCAATCCAACTTTAACCTATTCCTAGTTAATGAACTCTACAGTATCAGAATTGGTTATATATATATATATATATATATATATATATATATATATATATATATATGTATGTGTGTGTGTGTGTGTGAATGAAATAGGAAATTGGAAAAAGCAAGGAATTCAGAGGAGGATTTTATCATAATTGGATATGCTAACGTTAAAAATTTCATTTATTTAATATTAAACCATCACCAGGCTTTAATATATATATATTATATATATATATATATATATATATATTATATATATATATATATATGTGTGTGTGTGTGTGTGTGTGTATGAAATAGGAAATTGGAAAAAGCGAGGAATTTCATTTATTTAATATTAAACCACCATCAGGGCATTATCAATCAATCTATATATATCTTATTATAATGGAGATTGTGTGTTTGCCTGTCTGTAACCGAAACTATATTACTATACAAACCACAATTCCCTTTGTTATTTACATCCCATTCTCCCTGACTTTATTTTATTTAAACCTCAATTAATAATAAAATTGTTTTACATCATTAAGACTGTTGACCATATCTACATACTAATAACATGCAATTGTATTTATATATACAACAATATAGCGGTTTACAGTATGAATGGAAAGGCTAATTTGCATATTGATCCTAAAAATGTGATTTTAATAAATATATGCTTAGTATTATTGATTTCTAATTGTTTGGTTTTATCTTATTGAATATGAGCAAAAATCGTGATGAAAATCTTAAAAGAAATCCATTAACAAGAAGAAATACCTGTCATTTTATTCTTTACTTCCTATTTTAACTAAATAGTTAAATTAAGAAAATTTACCAATAAAAGACGGGAGTAATGGAAAATGATGGAAGAGTTTGTTTCAATGTTGTTCTATTTTTCAATCATACCCCCTCTGTTCTAATTTTTTTCTGCATTCTTATTCAGTTTCATTAGCCTTTCTAATTTAATGTGATATTTTATTATATTAAAACTTAAATACTTGCACCCGGAGGGTGCATATATTTGCTAGTATATATATATATATATATATATATATATATATATATATATATATTCATAAATATATATATATATATATTCATAAATAGCACAGTGACAAACAGAAATACATTAAAAAAAAAAAAACAGAAATGGGAAGAAAAACAACTAAACGTGTACTTTAAGCGCCAAACTCAAGAAATATCACACCAGAAGACCTGGACATGGCTAAGAAAAGGAAACCTCAAAAGAGAAACCGAATAATCGCAGCACAAGACAATGCCATTAGAAAAAACTATATAAAGGCAAAAATAGATAAGACGCAGCAGAATAGCAAGTGCAGAATGTGTGGAAATAGAGACGAAAAAGTCAATCACATAATAAGCGAATGCAGCAAACTAGCACAAAAGAGAGTACAAAACTAGGAACGACTCTGTGGGAAAGGTGATCCACTGGGAACTGTGCAAGAAATTCAATTTTCACCATACAACCAAATGGTACACGCACAAACCTAAACCTGTCCTAGAGAATGAGACACACAAAATTCTCTGGGATTTCGAGGTACAGACGGATTACCTAATCCCGGCCAGGAGACCGGACCTAGTATTAATTAACAACAAAAAGAGAACATGCCATCTTGTGGATTTTGCTGTCCCAGCTGATCACCGAGTGAAAATGAAGGAAAGCGAAAAGATAGACAAATACTTGGACCTTGCCAGAGAACTGAAGATGCTGTGGAACATGAAAGTGAAGGTCGTACCAATTGTAATTGGTGCCCTTGGAACGATCCCCAAAGCATTGGAAAAGAATTTGGGTGAACTAGAAATCAGAGGAAGAACCGAGACCATCCAAACTACGGCATTGTTGGGATCGGCTAGAATACTCAGAAGAGTCCAGGAGACCTGAGGAGACTTGCTGTCACTCAGCTTCCAGTGAACCACCAGCTACGGCGGATGTGAAAAAGACAATTATTATTATTAAAAACAATGTATATATATATATATATTTACCAACCCTTCCGCACGAGCAGGATGCGACACAAGGTCAATTCCTTAAGCGGAGTTCAACAGGTTTGAATTCAGAATTTTCCTTCTCCTAGACCAGTTGCCTAACCAAGGTTAAAGAGCCCAGTCTGCCCTACTATTTACCCATAGCTGGAGGGAGAGTAGGATTCATACCTTTCCAAAGGGTATTAGCGCTAAGTGAAATGCGATCAGCACGTCTAGGATTTGAACTCGGGGCGACGAGTCCATTTCCCATGACTTTTTAACCATTACACCACGCGCTTCCTACTAATATATATATATATATATATATATATATATATATATATATATATATATATATATATATATATATATATATATATATATATATATATATATATCAGTTGCACATAGATATCAAAGAAAGGGTAATACTAGAAATAGCCAAGAGATAAGAGATCAACATGGTTCAGAGAGCACACCAAAGGGAGAAGAGTTATCATACAAGTTGCTGAAAAAAAAAAGCCTTTGTTCGTGTCTTACCGACAACCTTCACAATCTCTGATGTCGCTGTCGTGTCAAACCTTGCCTACTACGTTTGTTATTTTTTGTCTCCGTTATACTACTAACCTTACGCGGCATCTGTTTTCCTCCATCCTGACTATATCCGTCCCACAAGGGAATCTTTCAAGATGAACATTACAGTGTTTTAAACTCAGTCCAAGCGTATTGAACATATGTGATACGAACAATTAATTGACTTTTGTTTTGACACAATTGCCTGAGATACGAAGGCGTATATAAATGACTTCATCTTAAATAGCTAGTTCCGGGTAAACAAAACTGATCATAAACTGTTCTAGAGTCTCTTACTGTTTTACCAATATATATATATATATATATATATATATATATATATATATATATATATATATACACATACAGTCATACACACAACTCCCATGAACCCCTCCCTCACATATATAAGAGCATCTAAAAAATAACCTACCTCATAGAGGTTCTTCACGGAACAAATGGACATGCTACTATTAAACACACTCGCCTACCCGGATTTTAACAGCATGTCAAACCCACAAAAACTCTTGAACTTTTATAATTCTTCTATAATGCTCCCTTTCTAATAATTTATCAACAATTTCTTCAAATAAGAAATTTTCTCCTGACAATGACCTAAGGTCGAAACTAGTTGAGAATAAACAACATACAAGAAATATTCCTGATTGTCTTAATACTTTTTGTTCACACACACACACTATATATATATATATATATATATATATATATATATATATATATATATTATTTTTCAAAAATAAAGGAAACATCTCCAAACTCAACGGCAAGCCTCTTAATCTAGTAGAACAATTCACATACCTAGGTGGTAATATCTCCTCCACAGAGACTGATGTTAATACACGGATAGCAAATAGTTTATCAGTCATATGGAGGTCCGATCTCCCTGGCAAGCTGAAGCGACAGTTCTTCCAGGCTGTGGTCGTGTCGGTGCTGCTGTATGGCTGCACCACCTGGACCCTAACAAAGCGTCTTGAGAATAAGCTAGATGGGAGCTGCACAAGAATGCTACGTGCAGTCTTGAATAAGTCGTGGAAACAGCACCCGACAAGGAAACCAGCTGTACAGTCACCTGCCCCCCCCCCACCTCACAAACTATACGAGTGAGACGGACAAGGCATGCAGGACACTGCTGGAGAAGCAAGGATGAACTCATAAGCGACGTTCTCCTGTGGAAGCCAACACAGGGACATGCAAGTGTGGGGCGCCCAGCAAGGACCTACATTGACCAATTATGTGAAGATGCTGGCTGCTCCGCAGAGGAGCTTCCAGGTGTAATGAATGATAGGGAAGGTTGGCGAACGATTGTCATGGATACCCGTGCTGCATGCGCGACATGATGATGATGATATATATATATAGTATCCAATTACCGCTTTAACTTTTCCGTCGCACTGGCATCAGTAAAAAATCCAAAAGTGCTCAATATATCAAAAATACAGAGCAGTAATAATACTACTAATATTATTATTAGAGGAAAAATAAAGGGTCTACCATGGTTTCAATCAAATTGAAATGATTTCTTTATATATATATATATATATGACTTTCAAAGAAAGAAAAACTTAGCAAACCGTCACCCGTTATATTTTGATTTCGAACGGAGACGAAAAAAAAAAAAAAAGAAAAAAGAAAAAGATTCTTAGCCTCATCAGACAGGTTTTATAAAATCTTTTGTAATGACCCCGAAGATTTACGCTATTGCGAGAAACTTGAGTAGGTAGATTTTAAACCATTCAATTTTAATCATCTATTTAGCTCTTTATATTGAGCACTTTTTAATCGATTTTAGTGAAAAAATACCAAAGTAAATAAGATTGTATACTTATTTGCTTGGTGGATATAATGGTAACTGCGATATATATATATATATATATATATATATATATCGCAGTTACCATTATAACATGGCTATTCGTATTTGATTATTTTGATGCTCAATTTTGGGGCTTTCATTTAGAGCTATTATTCCATCATCATATTTGCTGTTAGAGCATTGGTGTTGTGTCTCCATTATGATTCGCATAATTTGCGGGGTGTCTATTAATAATGGAGATTCGCTTCCGGTTGTTGTCTGTAATAAAAACTACGTCACTGCTTACGTCACACTGCCTAAAATCGTTATAAATAGAATACACTCAAAATTTGAGCATGCAATGTTAGACAGTCCTCATTGTTTTTTAAAAGAACTTTTAATAAATACATGACTCGTATTATCTATCTATATATAGTTTGTTTTATTTTAATATATATGTAAAGTTATCAGAACTAAGTTTCCATTTCAAATTTTTTATTTTTTACTCCTTTAATAAATTTATTTTATTTTTTACTCCTTTAATAAATTTAATGATTTTACTTTACTTATGATACAAACTCGCTGATATTAAATTTTCAACTCCCATCCCCTCAGGCAATATTAATTTTATGTCGCCCAGAGGGCGTTTTTTATTTTGTACTAGTATTAAAAATGCATTAGTGCATTTTAGTAGACGATCTTTGATGCTATTTCATCACACAATGGCACGAGTAAAAGATCTAATTTATACTAACACAATAGATGGACAATTTGATATTTTAAAAAGTGAAAAATCGACCTACCCTAAAGTGGGTGTTAATACCTTTCTCAACGGCAGTAGTCCGAAAGTAAGCG
>CM042149.1:100042463-100074963 GCA_023376005.1 Doryteuthis pealeii | reverse complement strand
CAGAACTTCGAACTAAACCATTTGTTTAATCCATTGGGGTAGATTGTTCTCATACCGTTAACCATGACCGGGTACAAGTTAAGCTATGTTGAATATTCTATATTATTT
This sequence comes from Doryteuthis pealeii, assembly GCA_023376005.1. Taxonomy (NCBI): domain Eukaryota; kingdom Metazoa; phylum Mollusca; class Cephalopoda; order Myopsida; family Loliginidae; genus Doryteuthis; species Doryteuthis pealeii. The sequence goes on along the minus strand of CM042149.1, from coordinate 100,074,855 downwards.
TTGCCAGTAGGCAGGATTAGAAGGTTCCCGATTTCGACAAGAAACACCCGAAGAAGACCGCAGGGCACACCGTTCGAAATGTTGTGTATATAAAATAAATATGAGGACAACAGTCCGAAAAATCTAAATAATTCAAATTGTCAAGCCTTATCTACAAACGTTATGTATACTAGCAAATATATGCACCCTCCGGCTGGAAGTATTAAAGTTTTAATGAAACTAAATAAGAATGCAGGTAAAAAGATTTGAAACAGAGAGGAGTATAATCGAAAAATAGAACAACTGAAACTTATTCCATCACTCCCGTCTTTCATTGCTAAATTTCCTAATTTAACTATTTAGTTAAAATAGGAAGTAAAGAATAAAATTATAGTTATTTCTTCTTGTTAATGATTTCTTTTAAGATTTATCTTCGAGATATTTGCTCATATTCATTAAGATAAAACCAAATAATTAGAAATCAATAATACTAAGCACATATTTATTAAAATCAAATTTTGATATCAATATGAAAATTAGCCTTTCCGTTTACACTGTAAACCGCTATTTTGTTGTATATATAAATACAATTGCATATTATTAGTATGTCGATAAGGCCAACAGTATTAATAATGAAAAACACTTTTATCTAAAAATGAGGTTTAAATGAGAATAAAATCATGGAGAATGTGACGTAAATAACTAAGGAATTGTAACTTGAATAGTGATATAGTTTCGATTACAGACTAACTCAGAATCTCCATTATAATAAGATAATAAGATAACAATAAATATGAGGACAGCAGTCCGAAAAATCTAGATAATATGAAATTATCAAGCCTCATCTAAAAACTTCAGACAAATAAGTAGTTCTATAAAATAATTACTTTTTCATTATGAGGCTCGGGACTAACTGATGTACCAACATACATCTGCGTCTCTTGATAAATAAAAATAGTTCGTTCTGGTTCTTCGTAAAGTAAGGAACCCAGTTATTGAGATAATTCTTGGCATTGATAAAGGTTTAACCATTTTTAGATAAGAATACTCTTCAGTAAATAGAGATAAGAATATTCATCTTTGGAGCTGATCTGGCGGACTTAATAAACGGGAAATATAATATCAAATCAGAAAAAAAATTAGTGAAAATTCTATCCTTATAAAAGCATCGTAGTCTTTAAGAATCATCATCGTCAAATTGTACCGACAGCACGGATACCCATGACTCTTTCTCGCCACCGTCCCTATCAGCCTTGGAAAATCCTCTGCACAGCGTCCAGTATCCGCACAGATCTGATCAATGTAGGTTTTTACTGATGGGCGCACACTGGCATTTTCATGTGTAGGTGCCCACAAGAAAATAATTAACTGTCCAGCATCTGTTTTTCCTCCACTGAATAAAACCACGTGGTTCAGAAATTAATTTTCTCCATTGAAATAAACTGAAATGCCATCAATTCCTTCAAGCCCCCCCCCCCGTCAAATCCTATTTTTTTGTTATATCGTTTTAAATTAAAAAGATAACGCCATTGTATATAAACATAAAAAAGAATGTAATTTAATCGAAAAATAGAACAACTGAAACTTACACTTCCACCACTCCCGTCTTTCATTGCTATTTTTTCCTAATTTAACTATTTAATCAAATTAGGAAGTAATGAATAAAATCACATTTATTTCTTCTTGTTAATGGATTTCTTTTAAGATTTATCCCCGAGATTTTTGCTCATATTCAATAAAATAAAACCAAACAATTAGAAATCAATAATACTAAGCACATATTTATTAAAATCAAATTTTTAATATAAATATGCAAATTAGCCTTCCCGTTCACACTGTAAACCGCTAATTTGTTGAATTTATAAATACACTTGCATGTTATTAATATGTAGACAAGACCAACAGTAATAATAATAATGTAAAATAATTTTATCAATAATTGAGGTTTAAATAAAAATAAAATCATGGGGAATGTGACGTAAATAACTAAGGGAATTGTGACTTGAGTAGTAATATAGTTTCGGTTTCAGACAGAGAAACACACAGTCTCTATTATAATAAGATTTCTTTCCAAAAAAATCTTGTCAAGTTTGGCCGAATATGTTGTAAAGATGCAGAAAACATGGCGTAAAGATTACTAGTGTTTCTCGAAGATTATTTATTTATTTTGGTCTGATTTCACACGATTCTCCCTTGTCGCTCGATAACATTTAAAGCTTCTGACATTTGGGTGACACGTGGCAATTTCGCCCGGCCCCACTTCCCACCCACTGGTTTTTGATCTGGTAACATTAATAAAAGTATATGGAACACATATGCATGCACAGTCACGGAAAAAATTCCAGCCAACCACTAAGAATTTTCCTCCATAGAAATTGTTTCTCTCATGAATTTTTATACAGAAATACTGACGACTGCGTTGGAAATAATTAGCGGGAAATTATTCGCAGAGTAAAATATAGGATCTTATCCCTAGAGATTCGATGTGGTAAGTTCGTTTTACAGTACAGTTAAATAAGCTTCTAAAATTCTAAAAATGAAGGTCGGCTAAAAAGTCTATAGGCTGACCAAGATATTCTCATGGAATGTTTGGTCATTATTTTCTGGTATTCTTTTACGGTATATCGACCCCTTTCGGGTCGTTTTTGATAAACAAAGTGCCCAGGTTGCTTACAGTACCTGCTGTTGCTTAAAATTTTAGAGGTTGACTAAGATATTCTCATGGAATGTTTGACTATTATTTTGTTGTAAATCAACCCCTTTCGGGTCATTTTTGATAAACAAATGTCTCAGGTTGCTTACAGGACATGCTGTTACTTAAAAGTTCATTGGCTGGCCAAGATACGTTTTGTTTTGTTTTATAGTATTCTTTTACGACATATCAACCCCTTTCGGGTCATTTAATGCCGAATCAAGTCATTTTTGATAAACGAAGGGCTCAGGTTGCGTGCAGTACCAGCTGTTGTTTAAGAGGTCACCCAATTAAGTATTGAACAGGCTCATCGCTGCTTAACTTTGGTGATCTAGCAGGAACAGGTGCTTTCAGCGAGACTTGACTCATAATCTCATAGAATATAACCAAATTAGGATTATTTTTCAACATAGTCCCCCATGTGGTCCATACACTTCATCCATCGGTGTTTCAGTGCTTGGATCCCATTGGTAAAAAAAAGACATGAACAGCAGGTACGACGTTATCACAGGGAGAGTCCTTGCGGTGTTGTAAATAAAATGCTGGGTTTCGACCTTATACGAAAAGTATGAATATTAGTGGTACTATTTAACCCATAGCTGGGGGATTTGAGGGTTCGTACCTTTCCCAATGGTATTAGTCCGAAAGTGAACATAATAGCATGACTCAATTTCTAGCTTACTGACGACAATGTCAGAGTCCAGCACATTAGCCACTATTCAATGGGGATTTTCGCCATAGTTAGATAACACCTCAAAATATGGACACAATTTTGTCTATAACCATTTGTTTGTTCTGGTTTCTTTCTTTAATGGCATATCAACCTTCGTGGATTATGTAATGTCAAATCCATCCTTGCAGAAGAACATCAGTTGTACTATTTAAGTCGTAACTTAGAGTGCTGGATTCATACCTTTCCCAAGTCCGAAAGTGAACGTAATAGCGAGACTTGAGTTTAAGCTCGCTTACTATGATGTTGCAGTCTAGCATGTTAACCATTACACTACAGGAACCTCCCAATGGCCCTTTTTTTTACCACCAAATGATATGGTAGCCATTATTCCACGAGGACGCCCTCACCCCACTAAATAAAAAGTTATGAAATAATAACCTAGTTTCGATTTTTAAAAAAGCAAGAGAAATACGAGAAAATGCAAGAAATATTAGCAAAATAAGAATTACCGAAAACTAAAATTCCGCCCATTCCTAGAATTTCGGCTCCAGATATTTTCGTTTCAAAATCTTTTTGACAGTTTTGATGATAAAAAAAAATTATTTTCTTTAATTTGCATCGATACAGCTTATTTTTATACATTATCAAGGATTTCTAAAAATGATCATGGAGTAAGAGCTGTCAACAGGAAAATTGGGGAAAAATGAAAAGATAAAAGTAGAAAAAACAAATATTAAAGACAGATCTCTATTTCGGTGCTCTATCCCCTGGAGAATAATAATGAAAAAAACCCGTCCATATTGGATTACAATATCAATGTTCATCATAGCTGCTCCACTGATGGAAATATAATGGGGGTCGATTAGTACTCAACTAATGGATATTCGGTGGCTACTAGCCTGCAACAAAACGGTTTTATGTAATGGATATGAGACGCTCATCCTGTAATGATTATCATCGTAGGAAATGAACACGGGTACCTGCGTTCAAATCCTAGAGAGACTGGTTGAATTTCCCATAGCGTTATTGCTCTTGGAAAAAGAATGAATCTAACTATTTCTCTTCTTGCTATGGATAAATAGTAGGGCAGATTGGGCTTTAACCATTGGTATGGAAACCAGTTTTGGAGAGGGAAAACTACTTGTGTGGAGGGGCTAGGTAAATACATACTCAAGTAATGGATATCCGGTAGATAAAAGCCTGTAACGAAAAGGTTTCTTTATTCTTGTCTAACAAGATCGGACCCTCTTACCCCTAATCAAACCATGGAATCTCCCTGGAACATTCTTACAGATTTTTTATGTCATATACAGATATGTTGATAGCTTTTTGATTTAGTGTGTCCTGGGACGCACATATTTGCTTTGAATGAGTCCCCGGTAAAATTCATGGGTCCCAACTAAAGCCGTCTAACTCCTACCTTGTAAACTATCCTGTGGAGAATTTTTTAAAAGAAAACAAACACAGGATGTCATGAACGATGGAAATTCTTTATGTCGATACTTAAGTATTTCGGTTTTTTAAATAAAACCTTCTTCAGGACATTGAAAATTTGTATGAGTAAAAGATAAAAGATGTTCGGTGTATGTTGAATGTGTGATAAAAGTCCATCGTTCATGACATCCTGTGTTTGTTTTCTTTAAACATTTCTCCACATACTGTCGGATAAATTTCCTCATCTTACTTCCAAACTATCCTGTGTAATTTATTTCTAAGAAACTATTGATATATATTTACAGTTAGCTTGAAATGGTGAGTGAAGAAAAAATAAAAACACTGTGACGCCGGATATGATTTTACTGTGTCCTTTTAGATTTTTGTGCGTCAGGGACGCAGGACGTTTACCTATCAGCATCTCTGCATATAGTCTAAATTATAAACGCGGTAAGGATAATCAGAAACCAAACGATTTTATACTGTTTTTCTATGCATTTAAAATTGTGGAATGAGAAAATACTGGAACGCATGGATAGGATTTTACTGCGTCCTTTTAGATTTTTGTGCGTCAGGGACGCAGGACGCATACCTATCAGCATCTCTGCATATAATCTAAGTTGTAAACGTGGTAAGAGTAATCAGAAGCTAAACGTTTTTAGACTTTTTTTCTATGCATTTAAGATTGGTGAATAAGAAATGTTTTGGTAAACGGGTCAAGGCTTATCCCGTTTACCAAAACATCTTTCGTGTAGACCGCCATGTTGTTACATCCTACTCATAGGGCTTGACGCATAAAGCCGGATGTATAGAACACCCACCCGAACTGACTATTAATGATTAGCTAGTCTAGCTTTCTAACCCTTACACCACACGAGGAACCTTATGTTGCCCATATTTATCACTTAAGATGTCAGTCCTGGAAGATTCCATTGTCTGATTAAGGGTAAGATTGTCTGATCGTGTCCATGTTAGGCAAGTATAAAGAAACCGTTTTATGGTTGGCTCATATTTACCGAATATCCATTAGTCAAGTACTAATCGACCACCATTATATTTCTGTCAGTGGAGCAGCTATGATATTGAAATTCAATATGGACCTTTTTTATTATTATTCTATTGGGGATGGGGCGCCGAAACATCAGACCTGTCTTTAATATTTATTTTTCTATTCTGACAAAAATCTCTTTGCAAGCTTTGGTAGTGAGTTATCAGAGCAGGTGAAAAGAAAATAAGAACCCCCCCCCCCAAAAAAAAAACAGGATGCTACAGTCGTCAACTTACATAGATTGTATCGGTGACTGAAGGCCGCGGTGTGGCGTGGGAGTTGAAGTAAAAAAAATGTACAGAACAAGTTCCAGTATTGGATGCTGGTGCAAGCAGAACACTGAATGGATTTATATTGAAAGAAATATGTTCATCACCCCCCCCCCAAATTATCCAGCATTGCTAGAAATTATACGAAGGTAAGTTTGAAAGTAAGGTCTCCAAAACGCTGAGTACGCATGGAAACTGTTCGTGCGCCTATTGGCAAAACTGTAGTGTTTGATATACATGCGCTTGTGCCTATCCTTGTGCGCACCTCGCATTACTTATTTTTAGCTCGTCTTCACTTATATACCAATTTTATTTATAAACCCAGTTTAGGAAGCGCGTGGTGTAATGGTTAAAGTCATAGGAAATGGACTCGTCGACCTGAGTTCAAATCCTGGACGTGGTAATTGCATTTCAATTAGCGCTAATACCCTTGGGAAAGGTATTAATTCTACTCTCCCTCCAGTTATGGATAAATAGTAGGCCAGACTGGGCTCTTGGTTAGGCAACCGGTCTAGGAGAAGGAAAACTCTGAATTTAAACCTGTTAAACTCCGCTTAAGAAATTGACCTTGTGTCACATCCTGCTTGTGCGGAGGAGTTGGTAAATATATATATACCAATTTGCATAAAAGATAAGATCATTTTAAGTAGTTTCTGAACTAACAGAGACGACACTTTCCCCACATATTGCTTCACATTCTGATGAATTTTTCTGAATCTGTTATTTTCTTCACACACACACACACACACACACACACAATATATATATATATATATACTAGATAAAACGTAACCGGTAGGGTCACCCATTCAGCTCTGGGTAGATGATTGAGATTAAGGAAAGTGAGTATGCAAAGTGAATAAAATTTAAAAAATAAATGAATAAATACGGTCGGACATCATTTTGTACGTTAAGCTTTCTAAGAAAGGAAATGTTTGACCTAATTTGAGCTACTGGTTTCTGCTTGTGAAATCTAACATAGAAATACATTTCAAATTCTCCCGCCTCTCTCTCTCTCTCTCTCTCTCTCTCTCCTATCCCAGAGAGACTAAGTTTATATAACGAATAGGTGAGAATCGAACTCATTAGAAATGGACTGATTAATAGTATATGCTCTTTTACAATCAATAGCGTCCCATCGTGATGTAATCGTTAGCAAGCTAGTTTCGCAGATCTATTACTACTGAATAGCGAGTTCAATCCTTCTTGGATGCTCCATACTTGCGACCTTGTGTCACGTCCTAATTTTCCAAAGAAAAAGTGGAGTCCCCGTGACGTAATGGCTAGCGTGCTGAACTGCGACATCGTAGTAAGCGAGTTCAAACTCCAGTAGCTCTATTACGTTCACATTCGGACTAATACTCTTGGAAAACGTATGAACCCTCTCATTGGTTAAATAGTACCACTACTGTTCTTCTACAAGGATAGCCTTGGAATTAAATAACCTGTGGAGGTTGCTATATTAATAAAGTAAAGTCACCTAATGTCGGTATGAGCCAGACAGCGAGGGAGTCTATCCCCTTTTCACTAGCGCTAGACCAAGGAGATTATTTTTAGCATATGAGGCGGAGCGCCACACCTACCGTCAGCTCCTTACTTTACTGCACAGATTTCTGTGCTACTCATATGCTGAGTTGGCGAGTGCCGGTATCGAACTAGGAACCTTGTGGTTTCTAGCCGAACGCTCTACCAACTGAGCTAACCCCCCAAAATTTAAAGAATGATCGAAATATTTGTCAGATTAAAATGTTTCATCTTATAATGTCAAATAAGTATGGTGGTGTAATGGTTAATATCGTAGGAAATGGACACGACCAGACGAGTTCAAATCCTGGACGAGGCTGTTTGCATTTCACATAGCACTGATACTATTGGGCAAGGTAGGAATCCAACTATTCTCCCTGTAGCTATGGGTAAATAGTCGGTCATAGAGGCCTCTTTAATCTTGGTTAGGTAACCAGTCTAGGAGAAAGCAAACTCTGGATTCAAACCTCTTAAACTCAGCTTAAGAAATTGATCATGTGTCACATCCTGCTCATACGGAGGGGTTGGTAAATATATATAAATTCAGAGCAAATGTTTTGTTATAGTCCCTCCACTATTAGTTTCACGGTAAATAATATTCTTAACCAAGTGTTAAACTTTACTAGTTACTCACTCAAAAGTGTCAATAAGGAATTAAACTTGTACTTTTGCTGCCAGATGTTGTATTATAAGTTTGTTTGTAGTTATGTGGATGATACATTTTTTCGTTAAACAAAACCGCAATCTCTGTCTGTCTGTCTGTCTCTGCAAGTTGCAAATGACTGCAAGTGTCTCCTATATTAATGTGGTATATTGCAATATGCAGTAAAGCATGCGGCTCGGAACCACAAGGTTCAATACCAGCCCTCGCCAACTCAGCGTATGAGTAACACAGGTATATGTGCGATAAAGTGGGGAGCTGATGGTAGGTGTGGCGCTCCACCTCAGACACAAAAACAATCTCCCTGGTCTAGCGGTAGTGAAAAGAGGGATAGACTCCCTTGCTGTCGGGCTGATACTGACAATATACCACCCCGTCGACGTATATACTCATTTAATTAATAACATTTTAAGAAAAGATTTTCACTTAATAAACGATTAGTCATTCGTCACTGAATACATAAAACCCTGTCATGTTTTTAGGCCTAGACTTGTCATAACTTCTGATAGACTGGTTACCTAGCCAAAGTTAAATAGTCCTGTCTGCCCTACTATTTACCTATAGCTAGAGGGAGAATAGTTGGATTCATACCTTTTCCAAAGTATGTAAAATGCAAACAGCCAGGATTTGAACTCGGATCGACAAGTCCATTTCGTACTACTCTAACCATTACACCACACGCTTCCAATTTAATACAAAGTTTAGCCTATACTTAAATAAAGGCGTTTACTGAAGATAATATTTTTACTTGACTTTGTTTAGTATTCATAACACATTATAATATTGCACGTATAGGAAAGGCATGGTTCGCTATAAATAAATTATCGGTCATATGGAAATCCAATCTCACAGACAAGTTAAAGAAACAGTTCTCCCAGGCCGTTGTCGTGTCAGTACTGCTATATAGCTGCACCACCTGGACCCTAACGAAGCAACTAGAGAATAAACTAGATGGGAGCTACATAAGAATGCTGCGTGTGATCCTGAACAAGACGTGGAAACAACACCCCACGAGAAAACAGCTATACGGCCACCTGTCACATATCACCCAAACCATCCGCGTAAGACGGACAAGAAACGCGGGACACTGCTGGAGAAGCAAGGACAAACTCATAAGCGACTTCCTCCTGTGGAAGCCAGCACATGGGAACGGCAGTGTGGGCTGACCAGCAAAGACGTACATTGACCAGCTCTGTGCGGATACAGGATGCTGCATAGAGGACCTCCCGAGAATGATGAGCAATAGAGATTGTCATGGATATCCGTGCTAACAGCGCGACATGATGATTATGTTAATATCAATACTATTGTGTATCAGTGGTGTGTTTTAGTATGTTTGGAATATCCAAGTAAAGTAGTAGGCTACATCAAGGTCTAGACTACATTGTTTATTAACGGTATTGCATTGATGTTGATTGTATTAGTTTTGAAAGAACTAATGAATGTATAAATGTTTTCGCTTTATGTCATTAGATGTTGAAATAGTTTTGTAAGCTAGCATATCTAAAAGCAAGAAGTCTTTCATTACATGATAAAAATATTTTTGTGGCTAAAAAATAGGGGTCGTTCATTACACAGTCGCCCCTTACTCAAGTATATACGAAACTTTAAAAAGAGGATAACATGACCACAAGAAAACATTTAGAATTGATGGGACCATTAAAATATGCCATATGCAGAACATTATATAAGCTTTAAAAAACATACAGGAACACTTGAGATGTACGTTATGCATTCTCAGTTAACGAAAATACTTATGTTATTTGTATCACTTGGTTAGTGACGACAGATTTTATATATGATAAAAATCACCTATTTGTGGCTAACAATTAGGGATCGTTCTTTACATAAAGTCCATTCATTACTCGAATATAAACGGTATATTTTATATATCAAAAGCATTAAGGCAGAACTAACGAAACTATTGGAGTTTCTCTTTATGTCAATGAATGTTGAAGAAATATTCTAGTACGCTAGCATAGCCAACATTTAGGGGTCGTTCATTACACGAAATCGTTTATAATTCGAGTATATAATAAGTATATGCATATAAGTTAGGGATCGTTCATTACACGTAATATATGATAAATACGCTTTTTCTGTGGCTACAAAATTAGGGGTGGTTCCTTACATGAAGTTGTTCATTACTCAAGTATAGACGGTACTTGTGTTCCTATTGTATTTCTTTTACACACACAACACACATACGCGCACACACACACACACACACACACACACACACAAACACACACACACACAGACACACACGCAAACACAAATACACACACACTACTTTGTATGGTCGGATGCCACGTTTCTATTGGAAGATCGTCTAGTTTGATTGTATCGAGAAATTATAACTGAAATATCAATTTTAGATGATAAGAGCAATAAAAAATAATCTTCCCTGAAATGTCAATTTTATACGATACGAGAAATAGAAATTATCGTATTTTTTATTTCACTATTCTACCCGTTATATCCTCAATTTGTATTTTATGTCCTTTAAGTAGATTTCGATATTCTAAAATATTTTCTCATGATAATCAATCGTCACAATTGTTTTTGAGATATTGATTTTTGTTAATTATGAAGAGGACAAATTGCCATGTAAATGACTTATAAAATGCACCCCAACCGATGCTTATTGAAAATGCCAAGTCTATCTATGCGCATGTGCGGTTGACCGGTTAGACGCAGTATTCACCATGGGGTCACGACGACGCTCTTCTGCTTTTTTGCACGTTATTCGACATTGACAAACGGACTCCCAATCATACCCAACACTAAGGGACACCAAGGAACAACCAAAGGATCATACCCAACACTAAGGGACACCAAGGAACAACCAAAGAATCATACCCAACACTAAGGGACACCAAGGAACAGCCAAAGGATCATACCCAACACTAAGGGACACCAAGAACACCAAGGATCATACCCAACACTAAGGACACCAAGGAACAGCCAAAGATCATACCCAACACTAAGGGACACCAAGGAACAGCCAAAGGATCATACCCAACACTAAGGGACACCAAGGAACAACCAAAGGATCATACCCAACACTAAGGGACACCAAGGAACAACCAAATCATACCCAACACTAAGGGACACCAAGGAACAACCAAAGGATCATACCCAACACTAAGGGACACCAAGGAACAGCCAAAGGATCATACCCAACACTAAGGACACCAAGAACAACCAAAGATCATACCCAACACTAAGGGACACCAAGGAACAGCCAAAGGATCATACCCAACACTAAGGGACACCAAGGAACAGCCAAAGGATCATACCCAAACTAAAGGGACACCAAGGAACAACCAAAGATCATACCCAACACTAAGGGACACCAAGGAACAGCCAAAGGATCATACCCAACACTAAGGGACACCAAGGAACACCAAAGGATCATACCCAACACTAAGGGACACCAAGGAACAACCAAAGGATCATACCAACACTAAGGGACACCAAGGAACAGCCAAAGGATCATACCCAACACTAGGACACCAAGGAACAACCAAAGGATCATACCCAACACTAAGGGACACCAAGAACAGCCAAAGGATCATACCCAACACTAAGGGACACCAAGGAACAACCAAAGGATCATACCCAACACTAAGGACACCAAGGAACAGCCAAAGGATCATACCCAACACTAAGGACACCAAGGAACACCAAAGGATCATACCCAACACTAAGGGACACCAAGGAACAACCAAAGGATCATACCCAACACTAAGGGACACCAAGGAACAGCCAAAGGCCAAAGGATCATACCAACACTAAGGACACCAAGGAACAACCAAAGGATCATACCCAACACTAAGGACACCAAGGAACAACAAAGGATCATACCCAACACTCAAAGGATCATACCCAACACTAAGGGACACCAAGGAACAGCCAAAGGATCATACCCAACACTAAGGGACACAAGGAACAACCAAAGGATCATACCCAACACTAAGGACACCAAGGAACAGCCAAAGGATCATACCCAACACTAAGGGACACCAAGGGATCATACCAACACTAAGGACACCAAGAACAGCCAAAGGATCATACCCAACACTAAGGACACCAAGGAACAACCAAAGGATCATACCCAACACTAAGGGACACCAAGGAACAACCAAAGATCATACCCAACAAGGGACACCAAGGAACACCAAAGGATCATACCCAACACTAAGGGACACCAAGGAACAACCAAAGGATCATACCCAACACTAAGGGACACCAAGAACAGCCAAAGGATCATACCCACACTAAGGGACACCAAGGAACAACCAAAGGATCATACCCAACACTAAGGACACCAAGGAACAGCCAAAGGATCATACCCAACACTAAGGACACCAAGGAACAACCAAAGGATCATACCCAACACTAAGGGACACCAAGGAACAACCAAAGGATCATACCCAACACTAAGGGACACCAAGGAACAGCCAAAGGATCATACCCAACACTAAGGGACACCAAGGAAACACCAAAGGATCATACCCAACACTACCCAACACTAAGGGACACCAAGGAACAGCCAAAAGGATCATACCCAACACTAAGGGACACCAAGGAACAACCAAAGATCATACCAACACTAAGGGACACCAAGGAACAGCCAAAGGATCATACCCAACACTAAGGGACACCAAGGAACAACCAAAGGATCATACCCAACACTAAGGGACACCAAGGAACAACCAAAGGATCATACCCAACACTAAGGGACACCAAGGAACACCAAAGGATCATACCCAACACTAAGGGACACCAAGGAACACCAAAGGATCATACCCAACACTAAGGGACACCAAGGAACACCAAAGGATCATACCCACACTAAGGACACCAAGGAACACCAAAGGATCATACCCAACACTAAGGGACACAAGGAACACCAAAGGATCATACCCAACACTAAGGGACACCAAGGAACAACCAAAGGATCATACCCAACACTAAGGGGACACCAAGGAACAACCAAAGATCATACCCAACACTAAGGGACACCAAGGAACACCAAAGGATCATACCCAACACTAAGGGACACCAAGGAACACCAAAGGATCATACCCAACACTAAGGGACACCAAGGAACAACCAAAGGATCATACCCAACACTAAGGGACACCAAGGAACAGCCAAAGGATCATACCCAACACTAAGGACACCAAGGAACAACCAAAGGATCATACCCAACACTAAGGGACACCAAGGAACAGCCAAAGGATCATACCCAACACTAAGGGACACCAAGGAACAACCAAAGGATCATACCCAACACTAAGGGACACCAAGGAACACAAAGGATCATACCCAACACTAAGGGACACCAAGGAACACCAAAGGATCATACCCAACACTAAGGGACACCAAGGAACAACCAAAGGATCATACCCAACACTAAGGACACCAAGGAACAGCCAAAGGATCATACCCAACACTAAGGGACACCAAGGAACAACCAAAGGATCATACCCAACACTAAGGGACACCAAGGAACAGCCAAAGGATCATACCCAACACTAAGGGACACCAAGGAACAACCAAAGATCATACCCAACACTAAGGACACCAAGGAACACCAAAGGATCATACCCAACACTAAGGGACACCAAGGAACAACCAAAGGATCATACCCAACACTAAGGGACACCAAGGAACACCAAAGGATCATACCCAACACTAAGGACACCAAGGAACAACCAAAGGATCATACCCAACACTAAGGGACACCAAGAACAACCAAAGGATCATACCCAACACTTACACCAAGGAACAACCAAAGGATCATACCCAACACTAAGGACACCAAGGAAAACCAAAGGATCATACCCAACACTAAGGACACCAAGGAACAACCAAAGGATCATACCCAACACTAAGGGACACCAAGGAACAACCAAAGGATCATACCCAACACTAAGGACACCAAGGAACAACCAAAGGATCATACCCAACACTAAGGACACCAAGAACAACCAAAGGATCATACCCAACACTAAGGGACACCAAGGAACAACCAAAGGATCATACCCAACACTAAGGGACACCAAGGAACAACCAAAGGATCATACCCAACACTAAGGGACACCAAGGAACAACCAAAGGATCATACCCAACACTAAGGGACACCAAGGAACAACCAAAGGATCATACCCAACACTAAGGGACACCAAGGAACAACCAAAGGATCATACCCAACACTAAGGGACACCAAGGAACAGCCAAAGGATCATACCCAACACTAAGGGACACCAAGGAACAACCAAAGGATCATACCCAACACTAAGGACACCAAGGAACAACCAAAGGATCATACCCAACACTAAGGGACACCAAGGAACAACCAAAGGATCATACCCAACACTAAGGACACCAAGGAACACCAAAGGATCATACCCAACACTAAGACACCAAGGGATCATACCCAACACTACCAAAGGATCATACCCAACACTAAGGGACACCAAGGAACAACCAAACCCCAACACTAAGGGACACCAAGGAACAACCAAAGGATCATACCCAACACTAAGGGACACCAAGGAACAACCAAAGATCATACCCAACACTAAGGGACACCAAGGAACAACCAAAGGATCATACCCAACACTAAGGGACACCAAGGAGCAACCGAAGGTTTCTTCACTAAGGATCGTACTCTGCTTAACACAAGGGATCTCCACTGGAGAGTACTCTCGCTTGAAGCCTAAGGATGGACACAAAAATCGTACCAATATCAATCTTCGTGGGTTATTTAATGCGAAAGTCATCCTTGTAGAAGAACAGTAGTAGTAGTATTATTAAAACCATAGAGGGGGTGATGAGGTTAATACCTTTCCCAAGGGTATTAGTCCAAAAGTGAACTTAATAGAGCGACTGGAGTTTGAACTAACTTACTCCGATGTCACAATGTAACGAGTTAACCACTACACCATACCTAGATACTTATTTGCATTGTATAGTGTGTCTGACACTCATACTACTAATAGTAATAGCAGATTTTGGGGAAGAATCAACACTCATCAACAATTCTCTTGAAATGGTGAGATAAGTATCGGGAAAAGAGGAGGAAGAAAGAGTTAAATTAAAACTAAAGTGATGAGAGGAATTGATACAGACAGTTTTTATGAGAAAAAGAAACGCATATCATTAATGATGTCAAATGTGTTACCAGATAAAATCCACTAGAGAATTAATCATGAACCTCTTCTGAAAAAGAAAACAAGAAAACTCCAATGGTTTCGCTTGAGTGTTTTATTTCTCCTTACGTTGTAAATATATTTCAAATGAGACTTAAAGGATAAAATAAAAACTTAATTTTATTGAATTAATAAAAGTTTGTGGAATCAGAGATTTATTGTGTAAATTAGTTTAAACAATTTAAAAAAAATTGGAGGCAAATACCCTTTTCCCCGAAAGTAAGACCTACCTGCAAAATAAGGCCTAGCGTGATTTTTCAGGATGATTTTAGTATAAGCCCTCCCATTAAAATAAGCCCTAGTTGAGAGCGGCAGACAGACGAAAGAAATAAGCATTCGTCCCAATCACATCATGCAACACAAACACTCGACATCTCCCGAAAATAAAACCGTCTATATTTTGGAGTGAAAATTAATAGAAGGTCTGTCTTATTTTACGAGAAACACGGTATAAAAGCAAGTAATTTACACATTTACGTTTCTGCAGATATATGAGGATTTAAAAGTTTATACATGTCCTGCACAAGGATTGAAATCACAACCTTCAGGTTATGAATAACGTTTTCTTAATAGATCTGTCACCCCTGTTAAGTAGAATGGTTCGTTCAGTGGAGATATATTAGATTCAAGGCAGTTTTACTCTAGAGAGAATACTTCTCGCTTTCCTTACCACGCATATTTTTTTTTGTTTGTTGTTACACTGGTTATTGTATAGCTTCTCCTTATGCGTGGCTTCCAACGTAAAAAAGGCGTTATGCTGGTGGGAAGTCAGGATATATATATATATATATATATATATATATATATATATATATATCTTGCTCTCCTCCTCGAAGCCAGGAGAATCTTTACTACTCAGCTTTGCCTCCTTCTCTCAGGACAGAGATTAAGAGAGAGCAAGCACAAGCCAGAGAGAGAGAGAGAGAGAGAGAGAGAGAGAGAGAGAGTTTTGAGTGTGTGTGTGTGTGGGGGGTCACTGGACCAAGTGCATCGAAAAAGAAGGAGACTTTATCAAAAAAAATTATGTGTTTGTTTTGTTACATAATTCGTGGGTTGCCTACTAATTAGGACTGTAAGAGTTCTAAGATTTAAAAAATGGTATGGTAAATGAAAGTTACCATTAACCGTTGTAAAAGTTATTGACAACGGTTCACCTTTTGCTGACCTAGCTGTTGATTTCTGATTGACTGAAGGCAAGGCATGAGAATGGGACTGGGCTAGAGTTAGTTAGATTTTGGCGGTTAGCTGAAGGAAGCAGGCGTTAGGGTTGTCTGTTCCCAAGATGTCATCTTCTCACCGTGTGGTTAAAACCTTTTTGGGCTTTGGGTTTTTAATAAAGACATCTTTAAAAATATAAATGAAGTCTTGCTCATTATTAAAAACAATTTTCCTGGGTATGACGTTTAAACTGCATCTAATGGTAAAGTTCCAATTCTGGAGCTCTGGGGAATGTTGAGAAATTCAAGCGGATTGTAGTAGGGATTCAAAATGAACAGAGATTGTTCGATACCGGCCCTCGCCAACTCAGCGTATGAGTAGCACAGGGATCTGTGCAATAAAGTAAGGAGCTGATGGTAGGCGTGGCGCTCAACCCCAGACGCAAAAAAATCTCCATGGTCTAGTACTAGTGAAAAGGGGATAGACTCCCTCGCTAATTGGCTGATACCGACTTTAGGCCACCCCGACAACTTTTACAAGTTAAATACTTTAAATAATGTAGAGTAGATTATTTGGTTGGTTGTTTTATTTTACGGCATATCAACCCATTTCGGATCATTTAATGCCAAATCATATCATTTTGATATCAGGTTGCTTACAGTACCTGTTGCTTAAATGGTCACCCAATTAAGTATTAAACGGGCTCATCGCTACTTAACTTTCGATGGTCTAGCGGGAACCAGTGCTTTCAGCATGACCGTAATATGTAGAGTAGATGTAACAGTCCTGTTACCAACTGATCAAAAGACTCCTGTATTATAAAAATATTTGTTAGTTCTTCAGATGATTCTGAGTGGTTGATTGATTGATTTTAACGGCATATCAACCCGTCTGGAGTTATATCATGTCTAACCGTTAGGAAGTAATATACGTTCTGTACTTATATTTATATTTTTTGTAGTAATTGGTTTTAACAATGTGTTAGTATCATTGGATCATGTTGTATGGTATTGATTAGGTTCATGTCTATATTCTATGGTATAATTCCTTTTCCTTCAAAAAGGACAGAATGGCTTCTATGTTGATATTTTCAAATAGATCTTTCATATTGTTTACATTAAAATAATGGTTTCTGATGTGAGCAAAAAGCCTGCATTCCATGAATAAGTGTTTAACAGTCAAATGTGTTTGACATGTTTCACACTGTGGTTGTTGTTCTTGTTTGAGTATATAGGAGTGCGTTAGTCTTGTGTGGCCAATGCGTAATCAGGACGCAATAACTTTATTCCTTTTTAGACTTTCTTAAAGCTGGTCTCCAGTCTTCCAGAGTGGGTTTGATGAGTACGATTTAAATAGGTCACCACATTGAAAATCAATACATGTCAGTATTATATAATCGATTCTGGATTTGTCAAAGGGTCTTTATTTTTTCAAAACGAATTACGATTATCCTTCTATAGAAGTGGAAACACACAGTTTTATCCGTGGAAGAAAGATTCCGTAATTTTATTCAATGTCAACATTATTCAGATGCAGTCAAGATTCAAACCAAATGGACGAGAGGATAATACTAAGTCAGACATGAAACTGAAAGTGAAAGTGAAAGTGCAGAGGTGAAAAACTTTGCTTAAGTCTTGTAGAAGGGATTTACTTTTCTTTTTATCTAGAAACTGTTTGAATTATCGATCTGTGTATGTAGTCCACACAAAATCGATATGCGATCAATCAGAATGAATCGACTGAAATGTCACGTTAGCAACATCTAAAACGCAAAAATTAGTATAGTTGTCTAAAGATATTAGTATTACTAGCAAAAAAAAAAAAATCCTTCGGGCAGTGTAAAAATAAATTTTTGAATGATATTGCCTGAGGTGTGGGAAAATTAAATAAACTAGCAAGTATATTCATCTTCCGGCTGCAGGTATTTAAGTTTTTATGTAATAAAATATGTTAAATTAGAAAGACTAAAGAAACTAAATAAGAATTCAGATAAAAAGATTTCAAACAGGATGGGGGGTATATTCGAAAAATAGAACAACTGAAACTTACTTTTCATCACTCCTGCCTTTCATTGCTAAATTTTCCTAATTTAACTATTTAGTTAAAAGAGGAAGTAAAGAATAAAATTACAGTTATTTCTTCTTGTTAATCGATTTATTTTAAGATTTATACCTGAAATTAGCGTTTGTTTACTACTACCAATGCAATGGTATTATTTAGCGTTTGTTCCCTAATCCCAATGCGATGGTGACATTTATCATTTATTCACTAATACTAACGAAATAATAATATTTAGAGTTTTGTCCCTAATACCAATGTGTGTTTGTTTCCTAATACCAATGCGATGGTAGTAGCTAGCATTTATTCACTAGTATCAATGCGATGGTAGGATTTGCTCACTAATACCAATGCAATGGTCATATTCAACATTTTCTGTTGACTTGAAAGAGGTCTAATACTACCGGAAAAATCTTGACCATTTTCCCCGCTTTACAATAACTGTAGACTATTTCGCAAGCGAGAAATGAAAAGTAATTCTTTGTCTAAATATCATTTGATGAGAAAAAGCAACAATATGTATTTTCACAGTTCTAAGTGACAGTTATCTCTAGGCTGCAGGTTCAATCCTGGTCAGGGGCAGCAATATCATAGAAGAATAATTAACACAGCTTAACACCGGTACCCCAGCTATGGTTAGCGGAATGAGAACAGGATACCCCCATGGATTGAATAAAGGGTTGGATCCAAAGTTCCGTGATGGCTCCCAATTACGACAAGAAGGTTCCCGATTACGTCAAGAAGGTTTCCGTATTCGAAAAGAAGGTTCCCGAGTCCGACAAGAAATGCCTGATGAAGGTCGGAGGGAACATCGGCCGAAACGTTGTACAGATAACAATAAAGATAAGGACAGCAGTCCGAATAATCTAAATAACACTAATTATCAAACCTCATCTAAAAAATTCAGAGAAAAATGTATTTTCACGTTTCCCATAAAAATGAACAACTCATTTTCAGATTTCTGAGAAAAAAAGCAGAGAGATCCTGTTAGTAATGACCGGCAAAATAACAAAGCGCGAATACTTATTTCACACAAAGGGAAGAGGTCACGAAGCAGCGTGAGACTTGACTGGTGTTATGGGCGTGAGAGACGCGAGGTCAGTTTGCATTTGGTAATCTTGTAATTGACTGATAAACACAGGCAGATTTTTCGGCGCTCCTCTAGGAAAAGTGAAAATGTTGGGGAACTTAAAAAACTAATAGCGGTTGCGAGGAGAAACAAAAGAATCTAACGGCATTCGTATTTAGATTTAATTAAGTAAGGAAAATAGGACAAAAATGACAAGCACAAAACGTCCTAGTTTCAATCAAATAGATGCAATGAAATTGAAAATATAACAACTTTCTCTTATATGTATATTTACCAATAACCCCACACGAGCAATTATGCGACACAAGGTCAATTTTTAAGTGATTTTGCCCCAATAGCTTAGAGCAAGATCTAAGAATCCCAACCCCTCTTTCTCAGAAAACCAAATTGTGGAAGAGAATCATTTAAACTTATCCATAATTAAGAAAATAATAATCATCGGCATTGCAGTCTCGGAAGACTATGTAGCTTTTGTGCCCCTGAAGTTACAGCGCCTCCTGTGACTGTGAAGTCCAATGTTTGAAAAACATTCTCGACCACCGATGTCGTATGTGAAGGCTGTCCCTGCAGATGTTGATGTACTGGTGCTTTGTTGCCGCTGCTTTCTTCTGGACCAATTGGCTTCATGGTTTTGCGCCAGGGTGACTTCAGACATGAATAATCCTCTACGCCGAGCCTGCCGCCACCGAGGGCGATCCTGAGCCAAATTTTCCCAGCTGGAAGGGGTAATGTCAAAGCAATAACAAAATACGTTTTTATAGTAAATTTAATTATTCAACTAAGTTTTACTAAGCTTGATAAGAGAATTATAATAATAAATAAATTTACCTAAGATCTTTCTGCTTTCTATCCAAGTAATTCATTCATAAAATAATCAGTAGAATATTTCATATTTGCAAAGATGAATGAACTCGGTCCAATTCCATGCAAACGATCACGTGATATTTAGCACTTACCTACAAAAAAGAAAAGAAAAGAAAAAATAATTATTTCAATTGAAAAAGCAACATTTTAAAAAGATCAATTTCAAAATTTCTAAAATTAAAATTAATTTGCTCGTAGACATCTAAAGATCTATTTCACACGATATAATGAGAAGATAGCATGTACTAGCGTGAGTCAAAAGTTTTGCAATATTTTGGTAACGTGTGAGACACAATTCGGCAGTTCCGGGTGCTTTTGCCGAAGTTGTGAACGTGACAAACGACACTGGACTATGTGATGTAGAGCTCGCCTGATATTCTCTGTCCGAGTGATACTTGTCGGATTTGCCTCTATGGCTTGGAGCACATCCTCGAAATCTACGATTATCAGCTTACCTGACCTTGTCTGTTCGTCGATGTTTCTTGCAACCCGATCAAAATTCCTACAACCATCTGATTACTGTGCTGTCGCCCTCTAAAGTTTACATCTTTATTTTTTGCACAACAGATTCTTTCTGTTGCTTCCGCGGTGTCATGGCCCAGTTTGAACTCGTAAAGCAATAGTTTTCAAATTAGACTAAATTGCACATTCATATGTACCACTTTTTGTTGGGCTCAATTCGGCATTTTCAGATACTTTTACCGAGGTTGTGTAGGTGACAAACCACACTGGACTGTTAGATTCCGAGCTCGCCTGATACTCTCCGAGTGCTACTAGTTGAATTTGAACACGGCCTTGGAATCCACGTTTTTAGGCTTACCTGAATTTTGCCGAGATTCCTGCAGCCTGAGTAAAATGTTTTTGGTTGTTTCGGCCCAGTTTCCTCTTTACCTTGGAATATTTCAGGAGAAAAAAGAGGATCCTCTTAAATAGTTAAATCGTCAACATTAACTATACAGAATGATCACTTAGAATTCAATGCCTTCGGGTGTCCCATGGTGGTACAATGGTTAGCAAGCTGGTCTCGCAGATCCATTACTACTAAATAGCGAGTTTGGTAGTGGGATAATTGTTAACAAGCTGGTCTGAAATGTTTTTGGTTGTTTCTGCGGCGTTATGGCCCAGTTCGAACTCGCAAAGCAGAATTAGACTAAATTGCACGTTCAACTGCACGGCTTTTTATATCACACACGGAGTGAAGCAATGCACAGCATGTAAGCGCACCTGTTATATAGTCCTCTGCTTATTTCTGTGTATTCGTCTGCATAAATTCTTCTAACTTATATCATCTGTCTGCTCTTTCATATCGGGTTAGACATCTTCTTTATCGAGGGAAGACGGATGGGGCTGTTTCAATGCTTGCCTCATCTCTGGTCCTTCTTTGCTGATTGTTCTTTTCATGGAAGAATATTTTCGTGTAAACTTTTATTCCCGATACAATCTTAACCACGCGCGTGGGGAGAAAAGCAAGAAAGCGAAATATACGTCTGCCCAAAAAGGGCTTTCTTTTCTCAACTCCAGCTAATTTTAATCATACTTTCTCAGAGTACCTTGATCAGGATATTCTTCAAGCCAATGAGAAACTCGTTCCAGACGACCTGGCTTCAAGATTATTGCAAATCAAACTCTATGAACTTCCAACTGTAATTTTCCAGTGTTACCGTTAATTTTAAAATCTACGCAACACTTCCTTACAAAAATGATAGGTAATATCTATGCATTATGTAGCATACCAAGTACCACTATACTGCTAATCTCAGCGGGTACCTACCACGGCTTGAACAACTTGGGTCATATGATATACGTGCCGCAAACTAGCACCTATCAAAATATCTATTTTATTTTACGACACATAAACCTTAGTGGGTCATTTAATGCCGATAAAGTTTTGAAATAAATTCATTCTTAATAGATACTCATTTTTTTTTTTATAAACGCATTTTTCTATTTAACCCATAGATGGGAACCTAACAGGTATTACCACTCCGGGTCAGAGTTGACCTGGGAGTAATGGTGATGAAGGCGTGCTTCACATTCCCCAAACCCCCAAAACTGAAATCTCACCAAAATATCGCAAAACTTCTGATTCCCCTTAGTAATTTTCGTGTAAACATTTGTGATATAAAGAAAAGCGTACACTCAGCCTCTGTTGACGATCGAAACCCGGGAGTTAAGAGAAGCACTGCTTTAAATCGTTTGCTTCTCGTTGTCTGCGAGAAGATGGGAGAAAATGCGCGAATCCCCGGATGATAAAAGCAGCAATTTGAGCTAGTGTGGGGGGGGTCTTAGGACGACGTTATTACAAGAGGATTGAAGAAGGTGAAGAAGAGCGAGTTGTAGTTTCGGAAAGTTAAAAGCGGTGTAAGATTTGAACGCGTCACGTGGTGAAGAATAGAAGGGGAAGATTCTACAGAGGATGAGCGGACTGAATCCCTGAGTTCAGTTGACTCACAACATTTAAAAATCTAACGCACATGATGCAAGGAGAAGATAGCATATAGTTACTGTCAAAGATTTGAATTCAATAATTTTCTTCTTGGTTAAAGAATAATTCATATCTTATTTTCTTAAAGATTTTCTTGTGAATTATTTCCTGATTTGTACTGATAATTCAGTCTGAGATATTTAATGAAGATTTGGATAAACGTTTGCGAAAATCAATTTTACAAAACAACAATCCTGATGCGATGAGTCATCAGAGGATGTTTAAGAAAATTATATTTGCTCAACATTATCATCACTTCTCTCTTTCTCCCCCTCTCTCTCCTCTGTGTTTCTTTCTTACACACACACTCTTTCTCACACATGTCTCTCTCTCTTTCTCACTTTCTCTCTCTCTTCCCTTAACTCTCTCTCACACTCTTTCTCACACATTTCTCTTTGTCTGTCTGTCTGTCTCTCTTTCTCTTTAATAGAAAGGAAATGGTGTTAAATAGATTCATATTTGCACATCATCATTGTTCTGTCCCACTCTCTGTTCCACACACTCGCACTCTCTATCTCTCACACTCTCTCTCTCTCTCTCTCTCACACACACTCACACACGCAAACACACTCTCACCCTCACTATATCTCTGTTACTCTCGCACACGCACAGATTCCCTCTCCCTTTCTCCCTCCCCCTCTCTCTCTGTGTGTGTTACACACACATACTCACCCCCTGCCCTCTCTCTCTAATAGAAATGAAATACTGCTTTTTGTTGTATGAACAGAACATAAAACGAAATGAACATTTATAAAATTACGAGCTGAGATAAAACAAAGATAAAATATATAAGATAATTCAATAAAGATAAACTATATCGATCACTGTTAATCATAAATTTATTTCCAGATAATAATTGATGGAACACGCTTTCTTGGAAACAGATTACGCTGGAATTATTTTCTTTGATCAGTGTAGCATTAATAGAAGGAATTATGATTCCAAATTAGATATTACAAAATGATTTCGATGTTTTTGTTCTTCAGGCTGGAACTGACGAACTGCACAGAAGATTAACGGAATGCATTGAGTCTAAATAAATTTATTATTGGATTTTCAACTGTTAAAAGGAACTTTTGTACAATCAATTCATATCATAATTCAAATAGCAATTGTTTCATTTCTTTTGCTACTGAAACAAGATCAATTCATTCTGACATTAAAAATTAACTTAATTGTCACTCCAAAGTTTATTGTCCAAGTTAAAAGCCGCACTAAGGGTAACCCAAAACCAAACTTTTTTAGGTTATTTCCTAGTTGAGTAACATGAGTGACCAGAAAAAACAGAACCCAATTTATTTATTTATTTTCCCATTAAACTAACCCTAAACCCCAACCCTAACCCTTGTTGGACTTAAACTTCAAAAATAAGATTAAAATTAACAGTTTTATTACAAAATTTGCGGGGTCTGTTTTTTTTTGGTCACCTTGTAATATTATGTTACTCAACTAGGGGGTTAGGGTTTAGGGTTAGGGTTGTGGTTTAGGGTTAGTTTAATGAGAAAATAAATAATTTGGATTCTGTTTTTCCTGGGTTGTAATATTATGTTACTCAACTAACTTTTTTTAGACCTTATTTTCCCGATAATTGGGGAACGAGAATTTTAAAAAATCGACTTGATTTATAGTACAAAAAAAGACTTGACTTGATTTATAGTACAAAAAAAAAAAAACAAGAAAAAAACAGCATGTTTGTTTAGGTTGGGTTGGTTGGGTTTTACGGCATGTCAAGCCCTGTTGGGTTATTTTATGCTGAAGATATTTTGTTTTATTCTTTCTTGATCGGTATTAATTTCTTAACTCATTATTTTTTAAAACTCGTTTTCTCTATTTAAATTGGACCAATTGTGTTTTTAATGAAGCAAATTATTAGTATTAGAAAGAAATACTTGATACCACATAACTAAATTATTTGTATAGCTACTTGACGTTTATCTTCTTGACGTTTTTTTTTACTAAGGATTATTATTAGTTACTTCAAAACCATATAATTATGTATAATTATTCATATTAGATAAGAATACTTGAACCTATACAATTGTGTGCAAATAATTAGCATTAAATAGGAATATTTGATATTATATAATTAAGTGGGTGAAAGTAAATGGAAATAAAGGTCTTATCTAGAAATTCACTTGGCTTTATAAGATTTTGATGAAAGGTGGTTGAGACTTAGGGAAGCGGCTCCGTGGTGGGTTGGCTAACATGATGGACTGTGACATCGTATCTGACGTTCTTTCACTGAAGTCTGAGTGGCAGCCGGTCTCCTCAGGTCTTCAGGACTCTTCTGAATATTCTAGCCGATCTTAACCATGCTGTTGCCTGGATAGTTTAGATTCTTCCTCTAATTTGTAATTTCTCCAGTCTATTTTCCAAACCATTGGGAACCGTTCGAAGGGCCTCTAATACAATTGGTATCGCCCGCACCCTCATGTTCCACAGTTTTTGTTTTTTTTTAGTTCTCAGCCAAAGTCTGGGTATTTGTATATCTCTATGAAGTTGTGAAATTGATTCGTCCAAAATCTCTCTTCCACTGCAAAGTTCTACGACAAACTTTCTCGTCCCGCAACAATCTTCTAGCAGTCCTCCGTACATGCTCATCTACCGCTTCGAAGTATCTCGCTCCCTTCTCAGTTGTCTCTCGTTTTATGTACGGCGATCTGGGAGAAATTTGCATATGTGCAGATTTACTATCGCGACGTCTCCCTGCTTAAAAACCACGTATTCAAATTGTAGAGCCAAGGCAGCCATATTTTTCGTTGCCACTCATCCTGCAAGCGAGACAGGTTCGCGCCCGCCTTGCCCTACGAGGCACCCCCTCTCTCTCTATCCACTCCACTTAAGAAATTGACCTTGTGTTACATCCTACTCGTGCAGAGGGGTTGTTTAAGATGCGGACGGGCTGACAAGCCATTAAAATCAATCGAGAAAGTGGGTTATGGGTAGATTTACCAATGGTTCAAACAACTATAACGAGGTGTTTTGTATATCACATAGCGCTAATACCCTTGGGAAAGGGATGAATCCAAATATTCCCACTTTAGCTATGGGTTAATAGTTGGACAGACTAGGTTATTTAACCATGGCTAGGCAACCAATCTCGGAGAAGGAAAATTTAAACCAGTTAATTTGGCACATGGCCTAGTGGATAAAGGAGTTAGGTTAAGACAGTCTCGGAGAAGGAAAATTCTGAATTTTAACCAGTTAAACTCCGTGCTGGTTGTGAAATGGATTCGTCCATTTTCTTTCTTCCATTGCCAAGTTCGACGACAAACTTTTTCGCCCCGCAACAATCTTCTAGCAGTGCTCTCCATAGACGCTCATCCACCGCTTCGAAGCATCTCGTCCCCTTCTCAGTTGTCTCTCGTTTTATGTACAGCGATCTGAGGGTAATTTGCATATGTGCAAATTTACTATCTCTTTGAACTTAGAAGTTGAACGTATCTAAACTGTAGTGCCAAGGCAGCCATATTTTTCGTTGCCACAATATCTTTTCGTTTTCATTCATTTTTACTCTGTGATTCGCTGGAATGGCAAAATCCGTTAGATGGCAAGTTCTCTACTTCTAGTCAATTAACCGATATAAGGTGACCCGTTTGTATCTCAAAATCCCAGGAAATTTCATGCGTCTCCTTCTCTAGGGTGGATTTAGGCTTGTGCATTTTGTAGAATGGCCAACATTTCGTGCACAATTCCCCGTAGATCACTCTTTCCACACAGTTGTGTCCCGTCTTGTATTCCATTTGTGCTATTTTGCTGCATTCGCTTATTATATGATTAACCGTTTCGTCTCTGTCTCTACACACACAACACTTGCTATTCTGTTGCGTCGAATCTATTTTTGCTTTGATATAATTTTGTCCTTATGGCATTATTTTTGCTGCTATTATAAGAGATTCAGTTTATCTATTATTATTATTACTGTTATTATTATCATTAGTTTTTCATATTATTATTATTATTATTATTAATTATTATATTATTATTATCATTATTTTTCATTATTATTATTATTTATTATTTTTATATTATTATTATTATTATTATTATTATTCGCTTAAAGCTTACCGTCAAGTCATATCCTATTAATAAAATGTACGTTATAATTAATTGCAAACAAATAGATAAATAAATAAGACTGAGTACTTTATAATTATTAATTAATCGTTATTACCTTTGGTAAATTATAATCATCGCGGTGAATTCGGCGCAGACCCCACACTATCATACTATTAAGTTGCCAATTAGATTGGAAATTGCTTTATTCTCTGGGGGTATTTTAACACATTTTCGCTAACAAACATGTTGCTTTATCTGGGTTATTCTTGCAGCGCAGACACAAGCAATCGGCTGATTATATTTATAAATTAGAAATGGGGTAGTAAACGGGAAACGCTGCCTTTCTTTAACTCCCTCCCCACCAACAAAAAAAAAAAAAAAACCGGAAGAGGAAGTTCAACGTTTTTCTATATTTATTATAGCGTTCTAGAATCAAATGATTCTCAATGCTTTATAGTTTTTTCTTTCCTTTTTTTTTTATTTTTACTTTACAAACAATCAACCCCTAAAGTTTTCATTCATACAAACAGTGACAGCGAAAATCCATTTGCATTCAACGACAATTTACAGGAAGTCGCTGAAAATGTCAACAAACCCTTTCCCTGTCGTAAGGCTTTGTTCATATTATTCCTAACGTCCGTTATTTTACCAAAAAAAAAAAAAAAAAAAAAAAAAAAAAAAAAAAAGACGAAAATAAAAAAGTGGTTTAAGCGAGCGAACAATCCATTTATTCCCTTCGCCTAAGGAAGGAAATTGCGATAAGGACAAATGGCAGGAGAGCCACGAAAATCCGTGCTGTCAGCATAACTTGATGGTGAGGATGAGGATGATGTTGATGATGATGAATGGTGTTGTTGTGACTGGGAGTCCACGTCTATTTTTAATGCACTCTCACTAACAAACATTTATAAGAAAATGGAATGTTTTAAGGTCCTGTAAACTGCTTAAACTTGTCAAAGTGTCAAAAAATCTTTCGATCATGAGGGTGTGAGACAAAAAGAAGAGACAAGAGCAAAGAGCCCGTGGTTAAATATCCAAGCTCTTGTCAAACAATACCAGTTTCGCGACCCTCTGGTATGATCAAGGGGTTTATTAACTATCCTTTCAAGGGTAACAATAGTATCTTTCAGTATATCAATCTCAAATGTTCAGGTAACGTTGTGATCGGTATACAATATCAAATGATCCTAGAAGACCGGTCAGGTAACAATGTGATCAGTACAACATCAAACGATCAAGTGACCTCCCTCTGTTATTTGATGTCTATTCATACGAAAGTCGGACCTGCGCATATCCTGGTAGACAGGTATAAATTCCTGTTACATAATCTATGCGGTTGTATAAGATTATTGTCAATCCCCTGTATTTATGAGGGGATGACCCTTTTCATACCATGGCCGGGTCCTTCCATGGAAAATTACAGAAGCCCACAAAATAACTTGAAGTCACGTGGGACCTGTTCGGTCGCCAGTTTGCAGTTAGACGTCAGGCAGAGCGGTCGGCCATTTTATGCTCTGCCTAAACTGGAACTCATGCGCGCCATGTTAATTAGCAGATGTCTGGTGGGGATTTAACAATAAAATAAGATCAAAAGTAAATCGAAGTCTTGTGTTTATTATCTAAAAACTAACAATGACACAGGGCTTCTGATAGAGAGAAATCCCTAACAGAAAACCAGATTTCAGGTAAGGTGCAATTTTACAATACATTATTAGGAAGATATTTGCAATAATGTTCAGTACTAATAATATAGCCATCATTCAACTTTTGATGAAATGATGGGGTAGCTTTAAACAACTAACTAAGATCAAAGTATAACGGGGAGTCCCGGTGCTGTAGAGGCTAATGTGCTCTGACTACAACATCGTAGTAAGCAAGTTCGAACTCCAGTCTCGCTATTACATTCACTTTCAGACTAATACTCACGGGAAAGATACGAAACCTCTCACCCCCAGCTATAGGTTAAATATTACCACTACTGTTATTCTACAAGGATGTCTTTGGTATTAAATAATTCACGATGGTTGTTATGCCATTAAACAAACATAAACAACAAAAGTTCTGTCAATTTTGAAACTTAAACATTTTTGCAATGTATTAGCAAAGTGGTTTCTCTGAGTAATGAGAAATTTAATTGATATAAAAACGCAAGGCAAATTCCCAGTGGTGGCAGGTAATGTCTTATGTTACCATGACGACGAAATTTATCAGTCTGCAATAAGAACAGGTTGTAAGACTGATTATATATATATATATATATATATATATATATATATATATATATATATATATATATGTTTTATGGGTGCAAAATTTAATAAGACTACGAAAAAGCGTATACATTTTAAAAGAGGAATTTATAAAAAGAAAAGTAGGGAACTCTTATAATTAGATATTTCATTCTAAGTTGATATTTATTCTTTTTTCGATTAATCTCATCAGAGAAATTCGATTGATAAATGTTTGGAGTTACTAATGGGATTGTAATTAAAAAAATTTTTTAAAAATGTCAGGAACGAGAAATTATTATATATATATATATATATATATATATATCCGTAGATGGGTTACGAGGTAAGTTGGTATTAGGATGTTTCTAAGCTGGGCCTTTCTTCCAACATGTGTGTGTGTGTGTGTGTGTGTGTTTGTGTATGTGTGTGTGTGTGTTTGCGCACTATGTGTGTCTGACACCATAAGCGGATACATTTTGGGCTTATCATTATTTTACTACACACTATAATCCCAATATTTCATATTGAGCACTCTGTTACTATACATCAAAATCCTGATGTTTTAGATTCGGCACTATTTTACTATTCACTATAATCCCAATATGTAAGGTTAAGTGCAGAATTCTTAGGAATCTAAAATTCAAATATGGTTCCTCCTGAAAGAAATGGTAGGTTTTACGTGACTATTCTGTTTTTAATTAATCAGTCACAAAGTACAAACCTTTTTTTTGCAACAAAAAGAAAAGAAAAGAAACGAAAAGGACACTTTTATCCTCGACTAAGCGAGTTCGTTTTTTTTTAAACTAATGTTTTAAAACAACTTCTTGAAATAAAATACAGCTGAACATGAAAAGTAATGGGTTCGTTGTGTTCCACTTCAATTTAACGAAGTGAAAAATGTCTCTTAATTTGGTAACAACAAGACCCTAGAAAAATAGATGGTTTTTAAAATATATTTCTATGGGGGTGCGTGGTGTAATGTTTAGAGTCGTAGGGAATGAACTCGTCGATCGGAGTTCAAATCCTGGACGCGGCTATTCGCATTTCACGTAGCACTATTACTTAATATTAAACTTTTCTTTATTGTTTCATTTTCTTCCTTCAATGTGTGTATTTGTTTAATAACACACCACTTTTACCGGGTTAGCTCAGTCGGTAGAGCGTTCGGCTAGAAACCACAAGGTTCCTAGTTCGATACCGGTCCCCGCCAACTCAGCGTATGAGTAGCACAGGGATCTGTGCGGTAAAGTAAGGAGCTGATGGTAGGTGTGGCGCTCCACCTCAGATGCTAAAAAACTATCTCCTTGGTCTAGCGCTATTGAAAAGGGGATAGACTCTCTCGCTGACTGGCTGATACCGACTTTAGGCCGCCCCGTCGACTTTACTGACTGTTTACTGAAAGTATTAAGCTTTCTTTGTATTATTTTTTCTTTTATTGTTTTTATATTATTTCGTTGTCGTTTGGTGAAGCTACTGCGCAATTTCTTCGCCCAAGTGAGAAGGCAGAACAGTGTTCATATACTGATGTATGTGTTCAATACCACAAGGGATTTCATAGAAATATAAGCAGGAGAGACAGTTTAGCAAAGAAGCCCACTTAAAAAGAAATTACATATGTAGTCGAGTATCATTTGATATCATCCAGGACTATTTGTTGACTTTTGCAGCTGGAAATTGTAGGCGTGTTTCCCCACACAAAGTTTGTATCTCGTGTATAATGGCGAACATCTAATATTAGAAAAATAGAATTCAGTACTTAGAAAGTCACGTGATACACGAGTATATATGGTAAATCAAAGGAACAGATATCATTATGAATCCAATACTTGTGTTTATGAGAGGTTTTTCAATGACAATACGCCATATTTGAGGCGCGCTTTTTCATTGTTGACAGCCGTCGCATCCAACCTGTTTATTGTTTTAATCTGAATAGTTTTGCTTTGAAAGGATGAATATTTGAATTATCAAAGCGGGAATATAAATATTTTTTTTTGTTTCACTTTTAATCTAATGTTTATTTTTCGTCACAGGATATCTGTTAAGTGAGTAATCAACTCTTGTAGGTTTTATGCTGATGTAATGAAACATATGACCATATCTTGAACTTTCACTATGCTTTTATTATTATTATTATTA
This sequence comes from Doryteuthis pealeii, assembly GCA_023376005.1. Lineage (NCBI taxonomy): Eukaryota > Metazoa > Mollusca > Cephalopoda > Myopsida > Loliginidae > Doryteuthis > Doryteuthis pealeii. The sequence continues at coordinate 100,043,268 of CM042149.1, read as the reverse complement.
TTATTATTATTATTATTATTATTATTATGCAATAGGGGCCTGGTTAGCTCAGTCGGTAGAGCGTTTGGCTAGAAACCGCAACATTTTACGGTTATATATTTGCAAATACATAACCGTAAAATGTGAACTTGCAGACACATCAGAGGGATTAAATAGTATCCTGAAGAGGGCAAGGCTTGAAACCTTAGGTAGATGCTCCCTAAAACCTTTGTATAAACAGTTATATTTAATAAATAAAGCTCTTACATTTGTAATTGAGCACTTTATTTTCCTCTATTTCATCTCGGAAAACTTACCAATATATATATATATATATATATATATATATATATATATATATTCTGTTAGGATAAACCTAGGTAGGTAGTTTCGGACTCTTTAAGCTCTTTTATTATATATAATGTATAAAGCATGGATAGAAACAACGCAAAATTCTATGTTTTAATGCCTTTTCTGTCTCTATGAATGACATTTCTGTGACTGAAAATTTTTTTAAAAATCATGAATATTAAGCATAGAATTTGTATTATTCGTACTATTGTCCTTATCTTCATTATCTGGACAACGTTTCGACCGATATGCCTCCAGCCTTCTTCATGTATTCTTGTCGGACTCAAGAACCTTCTTGGACTCGGGAACCATCTCGGACTCGGAAACCTTCTTTTCGAAATCGGGAACAATCTTGTCGTAATCGGGAGCCATCACGGAACTTTGAACTTAAAACTTTATTTAATCCACGGGGGTATCCTGTTCTCGTCCCACTAACCATAGCTGGGGTACAGGTCTTAAACTGTGTTATTTATTA
>CM042149.1:100022463-100039963 GCA_023376005.1 Doryteuthis pealeii | reverse complement strand
GATAACGAATCCTTTGAGTTTGAGTTTGAGTTTTGTTTAACGGCATATCAACCCCTGTGGGTCATTTAATGCCAAAAAGGTTATTTTGGATTTCAGACTTTAAGGTAGTGGTTCTATGGAGATAATTGGTTATGTTCTGTTATATTTTGTTGAAAAGGTTGCTTTTTTTAATAAAATTTAAAATGTTTTCAGGGTTTGTATTCTTGAAGATGTCTTTCAGGTTTCTAGCTTGATAGTAATTTGCGCGGATATGTTTAAGTCTGTTACAATTTAGAAGGATATGCTTGGTTGTAAGTTGTACTTTGCATGTTGGGCACTCTGGGGCACCCTCCCCTTTTAACAGGTACGAATGGGTAATGTGGGTGTGCCCAATACGCAATCTGGCGAGTATTACTTCTTCTCTTCTAATACTTCTGTGGGATATCGGCCACTCTCCAATAACTTCCTGTATTTCATGGAGCTTGTTTTCTCTCAGTTAGAGAATCCTAGGTTCCTTCGTCAATTGTCGCAAGTATAATGAGAAAGAGTCAGCGTCAAAGTAATGTATTAGTCACGCAGTATGGCCAGCGATTGGCTAAGGAATAGTCCACACGATCTCGCCTAGTCTATAAATCCAGGCGGGGAACTAGGGCACACCTTATATCCAAATTTTCCAACAAACACCCTATTTTGACATAAGGTGGGCTGTTCCATTAAGAAATATTTAATCACATTAATTTCTTTATTTCCTTTGTTTTATTTTATTTTGTTATTTTAATCTTATCATTTTTATTAATATATTTTTTCAACAGGCTTGATACGTAAAATTTCTTCTACGCCTTGTTTGATCAACAGTCAAACTATTCAAAATGATTTCCTAAGTCGCGTCATGTCAATGCTCGGATAGACAAGAGAACAACTGAAGAAATTTGGATGATACAGCGGTCGAAACGTTGATCGACACCAGTATTTTCAAAATTTCAGTATAGTTTTCAAAATTCGACCTATAAACTACTAAAAACTCTCAATAGATCACAATGTCTATCTGTCTGTCTCTTTATATATATATATATATTTAGCTAAATAAAATATATCAGTGGTCTGAAGAAGCTCGTGGGCATACTCGCGAGTGGAAATGGTCCATAACCGCGATACCCATGGTATTTAAGGCCTTTTATTCCCAAATAACTTTGCTCTGTTTACAATGATTAAACATTGAGTTCTCATACGGAACCTGAACTCTACAACAAACTACTGGTAGAGAATTAGGACCCACCTAGAATCACCTTGTACCAAGAAACTTGGTACCGCACCAAAGTATATATATATATATATATATATATATATATATATAGCGATTTATGCAATTTATAGAGCGTATTGAGTCGTGTATAGGTTGGATTCTCACATAGCGCTAATACCCTTGGGAAAGGTATGCATCCAATTACTCTCGGAAGGGTTGGATAAATATATATAATTCTATTAATTACAAAAGAAAATAAGAGAAATGTCGGAACTGAACTCTAGATTTACAAATTCACAAATATTTTTGTCGGAATTCTTTGAGATGAGGCTTGATGTGTAAAATTTCTTCGACGCCTTGTTTGTTCAACTGTTAATCTATTCAAAATGATTTCCTGGTTGGTCATTGCTATGCTCGGATAGACAAGAGAACACCTGAAGAAGGTCGGATGATACAGCGGCCGAAACGTTGTGTTTTTACATACCACTATAAAGATGAGGACAACAGTGTGAAAAATCTAAATTATCACAAATATTTGTTTACACCATTGACAAATTCTAGCAAATGTCGTGAGTGTAGCGTTTGAATGTCTTTACTTGTCAGAAAGGCATGTGACATTTTCCTGATTTTTTGTTTATACAACATCGAATGGCAATGTTCTTGTAAAGTAAGAAAAAATGGAAGACGTTTTGTAAATCGTCTTGTTAAACATCACCGAAATGCACTATAGGAGGACATCAGTGATGTTACAACAAATAAATTTCAACAAATGAAGAAGAAATCTGTTCTTTATAGTAGAATGCTGCTCTTACATACAGGAACGCTTCTTTTGGACTCGTCCAGTATATATAAGAGGAGCTTACGCACTCTGGCTCGTTTCCAGTATGCTGTACTCCCAGGCAGCAACTGTCACCTCACCTAAAAGGGTTATTGTTTGATGCCAGAAGCGCTCGTCAAGGGGAATGCCGACGGAATGCATTTGTTTTTGCACTGACCATCACATGAGCTACGGTTTGTGCGTAGCTCCCCACATTTAAACTACTTTATGCTAATCCGGTTAGGTGAGAGGTCAGGAAAATACCGTAAGTCCTCGAGTATAATACATACTTTTTCCCCAAAATTTAAAGGTCAAAATCCCTAGTGCGTACTATATACGAGATTAAAAATATTTTCTAAGCAATGTCTGAGTCTATTTGCTGTCCGGCAATGTTTATTCAGACGCTTTTTTTTCAGAGGTACAGCCCCCTAAAAATCCCCTGCGTATTATACCCAAGGGCGGACTATACTCGAGGATTTACGGTATATATACACTGTGCTTCGTTCTCTATTTTTACCTACTCTTAGATAAATATCAACGCGTGTATATTTTTGTGCAGGTGTACAGAAATATGCACATGTTGATATCTATCTACACCTGGACAGGCCCAATTACCGCTGCATTGCTTAGATAAAAAATGCAAGAGGAATTGGCCTGCATGTGAAATCAGATAAAATGTAGTTCATGTATTTTTAACAAGATGGAGACATCTCCACTCTAGACGGTAAGCATCTGAAATTAATAAACCAGTTCGCATATATAAGTTGTAATGGCTTTGTCCACAGAAAACACGTCAATATAATTATTTACTGAGCTTGGCTTGGATGAGGCACAAGGCCAGAAGTATGGGGTGCCCAATGAGAATCGAACTCACTAACAATGGTCTGCGAATCTAGCTTGTTAACAATTACACCACGTGAGGTGCCCTATGTCAATATACGTATAAGAAAGGCATGGACTGGTATAGACGGATTATTGATCATTTGGAAATCTGATCTCTCTTATAAGATAAAGTGAACATTCTTCCATGTTGTAGCCGTGTCATTACTACCGTATGGCTGCACCACCTGGACACTTACGAAACGCTGGGTGAAAAAGCTAGATGGGAAGTATACAAGAATGGTACGTGCTGTCAAATTTGAACAAATGCTGGGAAACAGTACCCCACAAAGGAGCAGCTATACGACCACTCGCCTTCTATCACACAAACAATCTAGATAAGATGAACAAGACATGCTGAACACTGCTGGACACTGTTGGAGAAGCAAGGACGATCTTATAAATGACGTTTTACTGTAGACATTTTCACATGGACACACTCGTGTGGGTCGGTTACCAAAAACCTACACCGATCAGCTCTGCACAGATACTGGATGCTGTACAGGCGACCTTCTAGGAGTAATAGCCCATAGGGGTGGATGGCAAGGAAGTGTTATGGAGATCCCTGCTGTCAGCACCACCTGATGGTGTATATTTCTGTAAATATATATTTCTGTAAATATATATTTCTGTAAATTTCTATTTGCTGTGACGGTATGAAAGGACTCTTTTACAACCAAATTACTATCAGGATTTGACCATTATTAACATAACGAGAAATAAGTACCGTAATTGTGTTATCCTAGTTGACAGACGCCATTAATGATGTTTCAAAGCAGTGGTTGTATCAGTACTGCTGTATGGCTGCACTACTAACGAGGCGCCAGTAGAATAAGCTAGATGAGAGCTGCACAAGAATGCAGCGTGCGATCTTGAACCAGTCGTAGAAAAAGTACTCCACAAGGAAGCAGCTATACGGCCACCAGACCCCTATCTCACAAACCACCCGAGTGAGACGGACAATACATGCTGGGCACGGCTGAAGAAGCAAGGACGAACTCATAAGCGACGTTCTCCTGTGAAAACCAACTCATGAAACATGCTAATGTGTGCCGCCCAGCAAGGACCAACATTGACCAATTATGCGCGGATTACTGGATGCTGCGCAGAGGACCTCCCTGGGACAATGAATGATAGAGAAGATTGGCGAGAGATTGTCATGGATATTCGTACTAAATACGCGACATGATGATGATGATGATGATGGATAACATAATTATTTTGGCGCCTCTTAACTGGATATTTTATATAGAATCTTTGAAGTTTTCAACTGTACGAAAAAAATATGTTTTTAGTTATGGCGTGATTTTGAGTTACGTAAACTAATAATAAATATATCCGTTCTACTTTTTTTATAGTAGAAATGTCAACACACACACATAGGTAAAGCATTGACTTATATCGACAGGTTATCGGTCATATGGAAATCTGATCTCTCTGATAAAATAAATCAAGATTTCTTGCAATCTGTAGTCCGTGTCATTTATACTGTATGGTTACACCACTTAGACTCTAACAAAACACCCAGAGAAATAGCTACATAGGAACTACACAAGGATGCTACTTCGATGGTGAAAACAATAAATACCAACTTAAAACCTAAGGATTGAAGAATGCTTATAGCTACAAATTTGATACAAAAAGATACCTAAAACACGGGAAAACGTAGCACAAGCCTCTGAAAAAGTAAACTACTTCATATACCTCGGGAGCAATATCTCATCTACTGAAAGCAATGTCAACATGGGTAAGGCATTCTCTGGTAAACCACAATATGGAAATCGGACTTCTCTGATAAAATAAATCGAGATTTCTTGCAATCTGTAGTCCGTGTCATTTATACTGTATGGTTGCACCACTTAGACTCTAACAAAACACCCAGAGAAATAGCTAGGTAGGAACTACACAAGGATGCTATTTCGATGGTGAAAACAATAAATACCAACTTAAAACCTAATGATTGAAGAATGCTTATAGCTACAAATTTGATACAAAAAGATACCTAAAACACGGGAAAACGTAGCACAAGCCTCTGAACAAAGTAAACTACTTCATATACCTCAGGAGCAATATCTCATCTGCTGAAAGCATTGTCAACATACACATGGGTAAGGCATTCCCTGGTAAACCACAATATGGAAATCTGACTTCTCTGATAAAATAAATCGGGATTTCTTGCAAGCTGTAGTCCGTATTATTTACACTGCATGGTTGCACCACTTAGACTCTAACAAAACCTCTAAAAACAGAGAAAAAGCTAGACGGGAACTACACAAGGATGCTACGTGTTGTTTTGAACAAGTACTGGATGCAGCACCCAACCAAAACAGCAGCTGTACGGCCACTTACCTCCCATCTCATAAAACGAGAAGACAATAAAACGTAAGACGAGAAAACATGCTGGGCATTGTTGGAGAAGTAAAGAACTAATAAGTGACGTTCTCCTATATAAGATTATTGATGTAAAAAGAGGAAGAAATTATGCTACGTGCTGTTTTCAACAAATCATGGAAACAGCACCTTACAAAACAGCAGTTGTATGGCCACTTACCACCCATCTCACAAACCATCTAAGTAAGACGAGAAAACATGCTGGGCATTGCTGAAGAGGTAAAGAAGAACTAATAAGTGACGTTCTCCTATGGACTCCTACACATGTTGGTCGACCAGAAAAACAACTGTGGAAAGTCGTGTAATAAAGGTTATAACTTTAATTTCTCGATAGGACATTTTCAGCAAGGTGCCTACTTTATATCATCATCATCATCATCAAGTCGAGCAGAGAGCACGGATTTCCATGACTATCTCTCTCTCGTCAGTCGTCCCCATCGGTCATCGCATCTGGCAAGTCCTCCACACGGCATTTAGTATCTGCACAGAACTGATAAATGTAACTTTTTGGCTGGTCGGTCTACACTAGTGTATTCATGTGTAGGTATCCTCAGGAGAACGGCACTTATGTTTTAATCCTTCTTGTTCATCTAACTGGGATTGTTGGTGTGATAGGATGTAAAAACTTAGAGATAAGTAAGTATAGAATAAGTGTCTAGTTTAGTAATACATTGAACGTCTCTAAAAACAACAAGTGTAAGATTAGAGGACATTAAAAGAAATATAGTGGCACTGCTTTGAATCATTTCAAAAAAAGGTGTTTTAGAGATTCTTTGAATAATGGTAAACTTTCTGGAATAAGACTGTTGGGTGCCAAGGGGGAACTATTTTAAAGAAAATTAACGTTTTATTCCTTGATATCCTCTCTCTTTCTTTCTCTTCCCCCCTCTCTCTCTCTCTCTGCAAATATAATTTTACTCTCGATACTTTTTGAACCAAACCTCGTAAATCGAACCAAATAAAAGAGTTACATTATTGGATCCCTCTCCCGCAAATAAATAAATAAAAATGAATAAATAAAAAAAAAAAAGAAATAAAAAAAAATATCCGTTAAATAAATTAACCATTTTTTAAAAATTGTTGCCACAAATTTTAACGGAAACTTCAATGACTTAGACACACATAGGAAGTAATTATTTCTTTGATTATTGTTGTCAAGGTTCTTTTAGTTATAACAAAAAGACATTTTTTTAAAAAGAAAATTCTCAGAAATACCAAAGAAAAGGTAATTTCTTTTCCTTGATTTGATATCCTATTTTATGATTAATCCGTTACTAATGAATTTTCCCCACAACTAAGTGAACTTTGACAGCAATAATCAAGGAAAATAATCACTTCCTATGTGTGTCTAAGACATTGAACCTTTCGTAACATTTCTGGCAATAATAAAAATTAGTTCTTTTTTTTTCCCATTTTTTGTTCAATATTCTAAATTAGGGAGCACCAAACTTTTTCACGGTGGGCCGGATAATTGAAAAAATAACGAGCGCGGGCCACATTATTATTGTGTTCAATACTTGCTAGCCAGAACGAAAATGATGTAAAACAAAATGTATCTTTCCATGTTATATTCATGGATGAGTGGCGTAAGGTGCACAAAATCAAATTTAACCAACATATTTATTTTCAAAACATTATCAAAAAACACAACATTAGTAGAAAGGTTTAGTGAAATTTGTGAAACTGAAATTTGCCTTTCAAGATATCGTCAATGTCTGGTTTGGAATTGCTACATCCAACCAAGAGAATTGCTTTCAAATGTTTATCAGTCAATTTCGTTTGATGGGTTGATTCCATAGTCAAGTCCATGGGGATTTAGTAAGCTTAACATGGTATTTAGATTTAAATTGTATCAGAATATTTAGTGTTCCATATGTTTTAACAAACAAATTCAAGTACCATCAGCGGGCCTGATCTGGTTTATAAAAATAGGACATATGTATCAGTACGTCTCGCGTTCCAAACGTTTTAACAAGTTCCGTCAGCGGGCCTGATAAAATGTCTTCGCGGGCCGAATCCAGCCCGTGGGCCATAGTTTAGCAAACCCTGCTCTAAATAAAAGGATATATTTAGTAGAAATAAAAGATTATGTATGAGTGAGTATGTCTGTGTGTAGGTTTGTGTATGTTTGTTTGCATGTGTGTGTATGAGAGAGAGAGAGAGAGAGAGAGAGAGAGAGAGAGAGAGAGAGAGAGAGGAGAATGTGTGTGTGTGTGTGTGTGTGTGATAGACAGAGTGAGAGAGAAAGGGAAAGAAAAAGAAAAAGGAAGAGAAAGTGATAGGCAGTAAGTCTGAGAAGGTAAGATAAAAATATGTGGCATTGATAAACGAGTACTCGATACTGATATTCGGGTCTCTTAAAACAGCGACCCTGTTTTTCTGTTTCTTCTTCTCCTCGACATTCTTCTTAACAACCTACTTATTGAATTAGCACATCAGCGTTTCTCTCTGATGCTTTAGTTACCACAAACCTTGACCTTCTTTGAAATACACCAATAACAACGTTGTCATGTTTATGGCATTTATTATAAGTAGAATATAGACTTTCACTTTCTAAACTCTGCGCATTGATTTATTTCTGAGTGATTAGGCATAACTAGGCTTTCACTTAACATCGATCCCCTATTCGGCAGAGCGCTCGGCTAGAAACCACAAGGTTCCTAGTTCGATACCGGTCCTCCTCAACTCAGCGTATGAGTAGCACAGGGATCTGTGCGGTAAAGTGATGATCTGACAGTAGGTGTGGCGCTCCAACTCAGACGCTAAAATAATCTCCTTGGTCCAGCGCTATATTGAAAAGGGGATAGACTCCCTCGCTGATTGGCTGATACCGACTTTAGGCCGCCCCGACGACTTTACTTACTTACTTTATATATATATATATATATATTATATATGTGTGTGTGTGTGTGTGTGTGTGTGTCTGTGTGTCTTATATATATGTATAGATTGTATGTATGTATGTATGGGGCAACTGACGTGGTCTAATGGTTAGCAAGCTAGAATCGCAAACCATTGTTAGTGAGTTCGATTCTCACTGGGCGGCCAATACTTCTGGCATTGTGTCGCATCTAAGCTAAGCTTAGTAAATAACTATATATATATATATATATTTATATATATATGTGTGTGTGTGTCTTTATACTTACGTATATGTGTGTTAATATATATATGTATATATATATATATATGCGTGTGTGTGTCTTTATACTTATGTATATGTGTGTTTATATATATATATATATATATATATTATATATATATATATATGCGCACGCGCGCGTGTGTGTGTTCATATACATGTGCGTGTGCGCGCGGCTGTTTGCATTGCATTTAACGCTAATACCCTTAATAAAGGTATGAATCCAACTAGCTATGGGTAAATAGTAGGGTCGACTGGGCTCATATAGTCATCCACATACACCGTTTCGATGTTTCCCTTTCTCTTCAGTGTGGCTAGACTTTGCAACTACATCTAACTGACTTTTCATTAGTCCAATTCCTTAACCCTTCAGCCGTCTTCAGCTGCCATTAAGATATATTTCTCGTTACGTGTGTATATATATATATATATATATGCGTATGTATTTGTATTTATATATATATATGTGTGTATATTCATATATATATATGTGCTTGCGTATGTATGTGTGTTTATATATGTGTGTTTCAGAAGAACACTGGAACTGAAGACAACTACTTCAGTTCCAGTGTTCTTCTGAAAAAGAGATTTTATCTCGAAATATCAAGAATAAATTACAGGTTAACAAACAACATCATCGTTACCTTATTATTTTTTCTTTACACCTGCATTGTGATAGCCTTTAAAATCAACCTCCAAACCAATATATATAAATGTACACACACACACATATATATATTATATATATATATATATATATATATATATATATATATATTAATATTTATTTTTTGCATGAAGGCAATTACAATGCACATATCGCATAAAATTCGATAATTATAGAAGATAATAATGACAAGTGAATTTCGCAAAGAATTACTCGGTGTGTAGAATATCGTACAGTCTGTACGATATTCTACACGCCGCGTAATTCTTTGCGAAATTATTATCTTCTATAATTATCGAATTTTATGCGATATGCGCATTGTAATTGCCTTCGAGCAAATATATAAATATTAATATATACTTTATCCAACAATGCTTCTAAAATAAACAAACGTCCAAAATCTATATATATATATATATATATATATATATATATATATATATATATATATATATATATGTGTATGTTCAATATATATATATGTGTGTTTGTGTATGTATGTGTGTTTATATATATGTGTGTATATATATATGTGTGTGTGTGTGTGTGTGTATGTGTGCGTTTGTGTGTAAAGTCCTGTGGTTGTGTCAATACTTTTGTTTTGTCCGTGGTCGCCACATGAAATCTCTCCAACTTCCGGATCCTCCATTAGAAAAAAAAATTATCCGAGCCTAATGTCGGATAAGAGCGTTACTGTAAACCACTTGCATTATTAGTTGACAGATAATCAATGGATTATATTTCAATCCATAATATCCACGACCTTGTAATCCTATCTTTTAACTACTCAGCTGTAACTGGCCCCTGCTAATGGACATTGTAATTTGATTACATAGCCGAGTTTCACTTTCTCTTTCTTTCTTCAGCGTACATAACATATAAACCAATGCACAAAAGAATTAACTCTGTATTTTTGTTTTGATTCCATTAAAATATCCTTCATGGAAACGTAATTATTTGACAACAAATTCATTTTAATGCATTAACTTTCAAAACAGATTCGATAAGTAGAATAACATCTTTTTCAATTATAATATTAACTCGAAAATATATGCACCCTCAAGGTGCAAGTATTTAAGTTTTAATGTAATAAAATATATCAAATTAGAAAGGCTAATGAAAAAATATATATTTACCAACCCCTCTGCATGAGCAGGATGCGACACAAGGTCAATTTCTTAAGCCGAGTTTAACAGGTTTGTATTCAGAGTGTTCCTTCTCCTAGACTGGTTACCTAGCCATGGTTAAAGAGTCCAGTCTACCCTGCTATTTATCCATAGATGCAGGGAGAATTGGATTCATACCTTTCCCAAGGGTATTAGCGCCATGTTAAATGCCAACAGCTTCATCCAAGAATTGAACTCGTTTTGACGAGTCCATTTCCTACGACTCTAACCATTAGACCACGCGCCTCCACCTAATTGAAAATATATATGAATGCAGATAAAAAGATTTGAAACAGAGGGGGGTATAATCGAAAAATAGAACAACTAAAACTTACTCTTCCATCGCTCCCGTCTTTCATTGCCAAATTTTCCTAATTTTACTATTTAATTAAAATAGGAATTAAAGACTAAAATTACAGTTATTTCTTCTTGTTAATGGATTTCTTTTAAGATTTATCCCCCAGATTTTTGCTCATATTTATTAAGATAAAACCAAACAATTAGAAATCAATAATACTAAGCCCATATTCATTAAGATAAAACCAAACAATTAGAAATCAATAATAATAAGCACATATTTATTAAAATCAAATTTTTAATATCAATATGAAAATTAGCCTTCCTGTTCACACTTTAAACCGCTATTTTGTTGTATATATATATATATATATATATATATATATATATATATGTGTGTGTGTGTGCGTCCTTTGTACCTGATGCACAAAAATCTAAAAGGCACTATTACACTTGAAGAGGCAGTCGTGATCCAACGTACCGTATTATTAAGAGAGTCCTCAATATCTGTGATAGAGCGTTAATATATATATATAATATATATATATATATATATATAATTTGTATGAATCGTATGCTTTTAAGCATGGTTTTGTAATTTACTGTAATGTACAAACCGCAACTCATAAAGATGTGTTAACTACTAATCAGCCTTATTTATTTTGTGCGAACAAGTATGTCCTTGAAATTGTCATAATGCAATAACGCAATCATAATGAGTAATGGTGTGCATAATTAAAATGACGTTCTTGGATTGTCATTTAATGAGGTCAAAAGAAAGAGGATGATTTCCTATTTAGGTCATTGTTGGTGAACACTCTTTATTTGAAGAGCTATTTTATAAAACCTGGGAAGATGATGATGAAGAACGAAATGCATGTCATCAGGTTAAAGAAACGCTAATGAGGTGTCGTATAATCACTAATCTCGAGTGAGATACCTATGACACATATCCTTTGATTGTTCTTTCTTACAGCTTTTCATAATAACACACACACACACACACACACATATATATATATATATATATATAGATATATATAAGAGAGTTTTATAATTTGCTTGAAGCATTGTGTACATATTGGTTTGGAGGATGATTTTGAAAGCTATCACAATGCAGGTGTTAAGAAAAAAAAAAATAAGGTAACAATGGTGTTGTTTGTTAACCTGTAATTTATTCTTGATATTTCGAGACAAAATCTCTTTTTCAGAAGAACACTGGAACTGAAGACAACTACTTCAGTTCAACGAAAATAATAACGGTAATCTGTTTCAATCGATGGTAAAAAGAAGTAAAGAAACAGAAAAATGAATGAGAGAGATTTTTTACTGAAGTAGAGTGCTATACACACCGTCAGCTCCGCACTTTACTACACAGATCAGATTAACCAATCTGTGCTACTCATTTACTGAGTTGGCGGGGACCAGTATCGAAACTAGAACCTTGCGATTCCGAATGACTTTAATCGGTCTCAGAAAATAGAAAAGAATGTAAAATTTCAGAGAAACTGAATCTTTTGAATATAAGTTTTATATATATAATATACGTTTATAATATACGTTATATACGTTTTATATACGTTTTATATCTATAATATACGTATATATATATATATATATATATATATATATATATATATATATATATATATATATATACGTTTTTTTATATATAATATACGCTTTTAGAATCTTTTTAATATAAGTTTTATATATTAATATACGTTTTTAATATAGGAATGTAAAATCTCAGAGAAACTGAATCTTTTTTTTATCCCATAAGAACAAATTCCATCAAAGCAAAAAAATTGATAAATCGCAGAAGGATAGCGTAGGCTATGTGGTGATAGAGATAAAACAGATAATCACTGAATAAATGAATGCAGCAAGCTGAGATATGTATATGCACAAACCAGAATCCGTCTTAAAAATGAGGCCCATTAATTTCTTTGGGATTTTAAAATAAATCGGGTCAGCCAAAAAGACCGGATCTAGTATCAAATTATTTAGCATAAATTTAAAAAGAACTTATCATCTAGTGAATTTTGTTGTTCCATTGGAAATGAAAGAAAGTGAAAAATATAGCAAATATCTGGATTTTGCTAAAGAACTTACAAAGCTGTGGACAGTAGGAAGTCTATCTCCTTTTTACTAGCACTAGACCTAGGAGATTGTCTGGGGTGGAGTGACATACCTATCACCAGCTCCGACTTTACCGCAAAGATCCAAGCTGTGTATTCATGCGCTGTGTTGGGGAGGGCCGATATCGAACCCTGAACCTTATGGTTCTAGTTTGTTTGTTTTGTTTTGTTTTATGGCATATTCAACCTCAGTGGGTCATTTAATGCCGACAAAGTTTTGAAAATAATTTTTCTTTATGGATACTTAATTTAAAAAAAAAAAATTCATGTTTTTCTATTTACCCATAGATGGGACCATACATAATAATGGTTCCTTGGCAGATGCTAAACCAGATCTTAATGTAATAGAAAAAAGGTAAACTAAAAAGGCCGGGTTAGCTCAGTCGGTAGAGCGTTCGGCTAGAAACCACAAGGTTCCTATTTAGATACCCCGCCCTCGCCAACACAGCGTATGAGTAGCACAGGAATCTGTGCGGTAAAGTAAGGAGCTGATGGTAGGTGTGGCGCTCCACCTCAGACGCTAAAACAATCTCCTTGGTCTAGCGCTATTGAAAAGGGGATAGACTCCCTCGTTGACTGGCTGATACCGACATTAGACCGCCCGACGACTTTTTAGAAACTTTCTATTACTAGTTTCTATTTTTCTTTGTAAACTAAAAAAACGCATGTTTCATTAATCTAAAAATGGCTGTCCTGAGTGGGACACGGTAAGTGTCATTATAGCAATTTGAAAAACAACATAAATAGGGATTATTAAAGAAAAAATAAATAAGAAAAAGGTTTTTTTGTGTTTTCATAACAATTTAATTCTATTTCTCTATGATCCTTCTCCTTTTTTATGATGGAATATTTTTTATATTCCGAAAAAAACAAAAATGTCCTTTAATTGTATCCGCATTTTTATCACCCCTAAATCTACAATGTGGTAACACTTTAATAAGAATTTAAGAAATATTTATATTTTGGAGAAGTAGCATATGTTTTACAGCTTTATTTCATCCATATAATTATTTTTATGAAGAACTCACACACACACACTAACACACAACATACACACTACACACATACACACACACACAAACACATTTTGAAATAACGGGGTCGTAAATCACAAAATTGAGCTCCAAGTCACAGAGATAAATAAATAAATAAATAAAATATAATAATATAATGATAAATAATAATATAATAATATATGTCTATAAGTTGCTGATGAGACCTAATAGGTCGAAATGTACATTCAGGGATGACATTTTTCTCGATTCGTTTAGCCTTATATTTGAACATATATGCCGCCAAAATTCATTAATTATTAACTAATTAATTTTCAAAATTAAGTACGACTTCAATTAAGCACATATCCTTCAAAAACTGTCGGCTTAAAGCATATAAAAAAAACACATTATATTATATATATATTATTAGGGTTCGAATCACACACATAGAGGCTTCCTGTCTATAACTCTGCTGATGAGGCATAATAGGCCGAAATGTACATACAGAGATCGAATTTTTATCGATTTGTTTACGCCTTATAATTGAACAGATCTATTCGCCTATTCATTAATTATCAACTAATTAATTTTCAAATTAGGTATGACTTCAATTAAGCACATATTCTCACAAAAATTGTCGGCTATCGCCATCTCAAACAAACTGTTTGCGTAATCTCATATATATATATATATATATTTATATATATAAACACACATACACAAATATACATTTACACATATATACACACACTTATATTTCTAACTTATTCTTTTGTTCGGTAAGATTCCGTGATTTAAAGAAGAATAATGGCAAGAAAAACAATTGTTATATCCATTATTGTCACCCGTACATTGAGAAATATAATCGTCAAAGGAGCTGATATGTAAATTAGCGCTGTTCACTGGAAAAAAAAACCCTTGCCAAAATACGACTTATTTTCAATATAACGGTAAGTAATTTTTTCTCAATCGGGTAATTTGATCTTTTATTAACTATTTTTCTTTGTAACAACTTTTATGTTGGTATTCTTTTTGGTGGGAGGAAGAGATTTTTTTTTAAGTTAAAATAAATTTAGATAGTTGCTTAAGAATAGCATAAACTTTGTTTTTGGAGGTTCTTACTAAACTAGTTAACTAGTACAAAGAAATAATTCACTGAAGGATTTGGACCAAGTTACCTTTAAGCACCCTAGGGTCGACCTGGATTCAGAGGGACATGTTTCGCTTTGCACCGTCAAATCCGGTTGTTGTTACCAGGGGATTTTAGACGCATTTTTTAAAATTATAAAAAACTAACTGCTAACCCTAACCCTTAACCCTAACTGTTGTGGGGTTTTTAAGGGTAAAAAAATAAGACAAACGACTGGTAAAAATGGATACAAATGTATTGAACAAAAAGGAGTAGAAAATTACAGAAAAAGAAAGGTGGAGATTGGTCCGACCGTACTTGGTGCTTCGTCAAGCCACAATTGTTCTCTACTTATAGTAGTTGTCGGCGCATTCATTTATGTACATAGGTTATACACTATAACATTAACAAACCACCGGATGTTGACGGTGCAAAGCGGAACATGTCCTCTGAATCCAGGTCACCAATGGGGTGCTTAAAGCTAACTTGTCGTCAACGGTTTTAACTAGTACAAGGAATTAATCTACTCGAAGAGTTTAAAGCCCTAGCACCTATATGATTTTTCCCAACCCTATTGCCCTTATGGCAAGCCCAACTCCTTTTTATCATATGGTGCTAGAAGGCGGGTGGCTGCGGGTCTACATGTCCTAGGAATGACGTTAAACTCTATCTGATGGTGAGGTTCCAGTTTGGAGGTTTGGGAATGTGGAGCACCCCTTCATCACCATTGCTCTCTGGTTCACTCTGACCCGGAGTGTAGTACCTGTTAGGGTCCCACCTATGGGTTAAATAGAAAAAATGTATTTATAAACAAAATTGTATTATCCATTTAAGAATTGATTTATTTCAAAACTTTCTTGATTAAATGACCACTGATGTTTATATGCCGTAAAACAAAACAAACCAAACCAAACCATCGAAGATTTAACTAGTACAAATAAATTATCCACTGAATTTGCTAATGTTGATCTTTTAGCACAACACCAAGTGTAAGTTATATTCAACAAAGCATATAAATTACTTGTGTTCTTAGACTTGTGAGCATCGTTGTAATATTTCTTATTCACCAAAACATTGGCCTCGAAAGAATCAATGAAATGAAAGTATTTCTCGAAAGAATTTAGAACACTTTTTTTGGCATCGTGTCTTAATTGTTTCGCCGTATTCACTAATTAAATTCAAGCGACTTTGTTTGTTTTGTACACGTGATGTCAGACGCCGTTCCAGCGTTCCAATGTCTCCATAACGTTTTAAACACTCTTATTTGCTGAGTATAAACTTAAGCTTAAACTAACTTCTCCTTTTCCTTCTTTTTTGAAACTGATCAACTTAGGTCTGTTTTACAATTCTCTAAATATCTCAATTCCAACTGTATATAATACAGTAAAATTTGACTTACGAGTATCCTGACTTACAAGTTTTCCGAGTTACGAGCTGTCACTCGGTCGATTTTTTTTTCTTTGTGTTTTTCTTTAACGTAACAACGAGTTTCAGATACGCTTATATGAATAAGTTCTCTGAAAACATTTAAGATAAGTTTAGCTGAGGTGTCACTACTAGAATAGGCTCAGTCATACTTAGTGATCATCCTCCACATATTATTACAACAACAAACATTAATGCCATAAAACCTGCCCTCAAGCCCAACAAAAATCTGATGGCTTAACCTATTAATTATCACTTAAATTAATTGTATGTATTTTCTTTTTTTCGTAAAAAATTATCAGAATTTGACTAACAATTGTCTGCTACACTAGCTTGCTAGTCATTTATCTATCTTAGGTATAGTTATTTACTAAGCTCAGTACAGGCAGAAGTCTGGGGCGCCCAATGAGGATCGAACTCACTAATAATGTTCTGAAGTTTGAGATGAGGCTTGATGAATTAGTATTATCTGCGTTATTCAGACTATTGTCTTCATCTTCATTGTTATCTGTACAACGTTTCAGCCGATATACCCTCCGCCTTCTTCGGGTATTTCTTGATTGGATTCGGGAACCTTCTTTCGGACTCGGGAACTTTCTTGTCGTAGTCGGAACCTTCTTTCGTAATCGGGAGCCATCACGGAAGTTTGAACCTAACTCTTTATTCAGTCACGGGGGTATCCTGTTCTCATTCCGCTAACCATAGCTATGGTAGGATTGTTGTGTTAATTATTTTTCTATGTTTACTGCCTCTACTCAGGATTGAACCTGGAATCCAGAGATAACTGTCACTTAGAACTGTCTTAACCTAACTACCTTATCCACTAGGCCATGTGCTCCAATCTTTGCGAGAAGGTTCCCGAGTCCGACAGAAGAAATACCTGAAGAAGGCCGGAGGCATATCGGCCGAAACGTGTACAGATAACAATGAAGATGAGGACAATTGTTCGAATAACGTAGATCTCACTAATAATGGTCTGCTAACCCAGCTTGCGAACCATTATACTATCTTAGGTATAAGCTATAAACAACTTCCTGTCTGAAATAAATTAACGATCAACGTTGCGATTCTGGGAAATAATCTAATTACTATTTAATAAAAAAATCCCTGTCGTGTTGTAAGCAAATTTAAAGCAACGTTTTTTGCAAAGAAGAACATCTTAGCCGATGTTGTTTCGCTTCTTTTTGTTTAATGGCCATACTTTATTCGGGAGTCTATACCAAATAATT
>CM042149.1:99964826-100022424 GCA_023376005.1 Doryteuthis pealeii | reverse complement strand
TAAGTCTAGGAGTCTACTTGGAAACTTATCACTTTTTCACTAATTCTGTTCTATGTAAAGATCTCCAGACCGTCTGATTATACCTGGAAAAGGGAATATTCAACCCAATATTTCGGAATGATTAAACCAGAATCAGAGCAACGGTTTTTGTTTTTTGAATATATAAAAAATTCTGATTTGTTCTGTTTTTCATTGTTTGTTCTTTTTTCCAATACTTCAAAAGACCAAACAAACATAACATACATAATTATATTATTATAATATATTAATATTGGTGTGTCTCTGTGTGCCCTGGTGGTGTGTAGTGATAACGGTGTGTTACATCGTGCGGTGTGTGGTGTGTGTAACTTACCAGATTAGTTTGGGTGGAAATGATTTATTAGGGCCCTTTTTTAATAGACTAGCAATATATACACCTATGGTGCAATTATTAAAGCTCTAATGTAATAAAATATTGTATTAAATAGACTTTCTAATAAAATTAAATAAGAATGCAAATAAAAAGATTTTAAACAGAGGCGAGTACAATCGAAAAAATAGCAACAACTGAAAACTTACTCTTCCATCACTTCCCCATTCATTGCTAAATTCTTAATTTAATTATTTAGTAAAAATAGAAAGCAAACTATAAAATATACAGTTTATTTTCTTTTTGTTAATGAATTTCCTTTTAAGGAATTATCCGAGATTTTTGTTCATGGCATTGCTCGGCATTAAATGACCCACCTGAGGTTGATATGCCGTAAAACAAAACAAACAAAACCAAACGACATTAAGACCTCCTTTATTTTTTCTTCCTCGGATTATTCAACAATAAAAGACAACCCGATATTAAGTAAGTCGTCGGGGTGGCCTAACGGTATCAGCAATCAGCGAGGGAGTCTATCCCCCATTTCACTAGCGCTAGACAACGAGATTGTTTTTTGCGTCTGAGATGGAGCGCCACACTACCATCGGATCCTTACTTTACCGTACAGATCCCTGTGCTACTCATACGCTTGAGTTGGCGCAAGGCCAGTATCGAACTAGGACCTTCGGTTTCTAGCCGAACGCACACCGACTGGAGCTAACCGGCCCTTTTTATAACATTGTATATCAGTCGAAGGCTTTATCTGTTGACTGGTGCGCGTTTTTTATAACAATTCTGTCGAGAGGCGACTTGAAGAAGATTGTGGCTCAGCTGCTTCTGATTGAACGCTAGCGGTAATTAGGACGAGATAAAAATGAATGGGTGTTGGAGCAGCTTTCATCTCCTAGACGAATTCACGGCGACAAGCAAAGTCGTAATGAGAACCGTTGGTTATATCGATCACTGTTAATCATAAATTTATTTCCAGATAATAATTGATGGAACAGCTTCTTGGAAACAGATTATGCTGGGAATTATTTTCTTTGATCAGTGTAGCATTAATAGAAGGAATTATGATTTCCAAATTAGATATTACAAATGATTTTCGATGTTTTTTGTCTTCAGGCTGGAACTGACGAACTGCACAGAAGATTAACGGAATGCATGAGTCTAAATAAATTTATTATTGGATTTTCAACTGTTTAAAAGGAACTTTTGTACAATCAATTCATATCATAATTCAAATGGCAATTGTTTTCATTTCTTTTGCTACTGAAACAAATCAATTCATTCTGACATTAAAAATTAACTTAATTGTCACTCCAAAGTTTTATTGTCCAAGTTAAAAGCTGCATTAAGGGTAACCCAAAACCAAACTTTTTTAAGGTTATTTCCTAGTTGAATAGCATGAGTGACACAGAAAAAACAGAACCCAATTTATTTATTTATTTTCCCATTAAACTAACCCTAAACCCCAACCCTAACCCTAACCCTTGTTGGACTTAAACTTCAAAAATAAAATTAAAATTAACAGTTTTATTACAAAATTTGCGGGTTTCGTTTTTTCTGGGTCACCCTGTAATATTATGTTACTAGGTTAGGGTTAAGGTTTATGGTTAGGGTTTAGGGTTAGGGTTTAGGATTAGGTTTAGGGTTAGTTTAATGGGAAAATAAATAATTTGGGTTCTGTTTTTCTGGGTTATCGTGTAATATCATGTTACTCAACTAACCCTTTTTAGACCTTATTTTCCAGATGGGGGTATAATTGGGGAACGAGAATTAAAAAAAAACAAAACGACTTGATTTATAGTACAAAAAAAAAAAACAAGAAAAAAACAGCATGTTTGTTAGGCTGGGTTGGTTGGGTTTTACGGCATATCAAGCCCTGTTGGGTTATTTTATGCTGAAGATATTTTGTTTTATTCTTTCTTGATCGGTATTAATTTCTTAACTCATTATTTTTTTAAACTCGTTTTCTCTATTTAAATTGGACCAATTGTGTTTTTAATGAAGCAAATTATTAGTAATTAGAAGAAATACTTGATACCACTAACTAAATTATTTGTATAGCTACTGACTACGTTATCTTCTTGACGTTTTTTTTTTTTACTAAGGATTATTATTAGTTACTTCAAAACCAATATATTATGTATAGATTATTCATATTAGATAAGAATACTTGAACCTATACAATTGTGTGCAAATAATTAGCATTAAATAGGAATATTTGATATTATATAATTAAAGTGGGTGAAAGTAAATGGAAAATAAAGGTCTTATCTAGAAATTCACTTGGCTTTATAAGATTTTTGATTGAAAGGTGATTTGAGACTTAGGGAAGCGGCTCCGTGGTGGGTTGGCTAACATGATGGACTGTGACATCGTATCTGACGTTTTTCACTGAAGTCTGAGTGGCAGCAGTCTCCTCAGGTCTTCAGGACTCTTCTGAGTATTCTAGCCGATCTTAACCATGCTGTTGCCTGGATAGTTTCGATCTTCCTCTAATTTGTAATTTCTCCAGTCTGTTTCCAAACCATTGGGAACCGTTTGAAGGGCATCTACTACAATTGGTATCGCCCGCACCCTCATGTTCCACAGTTTTTTTTTTTTTTAGTTCTCAGCCAAAGTCTGGGTATTTGTATATCTCTATGAAGTTGTTGAAATTGATTCGTCCAAAATCTCTCTTCCACTGCAAAGTTCTACGACAAACTTTCTCGTCCCGCAACAATCTTCTAGCAGTCCTCCGTACACGTTCATCCACCGCTTCGAAGCATCTCACCCCCTTCTCAGTTGTCTCTCGTTTTATGCACGGCGATCTGAGAGAAATTTGCATATGTGCAGATTTACTATCGCGACGTCTCCCTGCTTAGAAACCACGTATTCAAATTGTAGAGCCAAGGCAGCCATATTTTTCGTTGCCACTCATCCTGCAAGCGAGACAAGTTCACGCCCGCCTTGCCCTACGAGGCAACCCTCCCCTCTCGCTCTCCACTACGCTTAAGAAATTGACCTTGTGTTACATCCTACTCGTGCAGAGGGGTTGTTTAAGGTGCGGACGGCCTGACAAGCCATTAAAATCAATCAAGAAAGCTACTTACGGGTTATGGGTAGATTTACCAATGGTTCAAACAACTATAACGAGGTGTTTGCATATCACATAGCGCTAATACTCTTGGGAAAGGTATGAATCCAAATATTCGCACTTTAGCTATGGGTAAATAGTTGGACAGACTAGGTTATTTAACCATGGCTAGGCAACCAGTCTCGGAGAAGGAAAATTTAAACCAGTTAATTTGACACATGGCCTAGTGAATAAAGGAGTTAGGCTAAAACAGTCTCGGAGAAGGAAAATTCCGAATTTTAACCTGTTAAACTCCGTGTTGATTGTGAAATGGATTCGTCCATTTTCTTTCTTCCATTGCCAAGTTCGACGACAAACCTTCTCGGCCCGCAACAATCTTCTAGCAGTCCTCTCCATAGACGCTCATCCACCGCTTCGAAGCATCTCGTCCCCTTCTCAGTTGTCTCTCGTTTTATGTACAGCGATCTGAGGGTAATTTGCATATGTGCAAATTTACTATCTCTTTGAACTTAGAAGTTGAACGTATCTAAACTGTAGTGCCAAGGCAGCCATATTTTTCGTTGCCACAATATCTTTTCGCTTTCATTCATTTTTACTCTGTGATTCGCTGGAATGGCAAAATCCGTTAGATGACAAGTTCCCTACTTCTAGTCAATTAACCGATATAAGGTGACCCGTTTGTATCTCAAAATCCCAGGAAATTTCATGCGTCTCCTTCTCTAGGGTGGATTTAGGCTTGTGCATTTTGTAGAATAGCCAACATTTCTTGCACAATTCCTCGTAGATCACCCTTTCCACACAGTTGTGCCCCGTCTTGTATTCCATTTGTGCTATTTTGCTGCATTCGTTTATTATATGATTAACCGTTTCGTCTCTGTCTCTACACACACAACACTTGCTATTCTGTTGCGTCGAATCTATTTTTGCTTTGATATAATTTTGTCCTTATGGCATTATTTTTGCTGCTATTATAAGAGATTCAGTTTATCTATTATTATTATTACTGTTATTATTATCATTAGTTTTTCATACCTTATTATTATTATTAATAATAATAATATTATTATTATAATTAATTTTTCATACCTTAATAATAATAATAATAATAAGGTATGAAAAATTAATGATAATAATAATATTATTATTAATAATAATAATAATATTATTGTCATTAATTTTTCATACCTTATTATTATTATTATTATTATTATTCGCTTAAAGCTTACCGCTAAGTCATATCCTATTAATAAAATGTACGTTATAATTAATTGCAAACAAATAGATAAATAAATAAGACTGAGTACTTTATAATTATTAATTAATCGTTGTTACCTTTGGTAAATTATAATCATCGCGGTGAATTCGGCGCAGACCCCACACTATCATACTATTAAGTTGCCAATTAGATTGGAAATTGCTTTATTCTCTGGGGTATTTTAACACATTTTCGCTAACAAACATGTTGCTTTATCTGGGTTATTCTTGCAGCGCAGACACAAGAAATCGGCTGATTATATTTATAAATTAGAAATGGGGTAGTAAAACGGGAAACGCTGCCTTTCTTTAAACTCCCTCCCCACCAAAAAAAAAACCGGAAGAGGAAGTTCAACGTTTTTCTATATTTATTATAGCGTTCTAGAATCAGAATGCTTCTCAATGCTTTATAGTTTTTTCTTTCCCTTTTTTTTATTTTACTTTACAAACAATCAACCCTAAAGTTTTCATTCATACAAACAGTGACAGCGAAAATCCATTTGCATTCAACGACAATTTACAGAAGTCGCTGAAAATGTCAACAAACCCTTTCCCTGTCGTAAGGCTTTGTTCATATTATTCCTAACGTCCGTTATTTTAACCAAAAAAAAAAAAAAAAAAAAAAAAATGAAAAAAAAAAAAAAAAAAGACGAAAATAAAAAGTGGTTTAACCGAGCGAACAATCCATTTTATTCCCTTCGCCCAAGAAAGGAAATTGCGATAAGGACAAATGGCAGGAGAGCCACGAAAATCCGTGCTGTCAGCATAACTTGATGGTGAGGATGAGGATGATGATGATGATGTTGATGATGATGAATGGTGTTGTTGTGATTGGGAGTCCACGTCTATTTTTAATGCACTCTCACTAACAAACATTTATAAGAAAATGGAATGTTTCAAGGTCCTGTTAACTGCTTAAACTTGTAAGTGTCAAAAAATCTTTCGACCATGAGGGTGTGAGAAAAAAAGAAGAGACAAGAGCAAAGAGTATGTGGTTAAATATCCTAGCTCTTGCGAAACAATACCAATTTCGCGACCCTCTGGTATTATCAAGGGGTTTATTAACTATCCTTTCAAGGGTAACAAAGTATCTTTCAGTATATCAATCTTCAGGTAGCGTTGTGATCGGTATACAATATCAAATGATCCTAGAAGACCGGTCAGGTAACAATGTGATCAGTAGAACATCAAACGATCAAGTCACCTCCCTCTGTTATTTGAAGTCTATTTATACGAAAGGTAGACCTGCGCATATCCTGGTAGAAAGGTATAAATTCCCATTTGGCGCATATCTAGCGTTCGATATTTTATATCAGACGCTGCCACTCGAGCCGATACCACCCATGTGAGTAAAGGGCTCACCTCAAATATTTTTTCACATAAGCCCTATATTTCAGGTAGGGTACAATTTTACAATACATTATTAGGAAGATATTTGCAATAATGTTCAGTACTAATAATATAGCCATCATTCAATTTTTGATGTAATGATGGGGTAGCTGTAAACAATTACCTAGGATCAAAGTATAACGGGGAGTCCCGGTGCTGTAGAGGCTAATGTGCTCTGACTTCAACATTGTAGTAAGCAAGTTCGAACTCCAGTCGCGCTATTACATTCACTTTCAGACTAATACTCACGGGAAAGATACGAAACCTCTCACCCTCAGTTATGGGTTAAATATTACCACTACTGTTCTTCTACAATGATGTCTTTGGCATTAAATAATTCATGATGCTTGTTATGCCATTAAACAAACATAAACAACAAAAATTCTGTCAATTTTGAAACTTAAACATTTTTGCAATGTTTTAGCAAAGTGATTTCTCTACTGAGTAATGAGAAATTTAATTGATATAAAAACGCAAGGCAAATTCCCAGTGGTGTCAGGTAATGTCTTATGTTACCATAACGACGAAATTTATCAGTCTGCAATAAGAACAGGTTGTAAGACTGATTATATATAAAGTTTTTTTTATGGGTGCAAAATTTAATAAGGCTACGAAAAAGCGTATCCATTTTAAAAGAGGAATTTCTAAAAAGAAAAGCAGGGAACCCTTATAATTATATATTTCATTCTAAGTTAATCTTTATTCTCTTTTCGATCAATCTCATCAGAGCAATTCAATTGATAAATGTTTGGAGTTACTAATGGGATTGTAATTTTAAAAAAGTAAAAAGTCTTTCAGGAACGAGAAATTATTATATATATTTATATATATATATATTATATATATTATATTATATATATCCGTAGATGGGTTACCAGGTAAGTTGATATTAGGATGATTCTAAGCTGTGCCTTTCTTCCAACAGATGTGTGTGTGTGTGTGTGTGTGTGTGTGTGTGTGTGTTTGTGTATGTGTGTGTGTGAGTTTGCGCACTATGTGTGTCTGTTTGACATCATAAACGGATACATTGGGCTTATCATTATTTTACTACACACTATAATCCCAATATTTCATATTGAGCACTCTGTTACTATACATCAAAATCTTGATGTTTTAGATTCGGCACTATTTTACTATTCACTATAATCCCAATATGTAAGGTTAAGTGCAGAATTCTTAGGAATCTAAAATTCAAATATGGTTCCTCCTGAGAGAAATGGTAGGTTTTACGTGACTATTCTGTTTTTAATTAATCAGTCACAAAGTACAAAATACAAACCTTTTTTTGCAACAAAAAGAAAAGAAAAGAAAAAGAAAAGGACACTTTTATCCTCGACTAAGCGAGTTCGTTTTTTTTTAAACTAATGTTTTAAAACAACTTCTTGAAATAAAATACAGCTGAACATGAAAAGTAATGGGTTCATTGTGTTCCACTTCAATTTAACGAAGTGAAAAATGTCTCTTAATTTGGTAACAAGAAGACCCTAGAAAAAAATAGATGGTTTTTAAAATATATTTCCATGGGGGTGCGTGGTGTAATGGTTAGAGTCGTAGGGAATGGACTCGTCGACCCGAGTTCAAATCCTGGACGAGGCTGTTCGCATTTCACGTAGCACTATTACTTAATATTAAACTTTTCTTTATTGTTTCATTTTCTTCCTTCACTGTGTGTATTTGTTTAATAACACACCACTTTTACCGGGTTAGCTCAGTCGGTAGAGCGTTCGGCTAGAAACCACAAGGTTCCTAGTTCGATACCGGTCCCCGCCAACTCAGCGTATGAGTAGCACAGGGATCTGTGCGGTAAAGTAAGGAGCTGATGGTAGGTGTGGCGCTCCACCTCAGATGCTAAAAAACTATCTCCTTGGTCTAGCGCTATTGAAAAGGGGATAGACTCCCTCGCTGACTGGCTGATACCGACTTTAGGCCGCCCCGTTGACTTTACTGACTTTTTACTGAAAGTATCGAGCTTTCTTTGTATTATTTTTCTTTTATTGTTTTTATATTATTTCGTTGTCGTTTGGTGAAGTTACTGCGCAATTTCTTCGCCCAAGTGAGAAGGCAGAACAGTGTTCATATACTGATGTATGCGTTCAATACCACAAGGGATTTCATAGAAATATAAGCAGGAGAGACAGTTTAGCAAAGAAGCCCACTTAAAAAGAAATTACATATGTAGTCGAGTATCATCTGATATCATCCAGGACTATTTGTTGACTTTTGCAGCTGGAAATTGTAGGCGTGTTTCCACACACAAAGTTTGTATCTCGTGTATAATGGCGAACATCTAATATTAGAAAAATAGAATTCAGTACTTAGAAAGTCACGTGATACACGAGTATATATGGTAAATCAAAGGAACAGATATCATTATGAATCGAATACTTGTGTTTATGAGAGGTTTTTCAATGACAATACGCCATATTTGAGGCGCGCTTTTTTCATTGTTGACAGCTGTGGCATCCAACCTGTTTATTGTTTTAATCTGAATAGTTTTGCTTTGAAAGGATGAATATTTGAATTATCAAAGCGGGAATATAAATATTTTTTTTTGTTTCAGTTTTAATCTAATGTTTATTTTTCGTCACAGGATATCTGTTAAGTGAGTAATCAACTCTTGTAGGTTTTATGCTGATGTAATGAAACATATGACCATATCTTGAACTTTCACTATTCTTTTATTATTATTATTATTATTATTATTATTATTATTATTATGCAATAGGGGCCTGGTTAGCTCAGTCGGTAGAGCGTTTGAATAGAAACCGCAACATTTTACGGTTATATATTTGCAAATACATAACCGTAAAATGTGAACTTGCAGACACAGAGGGATTAAATAGTATCCTGAAGAAGGCAAAGCCTGAAACCTTAGGTAGATGCTCACTAAAACATTTATATAAACAGTTATATTTAATAAATAAAGCTCTTACATTTGTAATTGAGCACTTTTCCTCTATTTCATCTCGGAAAACTTACCAATATATCTATCTATCTCTCTCTCTCTATATATATATATATATATATTCTGTTATTATTATTCGTACTATTGTCCTTATCTTCATTATCTTGACAACGTTTCGACCGATATGCCTCCAGCCTTCTTCATGTATTCTTGTCGGACTCAAGAACCTTCTCGGACTCGGGAACCATCTCGGACTCGGGAACCTTCTTTTCGAAATCGGGAACAATCTTGTAATCGGGAGCCATCACGGAACTTTGAACTTAAAACTTTATTTAATCCACGGGGGTATCCTGTTCTCGTCCCACTAACCATAGCTGGAGTACAGGTCTTAAACTGTGTTAATTATTATTCTATGTTACTGCTGCCCCTGAACAGGATTGAACCTGCAGTCTAGAGATAACTATCACTTAAAACTGTCTTAACCTAACTCCTTTATTCACTAGGCTATGTGTCCAATTACAGATAATAATGAAGATGAGGACAATAGTCCAAATAATATAAATAATACTAATTATCAAGTCACATCTAAAAGATTCAGAGTAATAGAAATTGTAGTTGTTTCTACTGCTGTTAAATTTGAGATCATTACAAAGTTTAATATGCCATTAAACAAACAAAAAACTTAACAGGATATTGTGACCAAATTTCTACTTCAATTCTGTGTTTATAAAATCTGCGGTATCCTTCTTGGAATATTTTGATATTTCATAGCAAAAACGAACTTCTACTTTACAACCATAAAATAAAGAAATTATATATTTTGGCGGAAAAGTCCTCCAGGAAAAGAAAGCCACCCCCTCCCCTAAAAGCGTACTTTTCTTGTATTCCATTTCCTCAACGAGGAAGTAATAACTTAGTAGTTTGCTCTTTTCACTTCCGATCAAGCCGACCTTTTTTCTGCTGATTCTAATAGTTCTTTACTCTTAGACTTACTCAAGCGTCTAGACCGGATTTAATTGAACGAAAATGAAAGAGCAGCGAAGGCACGCATAAAATAATGTCAATGTATGTGTATATATATATATATATATATATATATATATAAGAGAGAGAGAGAGAGAGAGAGAGAGAGAGAGAGAGAGAGAGAGAGAGAGAGAGAGAGGTATATATATAGAGAGAGAGAGAAGGAGAGAGGGGATATATATAGAGAGAGGGTGAGAGAGGGTATATATAGAGAGAGAAAGAGAGAGGGTAATATATGAGAGAGAAGAGAGAGAGAGAAGAGAGGGGTATATATATAGAGAGAGAAGAGAGAGAGAGAGAGAGAGAGAGGGTATATATAATATAGAGAGAAGAGAGAAAGAGAGAGAGGGTATATATATAGAGAGAGAGTAGAGAGAGGTGATAGAGGTATATATAGAGAGAGAGAGAGAGAGAGGGGAGTATATATATAGAGAGAGAGAGAGAGAGGGTATATTGAGAGAGAGAGAGAGAGAGAGAGGGTATATATATAGAGAGAGAAGAGAGAGAGGGTATATATATATAGAGAGAGAGGGGGTATTTATATATAGAGAGAAAAGAGAGAGAGGGTATATTGAGAGAGAAGAGAGAGAGAGAGGGTATATATATAGAGAGAGAGAAGAGAGAGAGCGGGTATATATAGAGAAGAGAGAGAGGGGGTATTTATATAGAGAGAGAGGAGAGAGAGAAGAGAGAGAGAGAGAGGGTATATATATAGAAGAGAGAAGAGAAGAGAGAGAAGAGAGAGAGGGTATATATATAGAGAGAGAAGAGAGAGAGAGGGATGAGAGAAGAGAGAGGGGAATATATATATATATAGAAAGAAGAGTTAAAGAGAGAGAGAGAGAGAGGGTATATTATATAGAGAGAAAGAAGAGTTAAAGAGAGAGAGAGGTATATATATAGAGAGAGAGAAGAGAGAGAGAGAGGGTATATATATAGAGAGAGAGAGAAGAGAGAGAGAGGGTATATATATAGAGAGAGAAGAGAGAGAGAGGGTATATATATATAGAGTGGGAGAAAGAATGAGAGAGAGGGGATGTATATATATAGAGAGAGGGGAAAATAAGAGAGAGAGGGGAATATATATAGAGAGGGAGGGGAGAGAGATAGGGAGGATATATGGTAGAGATAGGGGAGAGAGAATAAGAAAAGAGATAGAAAGGGGGAGATATTTGTGCCTGATAGAGAGAGAGAGAGAGACAGGGAGAGACAGAGACAGAGAGAGAGAGAGAGAGAGAGGGGGGCAGGGGGTGGAGAGGGCGTAGAGAAGGACTAGGAAGTGACAAAGGAAGAACCTCAGTCCAAGTAAGGAGCTGTTTGCTGCTTAAAGCGATGTGTTTTTTTGGCCTCATTGTACAGCTGTCTCTACAAATAGACTTGCCATTAGTAAGCACAGTGCGTTCTGTGGGGGCACTGACCCATATATACGTCAATATTTATAGGAGCACCCTCTCCATCTCACGACCAAACTAAATTTTTCTTAACACTCTGTTTAAAACATCTGCGTAGTCTTCATTTGAACATAGACGCCACTAAAAAAGTAATGGAAAAACCAAATGAGATATGACACTCTTTCTAAAATAATCATCTGACAGTAACGACCATCACATTGCGGCATTTGAAACTGTTTGCCTTTTACATTCTAAATTGTAATCCACATACCGTAAATAGTCGCGTGTCGACTTCGTATATAGGTCGACTCTTGTTTATGGTAAAGGTACTATTAATTTATGGTATTAATTTTTGAAGATACGGGTCTATCCTGTTATTTTCACTATGTTTAAATTTCAATTTTACGAAACTATTACTCGTGTATAGGTCAACACATGTATTTTCAGAATTCTACAAATTTTTAAATATTTTTTGTCGGAATTTTTTTAGATGAGGCTTTCTTAAGTTTTTAAGGGCCATCCTTGACCAGTAGATTCTTGGTAAAGAGTACCCCGATAACGAATCCTTTGAGTTTGAGTTTGAGTTTTGTTTAACGGCATATCAACCCCTGTGGGTCATTTAATGCCAAAAAGGTTATTTTGGATTTCAGACTTTAAGGTAGTGGTTCTATGGAGATAATTGGTTATGTTCTGTTATATTTTGTTGAAAAGGTTGCTTTTTTTAATAAAATTTAAAATGTTTTCAGGGTTTGTATTCTTGAAGATGTCTTTCAGGTTTCTAGCTTGATAGTAATTTGCGCGGATATGTTTAAGTCTGTTACAATTTAGAAGGATATGCTTGGTTGTAAGTTGTACTTTGCCTGTTGGGCACACTGGGGCACCCTCCCCTTTTAACAGGTACGAATGGGTAATGTGGGTGTGCCCAATACGCAATCTGGCGAGTATTACTTCTTCTCTTCTAATACTTCTGTGGGATATTGGCCACTCTCCAATAACTTCCTGTATTTCATGGAGCTTGTTTTCTCTCAGTTAGAGAATCCTAGGTTCCTTCGTCAATTGTCGCAAGTATAATGAGAAAGAGTCAGCGCTTAAGTAATGTATTAGCCACGCAGTATGGCCAGCGATTGGCTAAGGAATAGACCACACGATCTCGCCTAGTCTATAAATCCAGGCAGGGAACTAGGGCACACCTTATATCCACATTTTCCAACAAACACCCTATTTTGACATAAGGTGGGCTGTTCCATTAAGAAATATTTAATCACATTAATTTCTTTATTTCCTTTGTTTTATTTTATTTTGTTATTTTAATCTTATCATTTTTATTAATATATTTTTTCAACAGGCTTGATACGTAAAATTTCTTCTACGCCTTGTTTGATCAACAGTCAAACTATTCAAAATGATTTCCTAAATCGCGTCATGTCTATGCTCGGATAGACAAGAGAACAACTGAAGAAATTTGGATGATACAGCGGTCGAAACGTTGATCGACACCAGTATTTTCAAAATTTCAGTATAGTTTTCAAAATTCGACTTATACACTACTAAAAACTCTCAATAGATCACAATGTCTATCTGTCTGTCTATATATATATATATATATATATATATATATATATATTTAGCTAAATAAAATATATCAGTGGTCTGAAGAAGCTCGTGGGCATACTCGCGAGTGGAAATGGTCCATAACCGCGATACCCATGGTATTTAAGGCCTTTTATTCCCAAATAACTTTGCTCTGTTTACAATAATTAAACATTGAGTTCTCAAACGGAACCTGAACTCTACAACAAACTACTGGTAGAGAATTAGGACCCGCCTAGAATCACCTTGTACCAAGAAACTTGGTACCGCACCAAAGTATATATATATATATATATATATATATATATATATATATATATATATAGCGATTTATGCAATTTATAGAGCGTATTGAGTCGTGTATAGGTTGGATTCTCACATAGCGCTAATACCCTTGGGAAAGGTATGCATCCAATTACTCTCGGAAGGGTTGGATAAATATATATAATTCTATTAATTACAAAAGAAAATAAGAGAAATGTCGGAACTGAACTCTAGATTTACAAATTTACAAATATATTTTGTCGCAATTCTTTGAGATGAGGCTTGATGTGTAAAATTTCTTCGACGCCTTGTTTGTTCAACTGTTAATCTATTCAAAATGATTTCCTGGGTTGGGTCATTGCTATGCTCGGATAGACAAGAGAACACCTGAAGAAGGTCGGATGATACAGCGGCCGAAACGTTGTGTTTTTACATACCACTATAAAGACGAGAACAACAGTGTGAAAAATCTAAATTATCACAAATATTTGTTTACACCATTGACAAATTCTAGCAAATGTTGCGAGTGTAGCGTTTGAATGTCTTTACTTGTCAGAAAGGCATGTGACATTTTCCTGATTTTTTGTTTATACAATATCGAATGGCAATCTTCTTGTAAAGTAAGAAAAAATGGAAGACGTTTTATATATTGTCTTGTTAAACATCACCGAAATGCACTATAGGAGGTCGTCAGTGATGTTACAACAAATAAATTTCAACAAATGGAGAAGAAATCTGTTCTCCATTGTAGAATGCTGCTCTTACATACAGGAACACTTCTTTTGGACTCGTCCAGTACATATAAGAGGAGCTTACACACTCTGGCTCGTTTCCAGTATGCCGTACTCCCAGGCAGCAACTGTCACCTCACCTAAAAGGGGTAACGACCAGGGTTATTGCTTGATGCCAGAAGCGCTCGTCAAGGGGAATGCTGACGGAACGCATTTGTTTTTGCACTGACCATTGCATGAGCTACGGTTTATGCGTAGCTCCCCACATTTAAATTACTTTATGCTAATCCGGTTAGGTGAGAGGTCTGTATTTTCCCAGTACCCCACTCGTATCGGGTCAGGCACAAAGGCCCTATTAACGTGGGATCCACCCACAAATCGAAGTTCATGGGATGGCGGGTGAAAAATTGCGTGTATCCCGTCGGCATTCCCCCTCGAGGGGGGGCCTCAGGCACTGGGCAATAAACCCAGCCCTGCCCCTTTAAATCGAGGTGGCAGGTGTTGCCTGGGGAGATGGCCCCCTGGGATCGACGCTATTATTATAACTCAATCGGTCCAGCGGCCGAAGCTCACTGGACCCCCGACCCGAAGGCCGGGTGAGAGGTCAGGAAAATACCGTAAGTCCTCGAGTATAATGCGCACTTTTTCCCCAAAATTTAAAGGTCAAAATCCCTAGTGCGTACTATATACGAGGTTAAAAATATTTTCTAAGCAATGTCTGAGTCTATTTGCTGTCCGTCAATGTTTATTCAGACGCTTTTTTTTCAGAGGTACAGCCCCCTAAAACTCCCCTGCGTATTATACCCAAGGGCGGACTATACTCAAGGATTTACGGTATATATACACTGTGCTTCGTTCTCTATTTTTACCTACTCTTAGATAAATATCAACGCGTGTATATTTTTGTGCAGGTGTACAGAAATATGCACACGTTGATATCTATCTACACCTGGACAGGCCCAATTACCGCTGCATTGCTTAGATAAAAAATGCAAGAGGAATGGGCCTACATGTGAAATCAGATAAAATGTAGTTCATGTATTTTTAACAAGATGGAGACATCTCCACTCTAGACGGTAAGTATCTGAAATTAATAAACCAGTTTGCATACATAAGTTGTAATGGCTTTGTCCACAGAAAACACGTCAATATAATTATTTACTGAGCTTGGCCTGGATGAGGCACAAGGCCAGAAGTATGGGGTGCCTAATGAGAATCGAACTCACTATCAATGGTTATCAAATCTAGCTCGCTAACCATCACTCTACATAAGGTGCCCTATGTCAATATACGCATAAGAAAGGCATGGGCTGCTATAGACGGATTATCAATCATATGGAAATCTGATCTCTCTGCTAAGATAAAATACGATTTCTTCCAAGCTCTAGCCGTGTCAGTACTACTGTAGGGCTACATGACTTGGACTCTAATGAAATGCTTCGAGAAAAAACTAGATTGGAACTACACAAGGATGCTGCATGCTGGTCTGAGCAAGTCTTGAACAAATCTTGAAAGCAGCACCCCACAAAAAAGCTGCTGTACTTTCCTCCTATCACACAAACCATCCAAATAAGATGAACAAGATATGCTGGACACTGTTGGAGAAGCATGGATGAACTGATAAGTGACATTCTCGTATGGACACCTACACATGGACACACCAGTGTAGGCTAACCAGCAAAAACCTACATCAATCATCTCTGTCTGTACATAATCTGGATGCCGTGTGGAAGACCTGCCAGAGGCAATGATCGATAGGGACGGGTGATAACAGAGAGTTTGTATCTATGCTGTCAACACAACTATATGCCTAAGAAAGATATGAGTTGCCAAAGAAAATTGATCAATCATTTGGAAATCTGACCTCTCTTATAAGATAAAGCGAAGTGGGAAGTGCGTGGTGTAATGGTTAAAGTCATGGGAAATGGACACGTCGCCCCGAGTTCAAATCCTGGACGTGGCAATTGCATTTCACTTAGCGCTAATACCCTTGGGAAAGGTATGAATCCTACTCTCCCTACAGCTATGGGTAAATAGTAGGGCAGACCGGGCTCTTTAACCTTGGTTAGGCAACCAGTCTAGGAGAAGGAAAACTCTGAATTCAAACCTGTTAAACTCCGCTTAAGAAATTGACTGTGTGTCGCATCCTGCTCGTGCGGAGGGGTTGGTAAATATATATAAGATAAAGCGAAAATTCTTCCAAGTTGTAGTCGTGTTAGTACTACTGTATAGCTGCACCATCTGGACACTAACGAAACGCTTGAAAAAAGGCTATATAGGAACTATACAAGAATGCTACGTGCTGTCTTGAACAAATCCTGGAAACAGTACCCCCCTAAAGGAGAAGCTGTACGACCACTCGCCTTCTATCACACAAACCATCTGGATAAGATGAACATGACATGCTGAACACTGCTGGACACTGTTGGAGAAGCAAGGACGAGCTTATAAATGACGTTTTACTGTAGACATTTTGACATGAGCACACCCGTGTGAATCGGCTACCAAAAGCTTACACCAATAAGCTCTGCACAGATACTGGATGCTGTGCAGGGGACCTTCTAGGAGTAATAGCCGATAGGGACGTATGGCGAGGAAGTGTTATGGAGATCCCTGCTGTCGGCACCACCTGATGGTGTATATTTTTGTAAATAAATATTTCTCTAAATTTCTACTTGCAGTGAAGATATGAAATTACACTTTTACAACCAAATAACCATCAGAATTTGACCATTATTAACATAACGAGTAATAAGTATCGTAATTGTGTCACCCTAGTTGCCAGACGCCATTAATGACGTTTCCAAGCTGTGGCTGTATCAGTACTGCTGTATGGCAGCACCACTTGGACCCTAACGAAGCGCCTGGAGAATAAGCTTGATGGGAGCTATACAAGAATGCTGCATGCGATCTTGAACAAGTCGTGGAAATAGCACTCCACAAGGAAGCAGCTGTACGGCCACCAGACCCCTATCTCACAAACCATCCGAGTGAGACGGACAATACATGCTGGGCACGGCTGAAGAAGCAAGGACGAACTCATAAGCGACGTTCTCTTGTGAAAACCAACTCATGAAACATGCTAATGTGTGCCGCCCAGCAAGGACCAACATTGACCAATTATGCGCGGATTACCTCCCTGGGACAATGAATGATAGAGAAGATTGGCGAGAGATTGTCATGGATATTCGTACTAAATACGCGACATGATGATGATGATGATGATGATGATGATGGATAACATAATTATTTTGGTGCCTCTTAACTGGATATTTTATATAGAATCTTTGAAGTTTTCAACTGTACGACAAAAACATGTTTTTAGTTACGGCGTGATTTTGAGTTACGTAAACTAATAATAAGTATATCCGTATAAAGTATATACTTTTTTTATAGTAGAAATGTCAACACACACACATAGGTAAAACATTGACTTATATCGACAGGTTATCGGCCATATGGAAATCTGATCTCTCTGATAAAATAAATCAAGATTTCTTGCAATCTGTAGTCCGTGTCATTTATACTGTATGGTTGCACCACTTAGACTCTAACAAAGCACCCAGAGAAAAAGCTAGGTAGGAACTACACAAGGATGCTATTTAGATGGTGAAAACAATAAATACCAACTTAAAACCTAATGATTGAAGAATGCTTATAGCTACAAATTTGATACAAGAAAGATACTCAAAACACAGGAAAACGTAGCACAAGCCTCTGAAAAAAGTAAACTACTTCATATACCTCGGGAGCAATATCTCATCTACTGAAAGCAATGTCAACATACACATGGGTAAGGCATTCTCTGGTAAACCACAATATGGAAATCCGATCTCTCTGATAAAATAAATCGAGATTTCTTGCAAGCTGTAGTCCGTGTCATTTATACTGCATGGGTTCACTACTTAGACTCTAACAAAACCTCTAAAAACACTTAGAGAAAAAGCTAAACGGGAACTACACAAGGATGCTACGTGTTGTTTTGAACAAGTACTGGATGCAGCACCCAACCAAAACAGCAGCTGTACGGCCACTTACCTCCCATCTCATAAAACGAGAAGACAATAAAACGTAAGACGAGAAGACATGCTGGGCATTGCTGGAGAAGTAAAGAACTAATAAGTGACGTTCTCCTGTATAAGATTATTGATGTAAAAAGAGGAAAAAATTATGCTACGTGCTGTTTTCAACAAATCATGGAAACAGCACCTTACAAAACAGCAGTTGTAAGGCCACTTACCACCCATCTCACAAACCATCTAAGTAAGACGAGAAAACATGCTGGGCATTGCTGAAGAGGTAAAGAAGAACTAATAAGTGACGTTCTCCTATGGACTCCTACACATGTTGGTCGACCAGAAAAACAACTGTGGAAAGTCGTGTAATAAAGGTTATAACTTTAATTTCTCGATAGGACATTTTCAGCGAGGTGCCTACTTTATATCATCATCATCAAGTCGAGCAGAGAGCACGGATTTCCATGACTATCTCTCTCTCGTCAGTCGTCCGCATCGATCATCGCATCTGGCAAGTCCTCCACACGGCATTTAGTATCTGCACAGAACTGATAAATGTAACTTTTTGGCTGATCGGTCTACACTTGTGTATTCATGTGTAGGTATCCTCAGGAGAACGGCACTTATGTTTTAATCCTTCTTGTTCATCTAACTGGGATTGTTGGTGTGATAGGATGTAAAAACTTAGAGATAAGTAAGTATAGAATAAGTATCTAGTTTAGTAATACATTGAACGTCTCTAAAAACAACAAGTGTAAGATTAGAGGACATTAAAAGAAATATAGTGGCACTGCTTTGAATCATTTCAAAAAAAGGTGTTTTAGAGGTTCTTTGAATAATGGTAAACTTTCTGGAATAAGTCTGTTGGGTGCCAAGGGAACTATTTTTAAAGAAAATTAACGTTTTAATCCTTGATATCCTCTCTCTTTCTGTCTCTCTTTCTCTCTCTTCCTCCTCTCTCTCTCTGCAAATATAATTTTACTCTCGATACTTTCTGAACCAAACCTCGTAAATCGAACCAAATAAAAGAGTTACATTATTGTATCCCTCTCCCGCAAAATAAATAAATAAATAAAAAATTTAAAAAAATAAACACACGAAAAAAATACCCGTTAAAAAAAAATTAACCATTTTTTTTTTATTGTTGCCACAAATTTTAACGGAAACTTCAATGACTTAGACACACATAGGAAGTAATTATTTCTTTGATTATTGTTGTCAAAGTTCTTTTAGTTATAGCAAAAAGAGATTTTTTTAAAAAGAAAATTCTCAGAAATACCAAAAAAAAAAAGGTAATTTCTTTTCCTTGATTTGATATTCTATTTTATGAATAGTCCGTTACTAATGAATTTTCCCCACAACTAAGTGAACTTTGATAACAATAATCAAGAAAAATAATCACTTCCTATGTGTGTCTAAGACATTGAACCTTTCGTAACATTTCTGGCAATAATAAAAATTAGTTCTTTTTTTTCCATTTTATGTTCAATATTCTAAATTAGGGAGCACCAAAATTTTTCACGGTGGGTCGGATAATTGAAAAAATAACGAGCGCGGGCCACATTATTATTGTGTTCGATACTTGCTAGCCAGAATGAAAGCACTGAGAAAAAGATGTAAAACAAAATTTATCTTTCCATGTTATATTCATGGATGAGTGGCGTAAGGTGCACAAAATCAAATTTAACCAACATATTTATTTTCAAAACATTATCAAAGAACGCAACATTAGTAGAAAGGTTTAGTGAAATTTGTGAAACTGAAATTTGCCTTTCAAGATATCGTCAATGTTTGGTTTGGAATTGCGACATCCAATGAAGAGAATTGCTTACAAATGTTTATCAGTCAATTTCGTCTGATGGGTTGATTCCATAGTCAAGTCCATGGGGATTTAGTAAGCTTAACATGGTATTTAGATTTAAATTGTATCAGAATGTTTAGTGTTCCATATGTTTTAACAAACAAATTCAAGTACCATCAGCGGGCCTGATCTGGTTTATAAAAATAGGACATATGTATTAGTACGTATCGCGTTCCATACGTTTTAACAAGTTCCGTCAGCGGGCCTGATAAAATGTATTCGCGGGCCGAATCCAGCCCGTGGGCCATAGTTTAGCAAACCCTGCTCTAAATAAAAGGATATATTTAGGTAGAAATAAAAGATTATGTATGAGTGAGTATGTCTGTGTGTAGGTTTGTGTATGTTTGTTTGCATGTGTGTGTGTATGAGAGAGAGAGAGAGAGAGAGAGAGAGAGAGAGAGAGAGAGAGAGAGAGAGAGAGAGAGAGAGAGAGAGAATGTGTGTGTGTGTGTGTGATAGATAGAGTGAGAGAGAAAGGGAAAGAAAAAGAAAAAAAGGAAGAGAAAGTGATAGGCAGTAAGTCTGAGAAGGTAAGATAAAAATATGTGGCATTGATAAACGAGTACTCGATACTGATATTCGGGTCTCTTAAAACAGCGACCCTGTTTTTCTGTTTCTTCTTCTCCTCGACATTCTTCTTAACAACCTACTTATTGAATTAGCACATCAGCGTTTCTCTCTGATGCTTTAGTTACCACAAACCTTGACCTTCTTTGAAATACACCAATAACAACGTTGTCATGTTTATGGCATTTATTATAAGTAGAATATAGACTTTCACTTTCTAAACTCTGCGCATTGATTTATTTCTGAGTGATTAGGCATAACTAGGCTTTCACTTAACATCGATCCCCTATTCGGCAGAGCGCTCGGATAGAAACCACAAGGTTCCTAGTTCGATACCGGTCCTCCTCAACTCAGCGTATGAGTAGCACAGGGATCTGTGCGGTAAAGTGATGATCTGACAGTAGGTGTGGCGCTCCAACTCAGACGCTAAAATAATCTCCTTGGTCTAGCGCTATATTGAAAAGGGGATAGACTCCCTCGCTGATTGGCTGATACCGACTTTAGGCCGCCCCGACGACTTTACTTACTTACTTTATATATATTATATATATATATATATATATATATATATATATATATATATGTGTGTGTGTGTGTGTGTGTCTGTGTGTCTTATATATATGTACAGATTGTATGTATGTATGTATGTATGGGGCAACTGACGTGGTCTAATGGTTAGCAAGCTTGAATCGCAAACCATTGTTAGTGAGTTCGATTCTCACTGGGCGGCCAATACTTCTGGCATTGTGTCGCATCTAAGCTAAGCTTAGTAAATAACTATATATATATATATATATATATATATTTATATATATATGTGTGTGGTGTGTGTGTGTCTTATACTTACGTATATGTGTGTTAATATATATATGTATATATATATATATGCGTGTGTGTGTGTGTGTCTTTATACTTATGTATATGTGTGTGTTAATATATATATGTATATATATATATGCGTGTGTGTGTGTGTGTCTTTATACTTATGTATATGTGTGTTTTATATATATATATATATATATATATATATATATATGCGCACGCGCGTGTGTGTGTGTTCATATACACGTGCGTGTGCGCGCGGCTGTTTGCATTGCATTTAACGCTAATACCCTTAATAAAGGTATGAATCCAACTAGCTATGGGTAAATAGTAGGGTCGACTGGGCTCATATAGTCATCCACAGACACCGTTTCGATGTTTCCCTTTTTCTTCAGTGTGGCTAGACTTTGCAACTACATCTAACTGACTTTTCATTAGTCCAATTCCTTAACCCTTCAGCCGTCTTCAGCTGCCATTAAGATATATTTCTCGCTACGTATATATATATATATATATATATATATATATATATATATATAAATGCGTATGTATTTGTATTTATATATATATGTGTGTATATTCATATATATATATATGTGCTTGCGTATGTATGTGTGTTTATATATGTGTGTTTCAGAAGAACACTGGAACTGAAGACAACTACTTCAGTTCCAGTGTTCTTCTGAAAAAGAGATTTTATCTCGAAATATCAAGAATAAATTACAGGTTAACAAACAACATCATCGTTACCTTATTATTTTTTCTTTACACCTGCATTGTGATAGCCTTTAAAATCAACCTCCAAACCAATATATATAAATGTACACACATATATATATATATATATATATATATATATATATATATATATTAATATTTATATTTTTGCATGAAGGCAATTACAATGCACATATCGCATAAAATTCGATAATTATAGAAGATAATAATGACAAGTGAATTTCGCAAAGAATTACTCGGTGTGTAGAATATCGTACAGTCTGTACGATATTCTACACGCCGCGTAATTCTTTGCGAAATTATTATCTTCTATAATTATCGAATTTTATGCGATATGCGCATTGTAATTGCCTTCGAGCAAATATATAAATATTAATATATACTTTATTCAACAATGCTTCTAAAATAAACAAACGTCCAAAAATCTTATATTATATATATATATATATAATATATATATATATATATATGTGTGTATTTATATATATATATATGTGTATGTTCATATATATATATGTGTGTTTGTGTATGTATGTGTGTTTATATATATGTGTGTATATATATATATGTGTGTGTGTGTGTGTGTGTATGTGTGCGTTTGTGTGTAAAGTCCTGTGGTTGTGTCAATACTTTTGTTTTGTCCGTGGTCGCCACATGAAATCTCTCCAACTTCCGGATCCTCCATTAGAAAAAAAAAATTATCCGAGCCTAATGTCGGATAAGAGCGTTACTGTAAACCACTTGCATTATTAGTTGACAGATAATCAATGGATTATATTTCAATCCATAATATCCACGACCTTGTAATCCTATCTTTTAACTACTCAGCTGTAACTGGCCCCTGCTAATGGACAT
The DNA here is from genome assembly GCA_023376005.1 of Doryteuthis pealeii. Lineage (NCBI taxonomy): Eukaryota > Metazoa > Mollusca > Cephalopoda > Myopsida > Loliginidae > Doryteuthis > Doryteuthis pealeii. The sequence goes on along the minus strand of CM042149.1, from coordinate 99,999,587 downwards.
TGTAATTTGATTACATAGCCGAGTTTCACTTTCTCTTTCTTTCTTCAGCGTACATAACATATAAACCAATGCACAAAAGAATTAACTCTGTATTTTTGTTTTGATTCCATTAAAATATCCTTCATGGAAACGTAATTATTTGACAACAAATTCATTTTAATGCATTAACTTTCAAAACAGATTCGATAAGTAGAATAACATCTTTTTCAATTATTATATTAACTCGAAAATATATGCACCCTCCAAGTGCAAGTATTTAAGTTTTAATGTAATAAAATATATCAAATTAGAAAGGCTAATGAAAAAAAAAAAATTTACCAACCCTTCCGCACGAATAGGATGCGACACAAGGTCAATATCTTAAGACGAGTTTAACAGGTTTGAATTCAGAGTTTTCCTTCTCCTAGACTGATTACCTAGCCATGATTAAAGAGTCCAGTCTACTCTGCTATTTATCCATAGCTGCAGGGAGAGTAGGATTCATACCTTTCCCTAGGGTATTAGCGCTATGTGAAATGCAAACAGCTTCATCCAAGAATTGAACTCGCGTTCACGAGTCCATTTCCTACGACTCTAACCATTAGACCACGCGCCACCAGACAATGAAAATATATATGAATGCAGATAAAAAGATTTGAAACAAAGGGGGTATAATCGAAGAATAGAACAACTAAAACTTACTCTTCCATCGCTCCCGTCTTTCATTGCTAAATTTTCCTAATGTTACTATTTAGTTAAAATAGGAAGTACAGACTAAAATTACAGTTATTTCTTTTTGTTAATGGATTTCTTGTAAGATTTATCTCTGAGATTTTTGCTCATATTCATTAAGATAAAACCAAACAATTAGAAATCAATAATACTAAGCACATATTTATTAAAATCAAATTTTTAATATCAATATGCAAATTAGCCTTCCTGTTCACACTGTTAACCGCTATTTTGTTATATATATATATATATGTGCGTCCTTTGTACCTGATGCACAAAAATCTAAAAGGACGCAATAAAATCGTATTCAGGCGTCCCAGTGTTTTTCTTTTTTCTTCCCTCGCCATTTCAAGCTAACTGTAATTACATTTCATTAGTTTTTTAGAAACAATTAAACAGGATAGATTACAGATAGACGGCTTTAGTTGGGACTCATAAATTTTCCAGGGGACTCATTCAAAGCAAATATTCACGTCCCTGGACGCACCAAATCAAAAATCTATCCCCATCACTATATATATATATATATATATATGTGTGTGTGTGTGTGTGTGTGTAAGTAAATGGAAGTGAATCCGACAGTATGAATTAAAAATTTTTGAAAAAACAAATGATGTTATTAGTTCGCTGACAGAATCTGTTTCAACCTTTAGCAGTCTTAGCAGGAAAGACGGAATAAATAAACCGTTAAAAGATAGGAGGGTATAAACGAACGTTTGTGTGAACGCTCATGTTCGGAGCCGGAATTTATTTAAATTTAAAAATGCATATACTGTGTTAAAAATTAAATAAATTCTATTTTAAAAAATCAGAAGCGTTTATAATCCATAGGAAAACTCAAAAGAGTTTGTTGTAAAAATATATAAAAAATGTATTAATTTTCCATCCTTCCATCATATATATTTCGCTCTTGAAGAAGACCGCTAAAGGTTGAAACAGATTCTGTCGGCGATTATCAACATCATTTGTTTTTTCAAAAATGTTTAATTCATATATATATATATATATATATATGATATATATATATATATATATATATATATATGATTGGCACTATTACACTTGAAGAGGAAGTCGTGATCCAACGTACAGTATTATTAAGAGAGTCCTCAATATCTGTGATATAGCGTTAATATATATATATATATATATATATATATATATATATATATACATATATAATTTGTATGAATCGTATGCTTTTAAGCATCGTTTTGTAATTAACTGTAATGTACAAACCGCAACTTATAAAGATGTGTTAACTACTAATCAGCCTTATTTATTTTGTGCGAACAAGAATGTCCTTGAAATTGTCATAATGCAATAACGCAATCATAATGAGTAATGGTGTGCATAATTAAAATGACGTTCTTGGATTGTCATTTAATGAGGTCAAAAGAAAGAGGATGATTTCCTATTTAGGTCATTGTTGGTGAACACTCTTTATTTGAAGAGCTATTTTATAAAACCTGGGAAGATGATGATGAAGAACGAAATGCATGTCATCAGGTTAAAGAAACGCTAATGAGGTGTCGTATAATCACTAATCTCGAGGGATACCTATGACACATATCCTTTGATTGTTCTTTCTTACAGCTTTTCATAAGAACACACACACACACACACACACACACACACACACACACATATATATATATAAGAGTTTTATAAGAGAGTTTTATAATTTGCTTGAAGCATTGTGTACATATTGGTTTGGAGGATGATTTTGAAAGCTATCACAATGCAGGTGTAAAGAAAAAAAATAATAAGGTAACAATGGTGTTGTTTGTTAACCTGTAATTTATTCTTGATATTTCGAGACAAAATCTCTTTTTCAGAAGAACACTGGAACTGAAGACAACTACTTCAGTTCAACGAAAATAATAACGGTAATTTGTTTCAATCGATGGTAAAAAGAAGTAAAGAAAGAGAAAAATGAATAAGAGAGATTTTTTACTGAAGTAGAGTGCTATACACACCGTCAGCTCCGCACTTTACTACACAGATCAGATTAACCAATCTGTGCTACTCATTTACTGAGTTGGGTGGGACCAGTATCGAAACTAGAACCTTGCGATTCCGAATGACTTTAATCGGTCTCAGAAAATAGAAAAGAATGTAAAATTTCAGAGAAACTGAATCTTTTGAATATAAGTTTTATATATATAATATACGTTTATAATATACGTTATATACGTTTTATATATATATATATATAATATACCTTATATACGTTATATATATATATATATATATATACTATATATATATATATATATATACCTTATATATATATATATATATATATATATATATATTTATATACGTTTTTTTATATATAATATACGCTTTTAGAATCTTTTTAATATAAGTTTTATATATATAATATACGTTTTTAATATAAGAATGTAAAATCTCAGAGAAACTGAATCGTTTTTTTTTATCCCATAAGAACAAATTCCATCAAAGCAAAAAAAATGATAAATCGCAGAAGGATAGCGTAGGCTATGTGGTGATAGAGATAAAACAGATAATCACTGAATAAATGAATGCAGCAATCTGAGAAATGTATATGCACAAACCAGAATCTGTCTTAAAAATGAGGCCCATTAATTTCTTTGGGATTTTAAAATAAAATCGGGTCAGCCAGAAGACCGGATCTAGTATCAAATTATTTAGCATAAATTTAAAAAAAGAACTTATCATCTAGTGAATTTTGTTGTTCCATTGGAAATGAAAGAAAGTGAAAATGTAAGCAAATATCTGGATTTTGCTAAAGAACTTACAAAGCTGTGGACAGTAAGGAAGTCTATCTCCTTTTTACTAGCACTAGACCTAGGAGATTGTCTGGGGTGGAGTGACATACCTATCACCAGCTCCCGACTTTACCGCAAAGATCCAAGCTGTGTATTCATGCGCTGAGTTGGCAAGGGCCAATATCGAACCCTGAACCTTATGGTTCCTAGTTTGTTTTGTTTTGTTTTACGGCATATCAACCTCAGTGGGTCATTTAATGCCGACAAAGTTTTGAAATAAATTCTTTCTTTATGGATACTCAATTTAAAAAAAATAAATTCATGTTTTTCTATTTAAACCATAGATGGGACCATAACATAATAATGGTTCCTTGGCAGATGCTAAACCAGATCTTAATGTAATAGAAAAAAAGGTAAACTAGAAAGGACCGGGTTAGCTCAGTCGGTAGAGCGTTCGGCTAGAAATCACAAGGTTCCTATTTAGATACCCGCCCTCGCCAACACAGCGTATGAGTAGCACAGGAATCTGTGCGGTAAAGTAAGGAGCTGATGGTAGGTGTGGCGCTCCACCTCAGACGCTAAAACAATCTCCTTGTCTAGCGCTATTGAAAAGGGGATAGACTCCCTCGTTGACTGGCTGATACCGACATTAGACCGCCCCGACGACTTTTAGAAACTTTCTATTACTAGTTTCTATTTTTCTTTGTAAACTAAAAAAAAACGCATGTTTCACTCATCTAACAAATGGCTGTCCTGAGTGGGACACGGTAAGTGTCATTATAGCAATTTGAAAAACAACATAAATAGGGATTATTAAAGAAAATAAATAAATAAAGGATTATTTTGTGTTTTCATAACAGTTGAATTCTATTTCTTTATGATCCCTTCTCCTATTTTTATGATGGAATATTTTTATATTCCGGAAAAACAAAAATGTCCTTTAATTGTATCCGCATTTTTATCACCCCTAAAATCTACAATGTGGTAACACTTTAATAAGAATTTAAGCAAATATTTATTATTTTGGAGAAGTAGCATATGTTTACAGCTTTATTTCATCCATATATTATTTTTATGAAGAACTCATACACACACACTAACACACACACATAGACATACACACACATACACATACACACACAAACATACACACATAAACGCACACACACATACACATACACACACATACACATACACACATTTTGAAATAACGGGGTCGTAAAATCACAAAATTGAGCTCCAAGTCACAGAGTATAAATAAATAAATAAAATATAATAATAACAACAATAATAATAATAATAATAATAATAATGTCAATAACCTTGCTGATGAGACCTAATAGGTCGAAATGTACATTCAGGGATTGACATTTTCTCGATTCGTTTAGCCTTACATTTGAACATATATGCCCGCCTAAAATTCATTAATTATTAACTAATTAATTTTTAAAATTAGGTACGACTTCAATTAAGCACATATTCTTCAAAAATTGTCGGCTTAAGGCCATATAAAAATAAACACATCATATATATATATATATATATATATATATGGTTCGAATCACACACATAGCGGCTTCCTGTCTATAACTCTGCTGATGAGGCATAATAGGCCGAAATGTACATACAGAGATTGACTTTTTCACGATTTGTTTACGCCTTACATTTGAACAGATATATTCGTCTAATTCATTAATCATCAACTAATTAATTTTCAAATTAGGTATGACTTCAATTAAGCGCATATTCTCACAAAAATTGTTGGCTATCGCCATCTCAAACAAACTGTTTGCGTACTCTCATATATATATATATATATATATATATATATAAACACACATACACAAATATACATTTACACATATATACACACACTTATATTTCTAACTTATATTCTTTTGTTCGGTAAGATTCCGTGATTTAAAGAAGAATAATGGCCAAGAAAAACAATTGTTATATCCATTATTGTCACCCGTACATTGAGAAATATAATCGTCAAAGGGAGCTGATATGTAAATTAGCGCTGTTCACTGGAAAAAAAACCCTTGCAAAAATACGACTTATTTTTCAATATAACGGTAAGTAATTTTTTCTCAATCGGGTAATTTGATCTTTTAATTAACTATTTTTCTTTGTAACAACTTTTTATGTTGGTATTTCCTTTTTGGGTGGGAGGAAGAGATTTTTTTTTAAGTTAAAATAAATTTAGATAGTTGCTTAAGAATAGCATAAACTTTGTTTTGGAGGTTCTTACTAAACTAGTTAACTAGTACAAAGAAATAATTCACTGAAGGATTTGGACCAAGTTACCTTTAAGCACCCTAGGGTCGACCTGGATTCAGAGGGACATGTTTCGCTTTGCACCGTCAAAATCCGGTTGTTTGTTACCAGGGGATTTTTAGACGCATTTTTTAAAATTATAAAACTAACTGCTAACCCTAACCCTTAACCCTAACTGTTGTGGGGTTTTTAAGGGTAAAAAATAAGACAAACGACTGGTAAAAATGGATACAAATGTATTGAACAAAAAGGAGTAGAAATTACAGAAAAGAAAGTGGAGATTGCGTCCGACCGTACTTGTTGCTTCGTCAAGCCACAATTGTTCCTGCTACTTATAGTAGTTGTCGGCGCATTCCATTTATGTACATAGGTTATATCACCTATAACATTAACAAACCACCGGATGTTGACGGTGCAAAGCGGAACATGTCCCTCTGAATCCAGGTCACCAATGGGGTGCTTAAAGCTAACTTGGTCAACGGTTTTAACTAGTACAAGGAATTAATCTACTCGAAGAGTTTAAAGCCCTAGCACCTATATGATTTTCCCAACCCTATTGCCCTTATGGCAAGCCCAACTCCTTTTTATCATATGGGTGCTAGAAGGCGGTAGCTGCGGGTCTACATGTCCTAGGAATGACGTTAAACTCTATCTGATGGTGAGGTTCCAGTTTTGGAGGTTTGGGGAATGTGGAGCACCCCTTCATCACCATTGCTCTCTGGTTCACTCTGACCCGGAGTGGTAGTACCTGTTAGGGTCCCACCTATGGGTTAAATAGAAAAATGTATTTATAAACAAAATTGTATTATCCATTTAAGAATTGATTTATTTCAAAACTTTCTTGGCATTAAATGACCCACTGATGTTTATATGCCGTAAAACAAAACAAACCAAACCAAACCATCGAAGAGTTTAACTAGTACAAATAAATTATCCACTGAATTTGCTAATGTTGATCTTTTAGCACAACACCAAGTGTAAGTTATATTCAACAAGCATATAAATTACTTGTGTTCTTAGACTTGTGAGGCATCGTTGTAATATTTTTATTCACCAAAACATTGGCCTCGAAAGAATCAATGAAATGAAAAGTATTTCCTCGAAAGGAATTTAGAACACTTTTTTTTGGCATCGTGTCTTAATTGTTTCGCCGTATTCACTAATTAAATTCAAGCGACTTTGTTTGTTTTGTTACACGTGATGTCAGACGCCGTTCCAGCGTTCCAATGTCTCCATAACGTTTTAAACACTCTTATTTGCTGAGTATACAACTTAAGCTTAAACTAACTTCTCCTTTTCCTTCTTTTTTGAAACTGATCAACTTAGGTCTGTTTTTTACAATTCTCTAAATATCTCAATTCCAACTGTATATAATACAGTAAAAATTTGACTTACGAGTATCCTGACTTACAAGTTTTCCGAGTTACGAGCTGTCACTCGGTCGATTTTTTTTCTTTGTGTTTTTCTTTAACGTACAAACGAGTTTCAGATACGCTTATATGAATAAGTTCTCTGAAAACATTTAAGATAAGTTTAGCTGAGGTGGTCACTACTAGAATAGGCTCAGTCATACTTAGTGATCATCCTCCACATATTATTACAACAACAAACATTAATGCCATAAAACCTGCCCTCAAGCCCAACAAAAATCTGATGGCTTAACCTATTAATTATCACTTAATTAATTGTTGTATTTTCTTTTTTTCGTAAAAATTATCAGAATTTGACTAACAATTGTCTGCTACACTAGCTTGCTAGTCATTATACTATCTTAGGTATAGTTATTTACTAAGCTCAGTACAAGGCCAGAAGTATGGGGCGCCCAATGAGGATCGAACTCACTAATAATGTTTCTGAATGTTTGAGATGAGGCTTGATGATTAGTATTATCTGCGTTATTCAGACTATTGTCTTCATCTTCATTGTTATCTGTACAACGTTTCAGCCGATATACCCTCCGACCTTCTTCGGGTATTTCTTGTTGGATTCGGGAACCTTCTTTTCGGACTCGGGAACTTTCTTGTCGTAGTCGGGAACCTTCTTGTCGTAATCGGGAGCCATCACGGAAGTTTGAACCTAACTCTTTATTCAGTTCACGGGGGTATCCTGTTCTCATTCCGCTAACCATAGCTATGGTAGGAGTTGTGTTAATTATTTTTCTATGTTACTGCCTCTACTCAGGATTGAACCTGGAATCCAGAGATAACTGTCACTTAGAACTGTCTTAACCTAACTACCTTATCCACTAGGCCATGTGTCCAATCAGTTAGCGAGAAGGTTCCCGAGTCCGACAGAAATACCTGAAGAAGGCCGGAGGGCATATCGGCCGAAACGTTGTACAGATAACAATGAAGATGAGGACAATTGTTCGAATAACGTAGATCTCACTAATAATGGTCTGCTAACCCAGCTTGCGAACCATTATACTATCTTAGGTATAAGCTATAAACAACTTCCTGTCTGAAATAAATAACGATCAACGTTGCATTCTGGGAAATAATCTAATTACTATTTAATAAAAAAATCCCTGTCGTGTGTAAGCAATTTAAAGCAACGTTTTTTGCAAAGAAAGAACATCTTGTCGATGTTGGTTCGCTTCTTTGTTTAATGGCATATCTTTATTCGGGAGTTGATACCAATAATTCAGGAGTTAACTGGAACTATACACTTTTCACTATTTTGTTCTATGTACATATTTACCAACCCCTCCGCACGAGCAGAATGTGACACAAGGTCAATTTTTAGGCGGGGTTTAACGAGTTTGAATTCAGAGTATTTTCTAGACTGGTTGCTTAACCAAGGTTAAAGAGCCCAGTCTGTCCTGCTATTTACCCATAGCTGGTGGGAGAGCAGTTGGATGCATACCTTTCCTAAGGATATCAACGCTATGTGAAATGTAGACAGCCTCGTCTAGGATTTGAACTCAAGTCGACGAGCCCAGTTCCTACGACTCTAACCATTACACAACGCTCCTTTATTCTGTTTAAGTAAAGTAAACTCGGGGGTGTTGTGGGACAGCGAGGAAGCCCATCCCCTACCTTGCGCTAGATCAGAAAGATTGTTTTTATGTCTGAGATCGAGCACCACACCTACCATCAGCTACAATATAGATCAAACCTGTGCTACTCATGCGCTGAGTTGGCGTGTGTCTGTGTCAAACCCTCAACCTTATGGTTCATAGGCAGGTGCTCTACCGACTGAGCTAAACTTGCTTAGGTAAGAGAGATTGTTTTTACGTCAGTGATCGAGCACCTACCATCAGCTACCACACAGATACAACCTGTGCTACTCATGTGCTGAGTTAAAGTGGGTCTGTATCAAACCCTCAACCTAATGGTTCATAGGCAGGTACTCTACCGACTGAGCTAAACATAACCGTTTAATATGTCACATACCCCCTTACGCTAGATCAGAGAACTTGTTTTTACGTCTGAGATCGAGCACCACACCTACCATAAGCTACCACACAGATCCAACCTATGCTACTCATGCGTTGAGTTGCCGTGGGTCTGTATCAAACCCTTAACCTTATGGTTCGTTGGCAGGTCCTCTACCGACTGAGCTAAACATTACTGTTTAATATGTCACATCTTTCAGCATCATTTAATACGAGTAAATCATATATCTTAAATGAAAGCGACATTGCTTTTTTTATCAACCTAATACAAATATCTTGTTCGGCTCAATTTCTTATTTAAACATTGCCATTGCTTAAGAGTCAAGAAAATGATATTGGCGTGAAAACCAATAGTGGACAACAGCCGTTAATCTAAACATGATCTATGTATTTAAAAAAAGGCTGCATGAAGGGTTCAACTATAAAAAGGGTTGTCTTTACTTTTGGTAGAAAATATTTACCTTACAACTTTCTTTTTAAGATTAGCCCGGTAGTTGTTTTTGTCCGATGATAATCTAAACCAAAAAGCTGTGGGATCGTAATGAGTTGCCAGATTAGGCAGCTGCTAACAAGATGGGGGCCAATTAATTACAGAGCGGGGAAAATAAAGGAACCTAAACTGTTTGCATGTCATCATCGTAGATTTCACGTTAATTGAAGCGAAGTAATTTTTCAACCCCCACGCACACGCACACGCACACACCGACACACATAGGCTCACACAGACATACATACACACAGATATACACATGCACAAACACGTTAATGAAACGAAGCAGTTTTTCACCCCACCCACATTCAGACACACATACACAGACACACATAGGCACACACACACACACACACACACACACACACACACACACATATACATACACACACATGCACAAACATGTTAATGAAATGAAGCAATTTTTCACACACACCCTATATACAGATACACAAATACAGACATACACATACGCACACTGACATACTCATACACAGACATATACACATACACACACGTGCACATGCACAAACACACGAACATATGTGTAAACTTTATAGCTAATCAAAACACATATCATCATCATCATCATCATCACCGTCATCATATCATCATCATCAAGGCCTGCTGACTGCACGGATTCCTTTGCCTTTCTCTTTCTCTTTGTTTGTTGTTTGTTTATTGATTTTAACGGCATATCAATCCGTCTGGGGTTATGTCATGCCTAACGGTTAGGAAGTGATACATATCGTGTATTTATATTTATACATTTTAGTAATTGGTTTTAACAATTTGTTAGCATTATTGGGGATTATGTTGTATGGTATTGATTTGTTTCATGTCTATATTCTATGGTATACTTTTATTTCCCTCAAAAAAGAGAGAATATCCTCCATGTTGACGTTTTCAAATAGATTTTTCATATTGTTTGCTTTAAAAAACGGTTTCTGATGTGAGCAAAATACCTGCATTATGAATATGTGTTTAACTGTCAAAGGTGTTTGACATGTTTCATACTGTGGTTGTTGTTCTTGTTTGAGTATATAGGAGTGCGTTAGTCTTGTATGACCAATGCGTAATCTTTCTCTCTTTTGTCATAGGGACTATCGAAAGCGTGACTTGACCGTAATCCCGCTAGATCACCGAAGTTGAACAGCAATGAGCCTGTTCAATACTCATTTGGGTGACCACTTAAGCAACAGTAGGTGCTGTTAGCAGCTCGATCCCTTTGCCAAAATGACTTGATTCAGCATTAAATGACTCGAAAGAAGAGTTGATATGTCGTAAAACAAAACAACCTATGTCTGTCATTAGCCAGCATTAGTTGTGTGGAGCAAATTCTATCAAAGCATTTTCAATTTTACAGAAAGGTGCAGAGATGCTGATAAGGACGCATCATAACAAAAATCTAAAATGACGCAGTAAACTCGTATCTGTGCGTCCCAGAGTTTTTCTTTTTTCTTCCCTCACCATTTCAAGCTAACTAAATACATTTAAATAGTTTCTTAGAAAAATTACACAGGATAGGTTATAAGTTAGACGGCTTTAGTTGGGACCTATACATTTTGCCCAGGGACTCATTCAAAACAAATATGTGCGTCCAGGACGCACTAAATCAAAAAGCTATCAGCATCACTGAAGGTGTCGTACAAAATATGAAAATATAACAGTTTGTTTCTCTTAAACTTGTTTGATATTCATTTTGTTTTAGTAGAATCTGGCTAATCAAATTTTCGCCCCAGAAAATTAGTCTGGAGTTAAAAGTGAAATTAGCTGATTCATAAATAGGCTAATTACCATATCTGTTTCTAATACTAATGCTAGACTTATAGTCTGACATCTAATGTTAAATCTATAGTCTGACATTATTCAGGATAAAAATGGCATTTTTGACCTTAGGTAGAAGAATACATAGGAAGAGCTCATGGCGTGGTGGCTGCCATCGTATGATGACTCGAGTTTAAATCCTGAACCAGACTATTCACAATTGCTGTTAAAATTTGAGATAATTTAAAACAGGAATTGGACAAGGTATTTGATTACGAAATTATATCAACTTTTCTGAAACACTCTATTTTTACTTTTTCTCGTTCCCGGACATAAAGTCAGTCTTATTTCACAGTTGCTTATGCCTAAAGCAAATGAAAAATGTCCATTTTTCTCTTTAAACTTTGCTTTTGTGACCTTGGTAAGGAAAATATTGTTATTTCTTGGGCACCATTCTATTAACATTTGCATCCTTTGTTATTTTATGTGATGCAATGGTTGTCAAATAGTTTAAAAGGTCTCGAAGTGTCCTAGACTGACTCTTTGCCTTGACTCTTTGCCTGACTCCCCACACATGTCTATCATCTTAAATGATCCAGGTAAATTTTTCTGAAACACTCTGTACATCTATATATTAATACTCATGTTCTTTAATTGTACAACCGTTATCATCCTGCAACACCCTCTGGTTAAAAATGAGAAAATCCAAATCGTCTCAGATAAAACGCAAAAAATGCAAATCCTAATTATCTGGTGTTGCTTATCCGTCGAATTCTTATATTTATGAGTGTCGTCAACTCAGCTAAATAATGGACCATTCCGTTTTATCATAAAGAAAGAAAGGTAAGATATATATATATATATATATATATATATATATAGATAGATAGATAGATAGATAGAGAGAGAGAGAGAGAGAGAGAGAGAGAGAGAGAGAGAGAGACAGAGGCGATGACTCTAATATGTTTTAATGAAACATAATGAGACGATGAAAAGAAGGAAGGAAAGAAAAAAGCGCGTGAGAGAGTTAAAACAAGATTATTATACTTTTTGCATATTGAACTATTTTGCAATAGCTTTTAGGTAAACATATCTATAAGAATAAGATGTGATTCTTATGATACGTTAGAAGGCTCAGAGTAACCTTCCAACGTAAGTGAAAATATACATAAATGAATCCGAACTAACAAGTAAAACATAATAACAATACAGACTTTATTGTCTGAGCACATGATGAATTATACAAAAATAGAATACGAGATACAAAACAGATAGGACGAAGGTTCTTTGGAAGTGAGAAAGAATTCATAAAGAATATGAGAGTCACTTACTGATAGTTGGGGGGGGGGCAAAGTCCCCCACTTAATGGACAGAGACACTACGCATCTTGCTCATCTTTTAAGGATGCTAGACAAAGAGCAAGAAAGAGAAATTCCCGGGCTGCTGTTTGAATACCCAGCTAGTAGTGTCACCTAGTGGCGAAAAGCCCTAGCAGCAAGGGAAGATAACTCTTTTGGATACAAGTCCATACCAAAAAGGGGCAGACAATCGCTACATATCAAACGTTGTCATGATTAGATTATCATACTGTGGTATATCCACAGGTCCTGCAAGTATCAAATAATATCGCATTATTTTAAGACACCCTGTATTTTGGGAACAGAAAGTATTTTTGTTTTAGATATTCTTGACACATTTTTTCTTTGCTAAATTGATGATGATATTTATTAAGAAAAAAAAACATAAAACAAAAACAAAAAGATAAACGGATATTAGTAGAGAATCATTTATATTCATCAATTACGTTGATTGTCGGTGTGAAGCGAGTCTTCTGCATGAATTAAGTCATATGGCGGAAAATAAATCCAACATGGCCGCCCCTCTTTCTCTCTTTCTTTGTTTGTCAGCCATTGTTAATTAACAGGTTAATTAACAGGTTATTCTTCAGAGCAAAAATATAATTAAGTCATTTCGACGAATTAAAGTCGGATTTATGAAGCGGAGTGAATAATTGCTGTGCATGTAATAATGAGTTCCATTTTTGGAAATATATTTAGAATTTCGGACCATATGACTTTTAGGCACCCCTTTTAGATCTCGATTAAGAAAGGACATGTTTTTCATTTACACCGTCAATATCCAGTTGTTTTAACAGACGATTTAAAAAAATTATAAAACTAACCCCTAACCCTAACTCCTAACCCTAACCCCTAACAAACAACCGGATATTGACGGTGTAAATGAAAAACATGTCCTTTCTTAATCGAGATCAAAAAGGGGTTCTTGGATCTGAGCGGTAAAGTGGGGAGCTGATGGTAGGAGTGGTGCTCCACCACAGACGCAAAAACAATCTCTCGCTAGAGAAAAGGGGATAGATTCCCTCGCTGGTCGATTGATGACGACAATAGGGCACTCCATTGAATTATTAATTTATTGGAAATGTGCCTTTTTGTTTGCTTGTACAGGTTTAGGTCTTGTTAAATTCCACGACTAATTTGAAAATACAGCTATTACCAGAACTTGAGTTTGAACTCGCTTACTTCCATAGCGCAGTCAAGAGCTTTAACCACTACGCCATGGAGTCTACCTCAATTTTGATTGTATTACAGTAGTTTTGAAAGTATACAATGTGTGTCAAAAAGTATCGAGATTTCTTGTACTTTTTGACCCACCTTGTATGCCGAATAAAATAATGTTCCATTCATTAATTTTTTTCAGAATACAAGGTGTGTAAAAAAAGTACCAAGTTTAAAGCTTTATTTACCAAGATAGAAATGGAGAATAAATGAAACGTTATTTTTTTTTCAGAATACAAAGTGTATTAAAACGTACACAAAATCTTAATACTTTTTTGACACACCTTTTAAATAGATGTCTTAATGTTTTCTCTCTTTATGTCATTGGATATTGAAGAAATATCTTTATAGGCTAGCAGAGCCAAAAGTTCATTACACAAACTATATGATAAAAACACCTTTTTGTGGCTAAAAATTAGGGGATCATTCATTACAGGAAGTCTTTCTTTACTCGGTAGCTCAAAATATTTTTTCCCTAAAATCGCGTCTTTTCGCGAATGCTTGAGCAATTAAGTTTGTTTTCTCCCCCGACTTTCACTTTCACGTCTGCCATGAAAAAACGAGAAAAACATCTGGAATTTCGGATCTGCTCAAATGGCTGAAAATAATTTTCCTTTTGGTGTAAGGAAGCCCTTTTATTTAATTTATAAACATTATAGAGATACAGGAAGGGATGAGTGTTTGCTACATAACAGCCCATCGTAGCATAAAAGAAGGGGGGGGGGAGGAGTTAAAAGGATAAATCTCTTCAAGACTTACAGGAAGAAGAAAGTTGGCTCTTTCTTTTCTTTCTGATTCGGTGCAAATCAAATCAAAACTTACAGGAAATATCATAAAAGTTATTCGCGAGTTGCTTTCGAACTATTCTCAATTTAAATTCAGTGAATTAAAATCGTTATTTTTAAAAATTAAATAAATCTTTATATTGGAAATATGCCAGGATTTTCATCCTTTCTTTGGGAGTGGGGAGGGACTGTTTCTTCTTCAAAAGTTAATCCCAGATTTCTACAGCTAATAACTTTTTAATTACATCTCATCAACGCGAGGAATACCCCGTAATGTAGCAGCTAACGTGCTGGACTTCGACATCGTAGTAAGCGAGTTCGAACTACAGTCACTT
Source organism: Doryteuthis pealeii (assembly GCA_023376005.1). NCBI lineage: Eukaryota > Metazoa > Mollusca > Cephalopoda > Myopsida > Loliginidae > Doryteuthis > Doryteuthis pealeii. The sequence continues at coordinate 99,984,490 of CM042149.1, read as the reverse complement.
TAGGACTAATACTCATGGGAAAGGTATTTTCCCCTAGTTATGTGTTATGTGTAATGGTACCATTACTGTTTTTCTACAAGGAAGACATTGGAATTAAATAACCCTTTCACTTTCGGACCAATACTCATGGGAAAGGTATTTTCACTCAGCTATGGGTTTAATGGTACCACTTCTGTTTTTCTATCAGGATGAATTTGGCATTAAATAACCCACAAAGGTTGATATACTCTTAAAACAAAGAAATCAAACAAAAGTCAGAAAAATATTATATCGTTATTCATTTCGTTCATTCATAATTTTAGTATGTGTTCATTTCACGTTGATTATTTTTATTTGTAAACTTTAAAATTGATATCTTGTGGATTCCCCTATACAAATGTCGCTATGAAATTTAACATTTTGAAAAAATAAATGATGTTATGTAATTGCTGACAGAAATCTGTTTCGACCAAATCGATAAACTGGTCTTCATCACGAGCAAAATAGACGGAAAAAGAAAAATATCCGTTACAAAACGAACGCTATATTTAAATGCTGAAATTTTTCAGCATTTAAATATAGCTATAGCGTTCGTTTTGTAAACAGTCTTTTAACGGATATTTTTCTTTTCCCGTCTATGTTGCTCGTGAAGAAGACCAATTTATCGATTTGGTCGAAACAGATTTCTGTCAGCAATTACATAACATCATTTGTTTTTTCAAAATGTTAAATTTCATACTGTCGGATTAATTTCCATCTATTTTTCAAATGTCACTATCTATTTTATTAATCATGGAGATTCGTTGTCTGTAGCCGAAACTACGTCACTGCGTACGTCCCAAATTCTCAAGAATTATGTTTATCAATGAGTATTTAATTTATATTCAAAATTATTGATACGTAGAATTTGAGAATGCAACATTAAACGGTCCACATTGTTTTGTTTTTTAAACCAGTTTTAATAAATGCAGACCCGGTATTATATAATTATCAATTCTTTAAGAAATTATTATTTACTCTCACCCTTTTTCTGTAAGAAGAAGTTAACTAAAAAGTTTACAATAAATAAATGCCTACGATTTTGTGTAAATTCTATGTGTATATTCAAATAATTATCTAATCAATAATCAATAGATGCCCCAACGTTTTATTTGAGGGGAAGGGACTAAGTTTCCATTTCAAGTTGTTTTTTTTTACCTACTCCTTTAATAAATTTGATTTTACTTACTTTTGATACAAACCCTGTGACATTGAATTTTTAACTCTTACGCCCTCAGGCGAAAACTTCCAAAAAAAAATAATTTTTACACTGCCTGGAGTTTTTTTTTGCTAGTATGTATAATGAGTTAATCATATTTTAATGGAGAAGTTTCAGTAAAATGGTGGCTAACGTACTGAACTGCGACATCGTAGTAGGCGAATTTTATTCACGCTACTACGTTCACGTACCTTTCTCATCTGTATCTCTCCTTAGTTTTTTTTTTTGTAAATAAATTTTTGTAAATATTTTTTTTTCTCACTCGTAGGAATTTTAAGTAGGTTAACAAACATAGTGCCCGGGTATTTTGTAGAAGCAGGCTATGGAAGACGACAGACGACTGTACTCATTAGCATGGATGGGTAGGTGAATGGAACATGCTCGAGTTGAACGTGGAATGGCATGATCACTTTTGACGCCCTGTCCCCGCAAAATAAAAACTTCAGGCCCTGTGTCTAGGCTTGTGTGTAGCGCCGTTGTAACCGGTTGGCTGGTTGATTTGTTTTACGGCATATCAAACATTTTGGGTCATTTAATGCCGAACCAAGTTATTTTGATATGTAGTTATTTATGGTATCTGCTATTGCTTAAATGGTCACCCATCTAAGTATGGTACAGGCTCATCGATGCTTAACTTCGGTGATCTAGTGGAAGCCGGTGATTTCAACATGACTTGACTGTAAGCCATTATAGCTGGTTTTCAATAATAAAGTGACAAACTGGTTTATAAGGAGAATCGGTTGCAATGGTACAACAGCGATCCAGATAAACTATTCTTCTACAAGGATGGCTTTGACATTAAATAACCCATGGAATTCATATGACATTAAACAAAGAGACCAATCCAAACCATAAATAGTACCACTACTGTTCTCTCCCAAGGATGGCTTGGCATTAAATAACCCATGGAGGTTCATATGCCATTAAACCTAAAACCATGAATGCCATTAAAGGACAAATCAAAGAAATGCAGCGGTGAACTACTATAACAAATATTTTAAAACTTAATAACTGAATCTATTCACCAAACATCTTTTTTGATGCTCGTCTGTTTGTCTGTCAGTCATCGCATAACTCAAAGATGGTGACAACTATGGCTACCAAACTTTCTGCTGTTTCTTATGGGACTCCACAACATAGTGCAATCATCCTCATCCCCATCCTCATCATTATCATCATCTTCAAGGTATACCGACAGCACAGAATCCCTTGACTTTCCCACTCTCGCTCTTTCTCTTTGTCTCTGTCTCGTCAACATCCTTATCGACCATCGCTCTTGGTAAGCTAGACGGTATATACAGTGTCCGTATATAGCTGATGAATGTAAATTTTTGCTGGTTGGCCAACAGTGGGGGTCCATGTAGCCATAAAAAAACGTCACTTATGCGTTCGTTCTTACTTCTCCAGTTACGCCCTGCATGTTTAGCTTGTCTTACTAGGGTGGTTTGCGAAACGAGAGGTAAGTAGCTCAACAACTAATATTTTGTAGGGTGCTGCTTCTAGGATGAGCGATGGACTCCGATGGACTCTTACGCGTAGGTTATTCAATACCAAAGCTAACCTTGTAGAATAACAGTAGTGGTACTATTTAACCCATTGCTAGAGTAGATGAGGGTTTCATACCCTTACCAATGTTATTAGTCCGAATGTGAACGTAATAGTGCGACTGGAGTTTGAACTCGCTTTCTACGATTTCGCAATCCACCACTTTAGCCACTACGCCACTAATCCGTGCTGTTGATGATGGGGATGATGATGATGATGATGCATACTTAGATAAACTGAATTTTATAACACATTCTACAAGCATTTTTTATCTGTCCCCCCACGAAGGCATATTCGGCACAAGGTCGTTCATTTTATGAGGGCTCTTCCCATGTGCACGAGGGTGGTGTCAAATGTCATCCAGTTCCATCGGTATTTGCGGGTATCATTTGGATTATTCGGACTATTGTCCTCATCTTCATTGTTATCTGTACAACGTTTCGGCCGATTAGCTCTCCTGCCTTCTTCAGGTATTTCTTTTCGGACTCGGGTACATTCTTGTCGTAATCGGGAGCCATCACGGAACTTTGAACCTAACCATTTATTCTGTTCACAGGGGTATCCTGTTCTCATTCCGCTAACCATAGCTGGGATACAGGTGTTAAGCTGTGTTAATTATTATTCTTTATTCTGTTACTGCTACCAGTTATCTCTAGACTGCAGGTTCAATCCTGGTCAGAGCAATAGTATTGTTAAGTTTCTGACCGCCATCCTTGGATTTACTTAAGTAATTAAGTAAGTAAGTCCTGTGATATAGAATCCTTTGGTAAGAGAATGTCCTGAGTTATGGAATCCTTCGTAGTGTCAAAGGTCCAGTGATACAATCCTATGTTCCGTCGTCCACGAAGGTTCAAGGCAATTGAGTGTAGGCAAGATCAGAAAAGCCGGTATAATAACAATACAGCAGCAGAGTACTGCCAGTGATTGGCCAAAATATGGTCACATGATTATCGCCGAGTCTATAAATAAGATAGGCATCTAGGACATACCTTATATCCAGAAAAGTCAACATATGGGGTAAGCAGACATCAGGAACTCAACCTGACTCTACTCTTATGGATAGTCTGGAGAGATAGTTCCCTTCGGGACTGGATTTTGAGTACATTTACACATGCAGTCAAAAAGACGTCATTAAAATATCTAGCGCCTCTTTCCACGGAACCACTGCTTACTACCACGGCTTATCTGTCCTCGTTGTTACTCGAAGCTAATATAATTCCGTTATCTCATTTTGTTTTAATCGCGTATTAATAATCTGCAAGAGGAGCCGTCTGTGAAAATAAGTAAAAAAAATATGTTTGAAAGATTATTTTGGGGATGAGACAAAAAAATATTATCACGTCAAAACAGTGAAGGGTTGTTATTTGTGGGTGAGATATTCATCGCCCCAAGAAAAGGGATAGCTTAGAAAGATAAGAAATTGCTGTAGTGTATATGATATAATAATATTATTATTATTATTATTATTATTATTATTATTATTATTGGTTGGGAAGGTGATCCACTGGGAATTATGCAAAATATTTAATTTTGACCATACAATAAATGGTATATGCATAAACTAGAATCTGTTTCTTGAGAAACGAAAACACAAAAATTCTCTGCGACTTTGAAAAAAACGGATCACCTTATCCCAGCAAAGAGACCAGACCTAGTGTTGATAACAAAAAAGAGAAAGAACTTGTCAACTGGTGATTTTGCAGTTCCAGCAGATCACAGGGTAAAGCTAGGAAAATGAAAAATGGACAATATCTGGACCTTGCCAGAGAATGAAAAGTTATGGAATATGAATGTGAAAGTTATACCAATTGTAGTTGGTGCACTTGGAACGGTCCCAAAAGGATTGGAAAAGGGTTTGGAAAGTTTGAAAATCAGAGGAAGAATTGAAACATTCAGAACACTGCACTGCTGAAATCTGCCAGAATACTCAGAAGAGTCTGGAGACCTGAGGAGACTTTCTGTCACTCAAACTCCAGTGAAAGCCATCAGCTAACACTGATGTGAAAACTCAAAAGGAGTAAATAATAATATATAATAATAATCTGGAGAATCCTGGAGACCTGGGAAGACTTGTTGCCACAACAAATTTTGTTGAACTGTACAGACAATTCTTGTCGGACAAGTTTTTGGTTGATCCTTTTTAATTTTCGGGCTATGCTTTTGGTGTCCGGTGTAACTGGTGTAACAGTCCACCAAAGGTTTCGATACGAGCACTTTCGGCAATACAGTTTGCCATCATCAGGTAGGAAACGATGGTATGGTTTCGTGTCTCGTTTTTAGAAGAACGAGTAGTAGCAAGGAATTAGAAGTGGAAGGTAATAACAATTGATAGTGGGAGATTGTAGGAATGTAGTGGTTCGAAGCGAACGATGATTATATATATATATATATATATATATATATATATATATATATAAATATATATATATATACCTCTTCATGTTTAAAACTGGGCTATTTAGCTTGGTATGACAATCAGTTAAGAGAAGGGAACTCTGAATTCAAGCCAGTTTTAAAAAAGTTGTTCTCCAGCCAAACCATGTTACGGAATAAGTCCTTTTCTTCTTGTTCACGCAGTGCCAGATGAAACATTGTTCATATCGACTTATTCACTGCCGACTATTCTTTTACCGTTCCAATAATTATTCTCACCTACTTAAGTTAACTTGCCAAAATAGTATTGTTTATCAATAAACTCTACAAGTTGCCACTTGACTTACAGATAACGGTTGCAGCATGTGACTAGATTGGATTACTAGAGTGAGTCATATTTTTGCAATATTTTGGTATGTGCTAGTTTATAGTGCGTATATCAGTGACCCAGAAGTTTCAGCCTGTCGACTACGGCTTTAGATACAACAACGCACCTCTGCAGACGGGTAAGATCCACCTGTTGATCGTAGGTGGCGACCCGTGACGTTAAGGATGGAATACTGATGGATGAGCAGTCCATGACATGCGACACTGCACTTTGGTCCTTACTTAGGCTAGACGGGTGGTCGGAGCGGCCTCTCCGATTCAACAGTGGGACTTCCGTCTGCAGAGGTGCGTTTGTTTGTATTCTAAAGAAAGCCGTAGTCGACAGGGCTGAACTTCTTGTGGTCACGTGATATACGCATATACAACTAGCAACATACCAAAAATAATTGCAAAAACTTATGACCACTCTAGTATCCAATCTTAGTCATCATGCTGGCAACCCGTTTATCTGTAAGTCAAGTGCAACTTGTAAGTTTATTGAATAAACAATACTATTTGGCAAGTTAACTTAAGTAGTGAGATAAATTATTGGAACGGTAAAGATAGTCGGCAGTGAATGTCGAATGAAACAATGTTTTCATCCTGGCACTTGCGTGAACAATGGAAGAATAAGGACTTATTCGTAACATGTTTGGCTGAGAACAATTTTTAACTGGCTGAAATTCAGAGTTTCCCTTCTCTTCGCTGTTGTCATACCCAAAGCTTAAATAGCCCAGTTTAAAACTGAGAGGGTTTAATATATAATATATATATATATTATTATTATATATATTAATAGTATAAATTCATCGGTTCGCTCGAACCACTACCATTCCTACAATCTCCAAACTACATTGTTATTACTTCACTTCTAATTCCTTGCTACTACTTGTTCTTCTTAAAAACGAGAACACGAAACCATACCATCGTTTTCTACCTGATGATGGCAAAACTGTAATGCCGAAAGTGCTCGTATCGAAACTTTGGTGACTGTTACCCAGTTTTCACCCCGAACCAAAAGCTAGCCCGAAATTAAAAAGGATCAACCAAAAACTTGTCCGACCAGGAATTGTCTGTACAGTTTCAACACAAAATTTGTTGTGCAACAAGTCTTCCTCAGGTCTCCAGGATTCTCCAGATTATATGTATTATTACTATTATATTTACTCCTTTGAGTTTCACATCATGTTAGCTGATGGTCTTTCACTGGAGTTTGAGTGACAGAAAGTTCCTCAGGTCTCGAGGACTCTTCTGAGTATTCTGATGCAGATCAGCAGTGGCAGTGTTCTGAATGGTTTCATCTTCCTCTGATTTTCAACTTTCCAACACCCTTTTCCAATCTTTGGGACGGTTCCAAGTGCACAACTACAATTGGGTATACACTTTCACATTCAATATTCCTAACTGTTTTAGTTCTCTCTGGCAAGGTCCAGATATTTGTACGCCCCATTTTTCTGTTTCCTTTAGCTTACCCGCTGTGACTGCTGAACTGCAAAATCCACCAGTTGACAAGTTTATCGTTTTTGTTTATCAACACTAGGTCTGGTCTTCTTGCCTGGGATAAGTGATCCGTTTTTATTTCAAAGTCTCAGAGAATTTTATGTGTTTTCGTTCTCAAGAACAGATTCTAGTTTATGCATATACCATTTTATTGTATGGTCAAATATATTTTGCATAATTCCCATGATGCACCTTCCCACCCCAATAATAATATAATAATAATAATATATAATATATATTTATTATTTCATACTACACTGACAGCCAATTTCTTACTTTCTAACTATCCTCTTTTCTTGGGCGATGAATAGTCTCCACCACAAATGAACAACCCTTCACTGTTTGACGTTGTAATATTTTTTTGTCTCATCCAAAATAATCTTTAAAACAATATTTCTTTTTACTTATTTTCACAGACGGCTCTCTTGCAGAATTATAAACGCGATTAAAACAAATGAGATAACGGGAATTATATTTACTTCGAGGTAACAACGAGACAGATAAGGCCGTTGAGTAAGCAGTGGTTCGGTGGAGAAGACGGCGCGTAGATATTTTAATGAACTCTTTTTGGACTGCATGTGTAATGTACTCCAAAACTCCAGTCTACCGAAGGGAAACTATCTCTTCCAGACTATCCAAAAAAGTAAGTCCAGGTTGAGTCCTGATGTCTGCGGTCCATATTTGACTTTTCTGGATATAGGTATGTCCCTAGATGCCTACTCTTATTTATAGACTGGCGATAATGCATGTGACCATATTCTTGGCATCACTGGCAGTACTACTGCTGCTGATATTGTTTTTATACGGCTTTCTGATCTTGCTACACCAATGCCCTTGAACTCTTCGTGGAACGACGGAACATAGGCATTGTATTCACTGGACCTTGACACTACGAAGATTCATACTCAGGCATTCTCTTACCTAAAGGATTCCTCAATATCAGCAGATACTTATTAATTACTTAAGTAAATCCAAGATGGCGTCGAAACTTAACAATACTATTTGCTCTGACCAGGATTGAATCCTGCAGTCTAGAGATTAACTGGTAGCAGTATCAGAATATAAGAATAATAATTAACACAGTTAACAACCTGTATCCCAGCTATGGTTAGCGAATGGAAAAGGATACCCTGTGACAGAATAAATGGTTAGTTCAAAGTCCGTGATGGCTCCCGATTCAGACATAGATGTCCCGAGTCTCGAAAAGAAATACCTGAAAAAGGCAGGAGGCTAATCGGCCGAAACGTTGTACAGATAACAATGAAGATGAGGACAAATAGTCCGAATAATCGAACATGATACCGCAAATACCGATGGAACTGGATGACATTTGCACCACAACCCTCGTGCACATGGGAAGAGCCCTCATAATGAACGACCTTGTGCCGATATGCCTCGTGGGGGGGGGACAGATAAAAAAATGCTTGTAGAATGTGTTACTAAAATTCAGTTTATCTAAGATGCATCATCATCATCATCATCCCCATCATCAACAGCACGGATTAGTGGCGTAGTGGCTAAAGTGGTGGATTGCGACATCGTAGAAAGCGAGTTCAAACTCCAGTCGCACTTTAGTTCAGCATTCGGACTAATACATTGGTAAGGGGTATGAAACCTCAGTCTCTCTAAGCAATGGTTATAATAGTACACTACTGTTATTTCTACAAGGTTAGCTTTGGTATTGAATAACCTACGCGTAAGAGTCGCATCGGATCCATCGCTCATCCTAAAGGCAGCACCTACAAATATAGTTGTTGAGCTACTTACCTCTCGTTTCGCAACGCACCCCTAAGTAAGGCAGCAAACATGCAGGCGTACTGGAGAAGTTAAGACGAACGCATAAGTGATCGTTTTTATGCTACATGGACACCTGTTGGCCAACCAGCAAAATTTTACATTCATTCAGCTATCATACGGACCTGTAAATCCGTCTAGCTTACCTAAAGCGATGGTCGATAAGGAGTTGACGGAGACAGAGACCAAGAAGAAGAAAGAGCGAGAGTGGGAAACAAGGGTTCTGTGCTGTCGGTAATACTTGAAGATGATGAAATGATGAGGATGAGGATGATTTGCAACTATGTTGTGGATCCCATAGAATACAGCAGAAAGTTTACGTAGCCTAGTTGTCAACATCTTTGAGTTATCGATGACTGACAGACAACAGACGTAACATCAAAAAAGATGTTGGTGATAAGATTCAGTTAATTAAGTTTTAAGATATTTTGGTTGATAGTATGTTCACGCCTGCATTTCTTTATTTGGTTTAGTCCTTTAATGGCATATCGACCTCCATGGGTTATTTAATGCCAAACCATCCTTGGCCGAAGACAGTATGGTACATTATGGTTTTGATGGTCTCTTTGTTTAATGGCATAGGAACATACATGGGTTTTAATGCCAAAGCCATCCTGGGAGAAAAGTATGGTACTATTTATGGTTTTGGATGGGTCTCCTTTGTTTAATGGCAATATGAACTTCATGGGTTTTAATGTCAAAGCATCCTTAGTAGAAGAATAGTTTATCTGGAATTGCTGTTGTACATTGCAACCGATTCTGCCATTATAAACCAGTTTGTCACTTTATAAGAAAATCCAGTTATAACGTCTTACAGTCAGTCACGTTGAAACACCGACTCCCGCTAGATCAACCGAAGGTAAGCATCGAGAGGCCTGTAACCATAACTAGAGGGTAACCCAGTTGCATAGCATCCATAAGTAACTACTCAAAATAACTTGGTTCGCATTAATGCCCAAAATGTTTTGAGTATGCCGTAAATACAAATCAACCAGCCACGGTTACAACGGCGCTACTCACAAGCCTAGACACAAGGCCTGAAGTTTTTATTTGCGGGACAGGGCGTCAAAGTGGAGTCATGCATTCCACGTTCAACCGAGCATTCCTTACACCTACCCATCATGCTAATGGTACATGTCGTTCTGTCGTCTTCACCATAGCCTGCTTCTACCAAATACCCGGCACTATGTTTTTAACCTATTAAAATTTCTACGAGTGAGAAAAAAAAATATTTACAAAAAAATTATTTACAAAAAAAAAACTAAGGAGAGATACAGATGAAAAGGTACGTGAACCGTAGTAGCGTGAATATCGCCGTACTAATGTCGCAGTTAGTACGTTGCACACCATTTTACTGAAACTTCCTTCCAGTTAAAATCTGATTAACTCATTACTACATACTAGCAAAAAAAAACTCCGGCAGTGTTAAAAAATTATTTTTTTTTGGAAGTTTGTCGCCTTGAGGGCGTAAGGAGTTAAGAATTCAAGATGTCACAGGGTTTGTATCAACAGTAGTAAAATCAAATTTATTAAAGGAGTAGGGTAAAAAAAAAACAACTTAAAGGAAACTGTAGTCCCTTTTCCCTCAAAATAAAAGTTGGGGGCATCTTTGATTATTTGATAGATAATTTTTTGAATATTTTACACATAGAATTACCACAAAATCGTAGGCATTTATTATTTGTAACTTTTTAGTTAACTTCTTCTTACAGAAAAAAGGGTGAGAGTAAATAATAATTTCTTAAAGATTGATAATTATATAATACGGGTCTGCATTTATTAAAACTGGTTGTAAAAAAAACAAGTGGACCGTTTAATTTGCCAATTCTCAATTCTCTGCGTATCAATAATTTTGAATATAAGTTAAATAACTGCATTGGATAAACATCCTTCTTAGAATTTGGGACGTACGCAGTGACGTAGTTTCGGCTACAGACACGAATCTCCATGATTAATAAGAATAGATAGTGACATTTGAAATAGTGGAAATTAATCGACAGTATGAAAAATTTAAACATTTTTGAACTAAACGAAATGATGTTATGTAATTGCTGACAGAATTCTGTTTCGACCAATCGATAAATGTCTTCTTCACGAGCAATAACATAGAGGGAAAAGAAAATATCCGTTAATAAGACGGTTTACAAAACGAACGCTAATAGCTCATATTTAAATGCTAGAAAAATTTCAGCATTTAAATATTAGCGTTCGTTTGTAACGGATATTTTCTTTTTCCGTCTATTTTGCTCCGTGATAAAGACAGTTTATCGATTTGGTCGAAACAGATTTCTGTCAGCAATTACATAACATCATATTTTTTCAAATGTTAAATTTCATATTAAATTTCATTAGGGAAGTTTCATAGTAATTTCATTTTGGGGAATCCAAAGATATCAATGTTTAAAGTTTACAATAAAAATAATCAACGTGAAATGAAGCACATATCTAAAATTATGAGATGAACGAAATGAAAACGATATAATATTTTTGCTCCTTTTGTTTTGAATTCTTGTTTAAGAGTATATAAACCTTTGTGGATTATTTAATGCCAAATTCATCCTAATAGAAAACAGAATGGTACATTAACCCATAGCTAGTGAGAAATACCTTTTCCATGACTATTGGTCCGAAAGTGAAAGGGTTATTTAATTCCCTTTCTTCCTTGTATAAGAAACAGTAATGGTCCTTTAACCGCATAACTATGGGGAAATAACTTTCCCCATGAGTTATTAGGTCAGAAAGTGACTGTAGTTCGAACCTCGCTACTACGATTCGAAGTCCAGCACGTTAGCTGTCCATTACGGGGATCCTCGCGTAATCAATTGTAATTAAAAAGTATTAGCTGTAGAAATCAGAAGCTTACTTTTGAGAAGAAACAGTCCTTCCTCACTCCCAAAGAAAGGTAATGAAATCCTGGCATATTCCAATATAAAGATTGTATTTAATTTTTCAAAAATATGCGATTTTAATTCACTGATAAAATTGAGATAGTTCGAAAGCAAACGCGAATAACTTTTATGATTATTCCTGTAAGTTTTGATTTGGATTTGCACAATCAAAAAGAAAGGAACAGCCACTTTCCTTCTTCCTGTAAGTTTGAAGAGATTTATCCTTTTAACTCTCCGCCCTTCTTTTATGCTATCGCATGGGCTGGTTATGTATGCAACACTCATCCCTTCTGTACTCTTATGTTTATAAATTAAATAAAAGGACTTCCTTAACACCAAAAAGAAAATTATTTTAGCCATTTGAGCAGATCCGACATTCCAGATGTTGTTTCTCGTTTCTCATGGCAGAGTCGTGAAAGTGAAAGTCGGGGGAGAAACAAACTTAATTGCTCAAGCATTGCAAAAGCGCGTTTAGGGAGAAAATTATTTTGAGCACCGTATATACTCGAGTAAAGAAAGAACTTCCTGTAAATGAATGACCCTAATTTTAGCCACAAAAGGTGTTTTTATCATTATATTTTGTGTAATGAACTTTTGGCTCTGCTAGCCTATAAGATATGTTCTCTTCTAACATCCAATGACATAAAGAGAGAAAATTAAGACATCTGTTTAAAAGGTGTGTCAAAAATTATTGAATTTTTGTACTTTTTGACACAACTTGTTTACTGAAAGAAATAACGTTCGTTTATTCTTCATTTCTATCTTGGTAAATGAAAGCTTTAAACTTGTACTTCTTTTGACACACTTTGTACTGAAAAAAAAAAAGATTAATTAAAAATGGGAAAAATTATTTTATTCGCATCAATGGTGGTCAAAAGTAACTAAAAATCTCGATACGTTTGACATACCTGTAATTACTTTCAAAACTACTGTAATACAATCAAAATCTGAGGTACGAACCCCGTGGCGTAGTGGGCTAAGCTCTTGACTGTGGCTATGGAAGTAAGGATTCAAACTAAGTTCCGGTGTAGTAGCTGTATTTTTCAAATTGTCTCGTGGAATTTAACAGACCCTAAAACAAGCAACAAAAAGGCACATTCCAATGATTAATGAATTCATGATGCCTCTGTCGTCATCAATCGACCAGCGAGGACATCTATCCCCCTTTTCTCTAGCGAGAGATTGTTTTTGCGTCTATGGTGAGCACCACTCTACCACTCAGCTGCCCACTTTCGCTCAGATCCAAGAACCCCTTTTTGATCTCGATTAAGAAATGACGTTTTTTCTTTACACCGTCAATATCCGGTTGTTTGTTAGGTTAGGAGTTAGGGTTGGGGTTGTTTTATAATTTTTTAAAACGTCTGTTTAATACAAACCGGATATTGACGGTGTATGAAAACATGTCCTTTTCTTAATCGACATCTAAAAGGGGTGCCTAAAGTCATATGGTTCCGAAATTCTAAATATATTTCCACCAAAATGGACTCATTATTACAATGCACACGCAATTATTCCACGTCCGCTTCATAAATCCCGAACTTTAAATTCGTCGAATTGACTTAATTATATTTTTGCTCTGAAGGAATAACCTGTTAATTAACTGTTTATTAACAATGGCTGACAAACAAGAGAGAGAAATAGGGGCGGCCATGTTGGATTATTTTCCGCCACTATGACTTATTATGACAGAGACTCGCTTCACACCGACAATGCAACGTAATTGACTGAATATAATATCTCTACTAATATCGTTTATTTTTTGTTTTGGTATTTAATGTTTTTTTTCTATAAATATCATCATCAGTTTAGCAAAGAAAAATGTGTCAAGACATATCTAAAACAATACTTTCTGTTCCCAAAATCCCCGGGTTCTTAAAAATAATGCGGATATTATTTGATACTGCAGGACCTTGGATATACCACAGTATTGATAATCTAATCATGACGTTTGATATGTTAGCGATTGTCTGCCCCTTTTGGTATGGAACTTGTGTCCAGAAGAGTTACTTCCTTGCTGCTAGGGCTTTCGCCCACAGGTGACACTACTGAGCTGGTATTTAAACAGCAAGTCTGGGAATTTCTCTTTCTTGTTTTTTGGGGTCCTAGATCTTAAAAAGATGAGCAAGATGCGTAGTGCTCTGTCCATTAAGTGGGGACTTTGCCCCAACTATCAGTAAGTACCCAATATTCTTTATGAATTCTTTCTCACTTCCAAAGAACTTCATACCTATCTGTTTTGTATCTTGTATTCTATTTTTTGTATCATTCATCTGTCTCAGAAATAAAGTCTGTATTGTTGTTAATGTTTTACTTCTTAGTTGGATTCAATTTATGTTATATTTTCACCTTCTACGTATCATAAGAATCAGCAATCTTATTCTATAAGAATATGTTTTACCTAAAGCTATTGCAAAATAGTTCAATATGCAAAAGTGTAAATAATCTTGTTTTAACTCTCACCCGCGCTTTTTCTTTCCTTCCTTCTTTTCAATCGTCTCGTTATTTTTCATTGAAACATATTAGAGTCATCGGGCTCTGCGCTCTCTCTCTCTCTCTCTCTCGTCTCTCTCCCTTCTCTCTCTCTCTCTCTCTCTGCTCACTTCAGTGATCTAAGCGGATAGACGGCAAGACGCGCTTTCGATAGGGACGGAGTCTCTCTCTCTCTTCATCTCTGCTCTCTCTCTCTCTATATTATATATTGTAATTAATATATATAATATATATTATATATATATATTCTTACCTTTCTTTCTTTAGATAAAAAGGAATGGTCCCCATTATTTAGCTGAGTTGACGACCTCAAATATAAGATCGAACGGATAAGCAAACACCAAATAATTAAGGATATTGCATTTTGCGTTTTTATCTCAGACGATTTTGGACTTTCTCATTTTTAACCAGAGGGGTTGCAAGATGATAACGTTGTACAATTAAAGAACATGAGTATTAATATATGTGTACAGGGTGTTTTCAGAAAAGATTTAACGGAATCATTTAAGATTGGGGATCAGGCAAAGGGTCAAGGCAAAGAGTCAGTTAGGACACTTGAGACTCCTTTTAAACTATTTGACAACCATTGTATCCACACATAAAATACAAAGATGCAAATTGTTAATAGAATGGTTGCCAAACATAACAGATATTTCCTTAGCAAGGTCACAAAAGCAAATTTAAAGAGAAAAAATGGACATTTTCCAATTGCTTTAGCATAAGCAACTGTGAAATAGACTGATTTTATGTCCGGGAACGAGAAAAAGTAAAAATATGAGGTGTTTTCAGAAAAGTGTTGTATACCCCTCTTCTTTCACTTCTTATATTCTTCTGTTCATCGTTCTATCTTAGGTTCCTTCCTCTTGGCGCTTCGGTTCGCATTCAACTCAATTTTCTTCTCTAATAGTCTTGTTTCCAGACATCCAGTTAAATCACAAGAACCGTGTTAATTTCTTGAAACTTTTATTTCCTTATATACATTTCTTGTAACTATAATATCTGACTTACCATAGCGCGCTATGCAGTGAGCTTCAGCTAAAGCGAAAGACCTTATCTGCCGACGCTCTAACTGAACAACTGAGGAGCCCAGACGCAGGTTCCACGTGATTCACGTATTTCGCGGGATTTCTGTACTATTCCATGGAAAGTCCCCGTCCGGATATGAAAGGGCCATCCCCTTTAGAAATACAGGGGATTGACAATAATCTTGTGCAACCGATATATTATGTAACAAAAGTTGATAAATAATTTGTAAATCAATGACCTCTGTGCAATTCCTGTTTTAATTATCTCAAAAATTTTACAGCAAATGTGAATAGTCTGGTTCAGGATTTAAACTGCGAGTCCACGATACGATGGCGCCACCAAGCCATGAGCTCTCTATGTATTCTCTACCTAAGGTCCAAAATGCCCATTTTTATCCTGCCATAATGGTCAGACTATAAGACTTTAACATTAGATGTCAGACTATAAGTCTAGCATTAAGTATAGAACAGATATGGTAATTAGCCTATTTATGAATCACTAATTTTCACTTTTAACTCCAGACTAATTTTCTGGGCGGAAAATTTGATTAAGCCGTTCTACTAAAACAAAATGGATATGCAAACAAGTTTTAAGAGAAACAAACTGTTATATATTTTCATATTTTGTATGACACTTTCAGTGATCGATGCTTTTTGATTTAGTGCCCTGGGACGCATCATATTGTTTGAATGATGTCCCTGGTAAAAATGTATTGGTCCAACTAAAGCCTCTACCTCCCTGTAACCTGATCTGTGTAATTCGTTCTAAGAAACTATTGTGTATTTACAGTTAGCTTGAAATGGTGAGGGAAGAAAAAGAAAAACTCTGGGACGCACAGTCCGATTTACTGCGTCTTTTAGATTTTTGTGTGTCCGGGACGCAGGATGCTTTTCTTTATCAGCATCTCTGCACCTTTCTGTAAATTGAAAGTGCTTGAAAGAATGTTGCTCCACAAATAATGCTGCTGTGAAGACGTAGAAAAACATAGGTTGTTTTGTTTTAACGACTATTAACGTCTTTTTCGAGTGCATTTAATGCTGATCAAGTCATTTGACAAAGGGATCGGAGCTGCTAACAAGCACCTGCTGTTGCTTAAGTGGTCCACCCAAATAGTATTGACATGGCTCATTGCTGCTTCACTTCGGTGATCTGCGGCATTACGGTCAAGTTCACGCTTTCGATAGCCTATGACAAAAGAGAGAAAGATTCGCTTTGTCATACAAACTAACGCACCTCCTATATACTCCCCAAAACAAGAACAACGAACCACAGTATGGAAACATGTCAAATCACCTTGACAGTTCACACACTTACTCATTACTCAGGTATTTTTGCTCACATCAGACCGTTATTTAAAAGCAAACAATATGAAAATCTATTTGAAAACGTCAACAATGGAGGATATCTCTCTTTTTGAGGGAAATAAAAGTATACCATAGAATATAGACATGAAACAAATCAATACCATACAACATAATCCCCAATAATGCTAAAATTGTTAAAACAATTATAAATGTATAAAAATACACGATAGTATCACTTCTACCGTTAGGCATGACTAACCAGGACGTGATATGCCGTTAAATATCAATAGAACAAACAACAAACAAGAGAAGAGAAAGGCAAGGAATCCGTGCAGTCCAGCAGGCCTTTGATGATGATGATGATGATGACGTGTGATGATTGATGATGAATGATTGTGTTTGATTAGCTATAAATTACACATATGTTCGTGTGTTTGTGCATTGTGCACGTGTGTGTATGTGTATATGTCTGTGTAGAGTATGTCTGGTCGTATGTTGTATGTCTGTATTTGTGTATCTGTATATAGGGTGTGTGTGAAAAATTGCTTCATTTCATTACATGTGGTGCATGTGGGTGTATGTATTATGTGTGTGTTGTGTGGTGTTGTGTGTGTGTGTGTGTGCCTATGTGTGTTGTGTGATGTGTGTCTGAATGTGGTGGGGTGAAAAACTGCTTCGTTTCATTAACGTGTTTGTGGCAATGTGTATATCTGGTGTGTATGTATGTCTGTGTGCTATGTGTGTCGGTTGTGCGTGTGGCGTGTGCGTGGGGGTTGAAAAATTACTTCGCTTCAAATTACGTGAAATCTACGATGGATGACATGCAACAGTTTAGGTTCCTTTATTTTCCCGCTTTCTGTAATTAATGGCCCCCATCTTGTTAGCAGCTGCCTAATCTGGCAACTCATTAGATCCAGCGCTTTTTGGTTTTGATATCATTCGGACAAATAACAACTCCGGGAAATCTTAAAAAGAAAGTTGTAAGGTAAATATTTTTTACCAAATAGAAGACAACCCCTTTTTATAGTTGAACCCTTCATGCAGCCTTTTTTGTAAATACATAGATTCTGTTAGATTAACGGCTGTGTCACTATGGTTTTCAACGCCAATATCCCTTTCTTGACTCTTAAGCAATTGGCAAGTTTAAAATAAGAAAGTTGAGCCGAACAAGAATATTGTATTAGGGTTGATAAAAAAAGCGAATGTCGCTTTCATTTAAGATATATGATTTACTCGTTTAAATGATGCTGAAAGATGTGACATTTAAACATAATGTTTTAAGCTCAGTCGGTAAGGGCCTGCAACGAACCATAAGGTTGAGGGTTTGTACGACCCACGGCAACTCAACGTCATGAGTACATAGGTTGGAATCTGCTGTGGTAGCTTATGGTAGGTGGTGGTGCTCTCGATCCAGACGTAAAAACAGGATTCTCTGATCTAGCGTAAGGGGGGTATGTGACATATTAAACGTTATGTTACTTCATCGGTAGAGTACTGCCTATGAGACCATTAGTTGAGGGTTTGATACAGACGTCACTTTAAACTCAGCACATGAGTAGCACAGGTTGTATCTGTGGTGGTAGCGATGGTACGTGCTCGATCACTGACGTAAAACAATTCTCTCTACCTAAGCAAGTTTAGCTGCAGTCGGTAGAGCACCTGCCTATGACATAAGGTTGAGGGTTTGACAAGCACACGCCAACGTCAGCGGCATGAGTGCACAGGTTTGATCTATATTGTACTGAAGGTAGTGTGGTGTCGATCTCAGAGCATAACAACAATCTTTTGATCAGGCGGCAGAGGGATGCGGCTTGCCTTCGCTGTCACAAACACCCCGAGTTTTACTTACTTTAAACAGAAATAAAGGAGCGTTGTGTATGGTTAGAGTCGTAGGAACTGGGCTCGCTGACTTGAGTTCAAATCCTGACGAGGCTTCTACATTTCACATACGCGTTGATACAATCCTTAGGAAGGTAGCATCCAACTGCTCTCCACCAGCTTATGGGTAAATAGCAGGAACAGACTGGGCTCTTAACCTTGGTTAAGCAACCATCTAGAAAATACTCTGATTCAACCGTTAACCCGCCTAAAACATTGACTTGTGTCACGATTCTGCTCGTGCGGAGGGGTTGGTAAAATATGTACAATAGAATCAAAATAGTGAAAAGTGTATATGTTCCAGTTAACTCTGAATTATGTACAAATCGAAAAAGATATGCCATTAACCAGGAAGGCGAACCAACATCGCAAGATGTTCTTTCTTTGCAAAAAACGTTGCTTTAAATTGCTTACACACGAAGGGATTTTTTTATTAAATAGTAATTTAGATATTTCCCGAATGCTAACGTTGATCGTTTTTTTTCCAGAACAGGAAAGTTTGTTTATGCTTATACTAAGATAGTATATTGTTCGCAAGCGTGGTTAGCAGACCATTAATTAGTGGAGATCTACGTTAAGTTCGAACAATTGTCTCTCATCTTCATTCGTTTATCTGTACAACGTTTGGCATATGGTCCTCCGGCCTTCTTCAGGTATTTCCTGTCGGACCTCGGGAACCTTCCGCTACTGATTGGACACATGGCCTAGTGGATAAGGGTAGTTAGGTTAAGACAGTTCTATCGTGACAGTTATCTCTGGATTCCAGTTCAATCTGAGTAAGGCCGTAAGCTAGAAATAATTAACAACACCCACCATAGCTATGGTTAGCTGCAATGAGAACAGGGATACCCCGTGAACTGAATAGAGTTTAGGTTCAAACTTCCGTGATGGCTCCGATTACGACAAGAAGGTTCCCGACTACGACACAAAGTTCCCGGAGTCCGAAAAGAAGGTTTCCCGAATCCCACAAGAAATACCGAGAAGGTGGAGGGTATCGCTGAACGTTGTAAGATAACAATGGAAGATGAAGACAATAGTCTGAATAAGCAGATAATACTAATCATAGCTCATCTCAAACATTCAGAAACATTATTAGTGAGTTTCGATCCTCATTGGGCGCCCCTACTTCTGGCCTTGTACTGAGCTTAGTAAATAACTATCCCTAAGATAGTATACATGACTAGCAATGCTATGTGTAGCAGACAAATTGTTATCAAATCCTGATAATTTTTAGAAAAAAAGAAAATACAACATTAATTAGTG
>CM042149.1:99945965-99964726 GCA_023376005.1 Doryteuthis pealeii | reverse complement strand
TATACGAACTTAAGCTTAAACTAAACTTCTCTTTTCCTGCTTTTTTTGAAATGCGATCAACTTAGGTACTGTTTTTACAATTCTCTCAAATTAAAATCTCAATTCCAACTGTATATAATACAGTAAAAATTGACACGCAGGATCCATGACTTACAAGTTTTCCGAGTTACGAGCTGTTCACTCGGTCGATTTTTTTTCTTTGTGGCTTTTCTTTAACGTACAAACGAGTTCAGATACGTTCTTTATATTGAATAAGTTCTCTTGAAAACATAGTGGTAAGATAAGATTTAGCTGAGGTGGTTCTTACTACTAGAGATAGAGGAACTTCTACGAGTAACATTAGTGATCATCCTCCACATATTATTACAACTCAAACAAATCACTCTCATGCCCATAAAACTTCCTGTCCCTCAAGCCCCCAAACATTAAGAATCTGTCATGGCTTAACTATTAAGTATCAAACTTAATTAATTGTTGTATTTTCTTTTTTTCGGAAAAATTATTCAGAATTTGCTACTAAACAATGGTCTGGCCTTACTAGCGTGAGCTTGCTATCATTATACTATCTTAGGTATAGTTTATTTACTAAGTCTCAGTACAAGGCCTAAGTATGGGGCGCCCACATGCACGGGATCGAACTCACTAATAATGTTTCTGAATGTTTTGAGATAGCTTGACTCGATAGTCACTATAGCAGTTATTTCAGACATATTTTAGTCTTACTATCTTCATTTGTTTTAATCTGAGATAGACGTTTCAAGGCACGGACCCTATACCCTTCCAGGAGCGCGTTCTCGGGCGTTTATTCTTGTTGGATATTCGGGTTAACCTTCTTCTCTCTCTCGGACTCCGGGAACTTTCTTGTCGTAGTCGGGAAAACCTTCTTTGTCGTAATCGGGAGCCATCACGGGAAGTTTTGAACACTAACTCTGTATAATTCAGGTTCACGGGGTATCCCTGTCTCATTCCGCTCAACCATAGCTCCATTGGTAGAGAGTTGTGTTACAATTATTATTTTATCTATCCGTTATCCTGCCCTCACTACTCTAAGGACTTGAACCTGTGGAAATTCCAGAGGATACTGTCACTTAGAAACTGTCTTAACCTAACTACTTAACCACAATATTAACCTATGGTCCAGATCAGTTAGGCGAGAAGGTTCCGAGTCCTCGACTAGATAATACCTGTGAAAAGGCCGGAGGGCACTAATCGGCCGAAATACGTTTGTACAGATAACAATCGAAGGATTGAGCCGACAATTTGTTCCTACAGAATAACGTAGATCTCACTAATAATGGTCTTGCAACCAGCTTATGCGAACATTATACTATATTAGTTATAAGCTATAAACAACCTTCCTGTCTGAAATAAATAACGCGATCAACGGTTGCATTTGGGAAATAATCTAATTACTATTTATAAAAAAATCCCTGTCGTGTGTAAGCAATTTAAAGCAACGTTTTTGCAAAGAAAAGAACATCTTGTCGATAGTTGGTTCGCTTTCCTTGTTTGAATGCGCATATCTTATTCGGGAATTTGATAACAAATAATTCAGGAGTTAACTGGAACTATACACTTTCACTATTTTGTTCTTATGTACATAGTTTACCAACCCCTCCGCTTAACGCAGCAGAATGTGACACTAAGTGTCAATTTTTAGGCGAGGTGTTTAACGAGTTTGATTCAAGTAGTTTTTTCTAGACTGGTTGAGCTTTAACCACAAGGTTAAAGAGGCCCAGTCGCTGTCCTGCTATTTACCATAAGCTGGGTGGAGAAGCAGTTGGTATTGCATACTCGTGTTCCTAAGTGAGTGATATCAACCTATATGTTGTAAATGTAGGACAGCCTCGCTAGGATTGACTCAAGTCGACCGAGCCCAGCTCCTACGACCTACTAAACCATATACCACAAACGCTCCTTTATTCTGTGTAAGTATAAAGTAAACTCGGGAGGTGTCTGTGGTGACAGCGAGTGGAAGCCCGAGTTCCCTACTTGCGCTAGAATCAGGAAAGATTGTTTTATGTCTGAGATCGAGCACACGACCTACCATCAGTACAATATAGATTCCAAACCTGTTGCTACTTTTATGCGCTGCAGTTGCGTGTGTACTGTGGTCCAAAACCCTCAAACCTTATTGTGTTCAGTGAGGAGGCAGGGCTCTACGAACTGAGGCTAAACTCTGCCTTAGGTAAGATAGATTGTTTTTACGCAGTGATCGAGGCACCTACCATCAGCTTACCCACACAGATACAAACCTAGTGCTACTCATGTGCTGATATAAAGGTGCGGTCGATCAACCCTCAACCTAATGGTTTCATAGCCAGTTATACTCTAACCGACTGCAGCTAAACAGTAACCGTTTAATATGCACATACTCACCCTTACGCTAGATCAGAGAGAACTTGTTTTTACGTTCTGAGATCGAGCACCACATACTACCATAAGCTACACACAGATCCCAACCTATGCTACTCTAATTGGTTGTATGATTGCCGTGGGTCTGTGAGGTATCAAACCCTTAACCTTTATGGTTCGTTGGCAGCGTTCTCTACTCGACTGAGTACATAAACCATTACTGTTTAATATGGTCACATCTTTCAGCATCATTTTAATACGAGAGTAAATCATTATTATCTTTAAATGAAAGCGACATTGGCTTTTTTATCAAACACATATACAAATATCTTTGTATTCGGCTCAATTTCTTTATTTAAACATTAGCATTGAGTTATATATAGAGAGTCTCGTTAAGAAGAATGATATTGGTCGTTCGATCAATAGTGGAACAAAACAGCCGTTAATCTAAACATGATCTATGTATTAAAAAAAAGGCTGCATGAAGGGCTTCAACTATAAAAAGGCGTTGTCTTTACTTTGGTAGAAAAAATATTTACCTACAAATCTTTCTTTTTAAGCATTAGCCCGAGCTACGTGTTTTTGTCCGATGATAATCTAAACCAAAAAGCGTTGTGGGATCGTAAATATGAGTTTGCCAGATTAGGCAGCTGCTAACAAGATGCGGGGCCAATTTAATACATAGCGGGGAAAAATAAAGGAACCTAAACTGTTTTGCATTTGTCATCATCGTAGATTCTTTATCTGTGTAATTGAAAGCGAAGCTAATTTTCAACCCCCACGCACACGCACACGCACACACCGACACACATAGGCTCACACAGACATACATAACACACAGAATATACACATGCACAAACACGTTAATGAAACCGAAGCAGTTTTTCACCCCACCCACATTTAGACACACATACACAGACACACATAGGCACACACACACACACACACAACACACACCCACACAACACACACAATATACATTACACACACATGCCACAAAACATGTTAATGAAATGAAGCAATTTTCACACACACTTGGCCTATATACAGATACACCAAATACAGACATACACATACGCCACACTGACATACTCTTATACACAGACATTATACACATTACACACAGTGCATCATGCACTCAGAGCGACTCGATCGACGATTATGTGGTAAAATCGGGTTTATAGCTAAATCAAAACACATATCATTCATCATCATCATCATCACCCGTTCATTTCATCATCATCACATCAAGGCCTGCTTGACTGCACGGATTCCTTTGCGCTTCTCTTTCTCTTTGTTTGTTTTGTTTGTTTATTGATTTTAACGGCATATCAATTCGTCTGGGGTTATGTCATGACCTAACGGTTAGGAAGTGATACATTATCGTGTATTTTATATTTATACATTTTAAGTAATTGGTTTTTAAAATTGTTAGCATTATGGGGATTGATGTTGTGGCTTTATGGCGTGAGTTGATTTGTTTCATGTCTATATTCTAGACTATACTTATCTATTTTCCTCCCAAAAAGAGAGAATATCCTCCATGTTGACGTTTTCAAATAGATTTTTTCATATTGTTTGCTTTAAAATAGAACGGTTTCTGATGTGAGCAGAAGGAAATAGCACTTGCGAAGATATAATGACTAGAGTGCTTATGAAGACTGCAAACGAGTGTATTGACATGTTAGTGTCAACTTAAGCACATGTGAGGTGTGTTTGTTCTTGTTTGAGTAATATAGGAGTGCGTTATCTATGTACAAACAGAATGCACACAATGACGTCAGAAATGCGTGTATCTCTCCTTTGTCATAGTGGACTATCGAAAGCCGTGACTGTGACCGTAATGCCGCTAGGACAATCACACCGAAAGTGAAAGCCTTAGGCAATGAGCCCTGTTCAATACTCATTTGGGGTAGACCACCGGGTTACAGCAACAGCAGCGTGCTGTGGCACGTGCGATCGTGGCGAAAATGACCTTGATTTCAGCATAAATGACTCGAAAAGAAGAGTTAATATGTCGTTAAAACAAAACAACCTATGTTTTCTACGTCTGTCACTAGCCAGCATTTTAGTTGTGTGGAGCGAAAATTCTTTCAAGCACTTCAATTTTACAGAAAGGTGCAGAGAGATGGCTGGATAAGAAAGCATCCTGCGTACGACCCTGGACACAGCAGAAAAATCTAAAAGGACGCCCAGTTAAAGTTTCGTATCTGTGCGTCCCGAGTTTTCTTTTTTCTTCCCTCACCATCAAGCTAACTGTAAATACACTTTCAATAGTTTCTTAGAAACGAATTACACAGGATAGGTTACAAGGTAGGAGTTAGACGGCTTTAGTTGGGACCAATACATTTTACACCAGGACTTCTCAAAACAAAATATGTGAGCGTCCCAGGACGCACTAAATCAAAAAGCTATCAGCATCACTTGAAGGTGCTCATAACAAATATGAAAATATAACAAGTTTGTTTTCTCTAAACTGTGTTTGATATTCCATTGGTATTTAGTAGAATCTGGCTACATCAAATTTTACGCGCCCAGAAAATTAGTCTGGAGTTAAAAGTTGAAATTAGCTGATTCATAAATAGGCTAATTACCAATATCTGTTTCTAATACTAATGCGGTAGACTTATAGTCTGACATCTAAGTAAATCTTAATGTCTGACATTAATTCAGGGATAAAAATAGGACCTTATTTGACTTAGGTAGAAGATCAGGCATAAGGAAGAGACTCATGGCTTGGTGGTGCCATCGTATGATGACTCGAGTTTAAATCCTGAAACCAGACTATTCACATTTGCTGTTTAAAATTTGAGATAATTTAAAACAGGGAATTGGACAGTGGTATTTGATTACGAAATTATATGCAAACTTTTGTTACATAATATAGTGCGGTTGCACAAGATTATTGTCAATCCCTGTATTTCTAAAGGGATGGCCCTTTTCATATCTCGGACGGGACTTTCCATGGAATAGTACAGAAATCCCTGCGAAATACGTGAAGTCACGTGGACGTGGGACCTGGTTGGCTCCTCAGTTTTCAGGTTAGACGTGTCAGGGCAAGTAAGGTCTTTACCTGTTAGCTGGAGCTCACTGCATACGCGCGCCTATTGTTAGTCAGATATTTAGTTACAAGAAATGTAATAGTTAAAGGAAATAAAAGTTTATAAGAAAATTAACACTCGGTCTTGTGATTAATGATGTCTTGGTAAACAAGACTGATTAGAAGAAGAAATGAGTTGAGTTGCGACGAAGTCGCCAAGAAGAAGAAACCTAAGATAGAAGATGAACAGAAGAATATAAGAATATTAGAAAGAAGAGGGGTATACAACAACTTTTCTGAAACACTCTATTTTTACTTTTCTCGTTCCCGGACATAAAATTCAAGTCTATATTTCACAGTTTGCTTATGCCTAAAGCAAATGGAAAATGTCCATTTTTCTCTTTAAATTTTGCTTTTGTGACCTTGCTAAGGAAAATATTGTTATTTGTTGGGCACCATTCTATTAACAATTTGCATCCTTTGTTATTTTATGTGATACAATGGTTGTCAAATAGTTTAAAAGGTCTCGAAGTGTCCTAGACTGACTCTTTGCCTTGACCCTTTGCCTGACTCCCCACATCTTAAATGATCCAGTTAAATTTTTCTGAAACACCCTGTACATCTATATATTAATACTCATGTTCTTTAATTGTACAACCGTTATCATCTTGCAACACCCTCTGGTTAAAAATGAGAAAGTCCAAATCGTCTGAGATAAAACGCAAAAATGCAAATCCTAATTATCTGGTGTTGCTTATCCGTCGAATTCTTATATTTATGAGTGTCGTCAACTCAGCTAAATAATGGACCATTCCGTTTTTATCATAAAGAAAGAAAAGTAAGAATATATATATATATATATATATATAATATTATATATAAATATATATATAGATATATAGAGAGAGAGAGAGAGAGAGAGAGAGAGACTCCGTCCCTATCGAAAGCGCTGTGACTACCGTTATCCCGCTAGATCATGAAGTTGAGCAGAGAATGAGAGAGAGAGAGAGAGAGAGAGACAGAGAGAGAGAGAGAGAGAGAGAGAGAGAGAGCGCAGAGCCGATGACTCTAATATGTTTCAATGAAATATAACGAGACGATGAAAAGAAGGAAGGAAAGAAAAAAGCGCGGGTGAGAGTTAAAACAAGATTATTACACTTTTTGCATATTGAACTATTTTGCAATAGCTTTTAGGTAAACATATCTATAAGAATAAGATGTGATTCTTATGATACGTTAGAAGGTGAAAATATACATAAATGAATCCAAACTAAGAAGTAAAACATAACAACAATACAGACTTTATTGTCTGAGCACATGATGAATGATACAAAAATAGAATACAAGATACAAAACAGATAGGATGAAGGTTCTTTGGAAGTGAGAAAGAATTCATAAAGAATATGAGAGTCACTTACTGATAGTTGGGGGGCAAAGTCCCCCACTTAATGGACAGAGACACTACGCATCTTGCTCATCTTTTAAGGATGCTAGACCAAGAACAAGAAAGAGAAATTCCCAGACTGCTGTTTAAATACCCAGCTAGTAGTGTCACCTAGTGGCGAAAAGCCCTAGCAGCAAGGGAAGATAACTCTTTTGGACACAAGTCCATACCAAAAAGGGGCAGACAATCGCTACATATCAAACGTCATGATTAGATTATCATACTGTGGTATATCCACAGGTCCTGCAAGTATCAAATAATATCGCATTATTTTAAGACACCCTGTATTTTGGGAACAGAAAGTATTTTTGTTTTAGATATGTCTTGACACATTTTTTCTTTGCTAAACTGATGATGATATTTATTAAGAAAAAAAAACATAAAACAAAAACAAAAAGATAAACGGATATTAGTAGAGAATCATTTATATTCATCAATTACGTTGATTGTCGGTGTTGAAGCGAGTCTTCTGCATGAATTAAGTCATATGGCGGAAAATAAATCCAACATGCCGCCCCTCTTTCTCTCTTTCTTGTTTGTCAGCCATTGTTAATTAACAGGTTAAACAGGTTATTTCTTCAGAGCAAAAATATAATTAAGTCATTTCGACGAATTAAAGTCGGATTTATGAAGCGGAGTGAATAATTGCTGTGCATGTAATAATGAGTTCCATTTTTGGAAATATATTTAGAATTTCGGACCATATGACTTTTAGGCACCCCTTTTAGATCTCGATTAAGAAAGGACATGTTTTTCATTTACACCGTCAATATCCGGTTGTTTTAACAGACGATTTTAAAAAATTATAAAACTAACCCCTAACCCTAACTCCTAACCCTAACAAACAACCGGATATTGACGGTGTAAATGAAAAACGTCATTTCTTAATCGAGATCAAAAAGGGGTTCTTGGATCTGAGCGGTAAAGTGGGCAGCTGATGGTAGGAGTGGTGCTCCACCATAGACGCAAAAACAATCTCTCGCTAGAGAAAAGGGGATAGATTCCCTCGCTGGTCGATTGATGACGACAATAGGGCACTCCATTGAATTATTAATTCATTGGAAATGTGCCTTTTTGTTTGCTTGTTTAGGTCTTGTTAAATTCCACGACTAATTTGAAAATACAGCTATTACACCGGAACTTTAGTTTGAACTCGCTTACTTCCATAGCACAGTCAAGAGCTTTAGCCACTACGCCACGGGGTCTACCTCAATTTTGATTGTATTACAGTAGTTTTGAAAGTATACAAGGTATGTCAAAAAGTATCGAGATTTTTAGTACTTTTTGACCCACCTTGTATGCCGAATAAAAATAATGTCCCATTTATTAATCTTTTTCAGAATACAAGGTGTGTCAAAGAAGTACCAAGTTTAAAGCTTTATTTACCAAGATAGAAATGAAGAATAAACGACACGTTATTTCTTTCAGTGAACAAGTTGTGTCAAAAAGTACAAAAAATTTCAATATTTTTTGACACACCTTTTAAACAGATGTCTTAATGTTTTCTCTCTTTATGTCATTGGATGTTGAAGAAATATCTTTATAGGCTAGCAGAGCCAAAAGTTCATTACACAAATATATGATAAAAACACCTTTTTGTGGCTAAAAATTAGGGGATCATTCATTACAGGAAGTCTTTCTTTACTCGAGTATATACGGTAGCTCAAAATATTTTCTCCCTAAAATCGCGTCTTTTCGCGAATGCTTGAGCAATTAAGTTTGTTTTCTCCCCCGACTTTCACTTTCACGTCTGCCATGAAAAAACGAGAAAAACATCTGGAATTTCGGATCTGCTCAAATGGCTGAAAATAATTTTCTTTTTGGTGTAAGGAAGTCCTTTTATTTAATTTATAAACATTATAGAGATACAGGAAGGGATGAGTGTTTGCTACATAACAGCCCATCGTAGCATAAAAGAAGGGGCGGGGAGGAGTTAAAAGGATAAATCTCTTCAAGACTTACAGGAAGAAGAAAGTTGGCTGTTCCTTTCTTTTTCTGATTTGGTGCAAATCAAATCAAAACTTACAGGAAATATCATAAAAGTTATTCGCGTGTTGCTTTCGAACTATTCTCAATTTTATTCAGTGAATTAAAATCGCTATTTTTAAAAATTAAATAAATCTTTATATTGGGAATATGCCAGGATTTTCATCCTTTCTTTGGGAGTGGGGAAGGACTGTTTCTTCTTCAAAAGTTAATCTCTGATTTCTACAGCTAATAACTTTTTAATTACATCTGATTAACGCGAGGAATACCCCGTAATGTAGCAGCTAACGTGCTGGACTTCGACATCGTAGTAAGCGAGTTCGAACTACAGTCACTTTCTGACTAATACTCATGGGAAAGGTATTTTCCCCATAGTTATGGGTTAAATGGTACCATTACTGTTTTTATACAAGGAAGAAATTGGAATTAAATAACCCTTTCACTTTCGGACCAATAGTCATGGGAAAGGTATTTTCACTCAGCTATGGGTTTAATTGTACCACTTCTGTTTTTCTATTAGGATGAATTTGGCATTAAATAATCCACAAAGGTTTATATACTCTTAAAACAAAGAAATCAAACAAAAGTGAGAAAAATATTATATCGTTATTCATTTCGTTCATTCATAATTTTAGTATGTGTTCATTTCACGTTGATTATTTTTATTTGTAAACTTTAAAATTGATATCTTGTGGATTCCCCAATGAAATTTACTATGAAATTCCCCTATGAAATTTAATATGAAATTTAACATTTTGAAAAAATAAATGATGTTATGTAATTGCTGACAGAAATCTGTTTCGACCAAATCGATAAACTGGTCTTTATCACGAGCAAAATAGACGGAAAAAGAAAAATATCCGTTACAAAACGAACGCTATATTTTAAATGCTGAAAATTTTTCAGCATTTAAATATAGCTATAGCGTTCGTTTTGTAAACAGTCTTTTAACGGATATTTTTCTTTCCCGTCTATGTTGCTCGTGAAGAAGACCAATTTATCGATTTGGTCGAACAGATTTCTGTCAGCAATTACATAACATCATTTGTTTTTTTAAAATGTTAAATTTCATACTGTCGGATTAATTTCCATCTATTTTTCAAATGTCACTATCTATTTTATTAATCATGGAGATTCGTTGTCTGTAGCCGAAACTACGTCACTGCGTACGTCCCAAATTCTCAAGAATTATGTTTCAATGAGTATTTAACTTATATTCAAAATTATTGATACGCAGAATTTGAGAATGCAACATTAAACGGTCCACATTGTTTTGTTTTTTTAAAACCAGTTTTAATAAATGCAGACCCGGTATTATATAATTATCAATTCTTTAAGAAATTATTATTTACTCTCACCCTTTTTTCTGTAAGAAGAAGTTAACTAAAAAGTTTACAAATAAATAAATGCCTACGATTTTGTGTAAATTCTATGTGTAAAATATTCAAAATAATTATCTAATCAATAATCAATAGATGCCCCAAACGTTTTATTTGAGGGAAAGGGACTAAGTTTCCATTTCAAGTTGTTTTTTTTTTTACCTACTCCTTTAATAAATTTGATTTTACTTACTTTTGATACAAACCCTGTGACATTGAATTTTTAACTCTTACGCCCTCAGGCGAAAACTTCCAAAAAAAAATAATTTTTACACTGCCTGGAGTTTTTTTTTTTGCTAGTATGTATAATGAGTTAATCATATTTTTAATGGAGAAGTTTCAGTAAAATGGTGGCTAACGTACTGAACTGCGACATCGTAGTAGGCGAATTTTATTCACGCTACTACGTTCACGTACCTTTCTCATCTGTATCTCTCCTTAGTTTTTTTTTTTGTAAATAAATTTTTGTAAATATTTTTTTTTCTCACTCGTAGGAATTTTAAGTAGGTTAACAAACATAGTGCCCGGGTATTTTGGTAGAAGCAGGCTATGGAAGACGACAGACGACTGTACTCATTAGCATGGATGGGTAGGTGAATGGAACATGCTCGAGTTGAACGTGGAATGGCATGATCACTTTTGACGCCCTGTCCCCGCAAAATAAAACTTCAGGCCTTGTGTCTAGGCTTGTGAGTAGCGCCGTTGTAACCGGTTGGCTGGTTGATTTGTTTTACGGCATATCAAACATTTTGGGTCATTTAATGCCGAACCAAGTTATTTTGATATGTAGTTACTTATGGTATTTGCTATTGCTTAATGGTTACCCATCTAAGTATGGTACAGGCTCATCGATGCTTACCTTCGGTGATCTAGCGGGAGTCGGTGTTTTCAACGTGACTTGACTGTAAGACGTTATAACTGGTTTTCTATAATAAAGTGACAAACTGGTTTATATGGAGAATCGGTTGCAATGGTACAACAGCAATCCAGATAAACTATTCTTCTACAAGGATGGCTTTGACATTAAATAACCCATGGAAGTTCATATGCCATTAAACAAAGAGACCAATCCAAACCATAAATAGTACCACTACTGTTCTTCTCCCAGGATGGCTTTGGCATTAAATAACCCATGGAGGTTCATATGCCATTAAACAAAGAGACCAATCCAAACCATAAATAGTACCACTACTGTTCTTCTCCAAGGATGGTTTTGGCATTAAATAACCCATGGAGGTCGATATGCCATTAAAGGACTAAACCAAATCAAAGAAATGCAGGCGGTGAACTACTATAACAAAATATTTAAAACTTAATAACTGAATCTTATTCACCAAACATCTTTTTTGATGTTCGTCTGTTTGTCTGTCAGTCATCGCATAACTCAAAGATGGTGACAACTATGGCTACTAAACTTTCTGCTGGTTTCTTATGGGACTCCACAACATAGTGCAATCATCCTCATCCTCATCATTATCATCATCTTCAAGGTATACCGACAGCACAGAATCCCTTGACTTTCCCACTCTCGCTCTTTCTCTTTGTCTCTGTCTCGTCAACATCCTTATCGACCATCGCTCTTGGTAAGCTAGACGGTATATACAGTGTCCGTACATAGCTGATGAATGTAAATTTTTGCTGGTTGGCCAACAGTGGGGTGTCCATGTAGCCATAAAAAAACGTCACTTATGCGTTCGTTCTTACTTTCTCCAGTTACGCCTGCATGTTTAGCTTGTCTTACTAGGTGGTTTGCGAAACGAGAGGTAAGTAGCTCAACAACTAATATTTTGTAGGGTGCTGCTTCTAGGATGAGCGATGGACTCCGATGGACTCTTACGCGTAGGTTATTCAATACCAAAGCTAACCTTGTAGAATAACAGTAGTGGTACTATTTAACCCATTGCTAGAGTAGATGAGGGTTTCATACCTTTCCTAATGTTATTAGTCCGAATGTGAACGTAAATAGAGCGACTGGAGTTTGAACTCGCTTTCTACGATTTCGCAATCCACCACTTTAGCCACTACGCACTAATCCGTGCTGTTGATGATGGGATGATGATGATGATGATGATGATACTTAGATAAACTGAATTTTTATAACACATTCTACAAGCATTTTTTATCTGTCCCCCCCCCACGAAGGCATATTCGGCACAAGGTCGTTCATTTTATGAGGGCTCTTCCCATGTGCACGAGGTGGTGTCAAATGTCATCCAGTTCCATCGGTATTTGCGGGTATCATTTGGATTATTCGGACTATTGTCCTCATCTTCATTGTTATCTGTACAACGTTTCGGCCGATTAGCTCTCCTGCCTTATTCAGGTATTTCTTTTCGGACTCGGGTACATTCTTGTCGTAATCGGGAGCCATCACGGAACTTTGAACCTAACCATTTATTCTGTTCACAGGGGTATCCTGTTCTCATTCCGCTAACCATAGCTGGGTACAGGTGTTAAGCTGTGTTAATTATTATTCTTTATTCTGTTACTGCACCAGTTATCTCTAGACTGCAGGTTCAATCCTGGTCAGAGCAATAGTATTGTTAAGTTTCTGACCGCCATCCTTGGATTTACTTAAGTAATTAAGTAAGTAAGTCCTGTGATATAGAATCCTTTGGTAAGAGAATGTCCTGAGTTATGGAATCCTTCGTAGTGTCAAAGGTCCAGTGATACAATCCTATGTTCCGTCGTCCACGAAGGTTCAAGGCAATTGAGTGTAGGCAAGATCAGAAAAGCCGGTATAAATAACAATATCAGCAGCAGAGTACTGCCAGTGATTGGCCAAGAATATGGTCACATGATTATCGCCGAGTCTATAAATAAGAGTAGGCATCTAGGACATACCTTATATCCAGAAAAGTCAACATATGGGGTACCGCAGACATCAGGAACTCAACCTGACTCTACTTCTTTTATGGATAGTCTGGAGAGATAGTTCCCTTCGGGACTGGATTTTGAGTACATTTACACATGCCAGTCAAAAAGACGTCATTAAAATATCTAGCGCCGTCTTCTCCACGGAACCACTGCTTACTCAACGGCTTATCTGTCTCGTTGTTACCTCGAAGCTAAATATAATTCCGTTATCTCATTTTGTTTTAATCGCGTATTATAATTCTGCAAGAGGAGCCGTCTGTGAAAAATAAGTAAAAAGAAATATTGTTTGAAAGATTATTTTTGGGATGAGACAAAAAAATATTATCAACGTCAAAACAGTGAAGGGTTGTTATTTGTGGGTGGAGATATTCATCGCCCCAAGAAAAGAGGATAGCTTAGAAAGATAAGAAATTGCTGTAGTGTATATAATAATAATAATAATAATTAATATTATTATTATAATAATTATTATTGGGTTGGGAAGGTGATCCACTGGGAATTATGCAAAATATTTAATTTTGACCATACAATAAAATGGTATATGCATAAACTAGAATCTGTTCTTTGAACGAAACACATAAAATTCTCTGCGACTTTGAAATAAAAACGGATCACCTTATCCCAGCAAGAAGACCAGACCTAGTGTTTGATAAACAAAAAAGAAGAACTTGTCAACTGGTGGATTTTGCAGTTCCAGCAGATCACAGGGTAAAGCTAAAGGAAAATGAAAAAAGGACAAATATCTGGACCTTGCCAGAGAACTGAAAAAGTTATGGAATATGAATGTGAAAGTTATACCAATTGTAGTTGGGGCACTTGGAACGGTCCCAAAAGGATTGGAAAAGGGTTTGGAAAGTTTGAAAATCAGAGGAAGAATTGAAACCATTCAGAACACTGCACTGCTGAAATCTGCCAGAATACTCAGAAGAGTCCTGGAGACCTGAGGAGACTTTCTGTCACTCAAACTCCAGTGAAAGACCATCAGCTAACACTGATGTGAAAACTCAAAAGGAGTAAATAATAATAATAATAATAATAATAATCTGGAGAATCCTGGAGACCTGGGAAGACTTGTTGCCACAACAAATTTTGTTGAACTGTACAGACAATTCTTGTCGGACAAGTTTTTGGTTGATCCTTTTTAATTTTCGGGCTATGCTTTTGGTGTCGGGGTGTAACTGGTGTAACAGTCCACCAAAGGTTTCGATACGAGCACTTTCGGCAATACAGTTTGCCATCATCAGGTAGGAAACGATGGTATGGTTTCGTGTCTCGTTTTTAAGAGAACGAGTAGTAGCAAGGAATTAGAAGTGGAAGGTAATAACAATTGATAGTGGGAGATTGTAGGAATGGTAGTGGTTCGAGCGAACGATGAATTTATATATATATATATATATATATATATATATATATATATATATATATATATAACCTCTTCATGTTTAAAACTGGGCTATTTAAGCTTGGTATGACAATCAGTCTAAGA
The DNA here is from genome assembly GCA_023376005.1 of Doryteuthis pealeii. NCBI lineage: Eukaryota > Metazoa > Mollusca > Cephalopoda > Myopsida > Loliginidae > Doryteuthis > Doryteuthis pealeii. The sequence goes on along the minus strand of CM042149.1, from coordinate 99,950,159 downwards.
GAAGGGAAACTCTGAATTCAAGCCAGTTTAAAAAGTTGTTCTCCAGCCAAACCATGTTACGGAAGAAGTCCTTTTCTTCCTTGTTCACGCAGTGCCAGATGAAAACATTGTTCATATCGACTTATTCACTGCCGACTATTCTTTTTACCGTTCCAATAATTTATCTCACCTACTTAAGTTAACTTGCCAAAATAGTATTGTTTATTCAATAAACTCTACAAGTTGCCACTTGACTTACAGATAACGGGTTGCAGCATGTGACTAGATTGGATTACTAGAGTGAGTCATAAGTTTTGCAATATTTTGGTATGTGCTAGTTTATAGTGCGTATATCACGTGACCAAAGAAGTTTCAGCCCTGTCGACTACGGCTTTAGAATACAACAAACGCACCTCTGCAGACGGGTAAGATCCACCTGTTGATCGTAGGTAGCGACCCGTGACGTTTAAGGATGGAATACTGATGGATGAGCAGTCCATGACATGCGACACTGCACTTTGGTCCTTACTTAGGCTAGACGGGTGGTCGGAGCGGCCTCCTCCGATCAATCGGCTGGTCATGCCAATCCTTAGCACCTATATGATTGCCCCGACCCTATTGCCCTTATGGAAAGACCCATCCATTTTTATCATGCTAGAAGGCGGTGGCTGATGGTCTTCATATCCTAGGAATGAAAATTCTATCTGATGGTGAGGTTTATAAAGAAAAACTGAGTATCCATTAAGAATGAATTTGATTAAAAATTTTGCCGGCATTAAATGACCCACTGTGGTTGATATGCCGTAAAACAAAACAAAAAAAAAACAAGTTCAAGTCGTGGTGAAAGGCACCCGCTGTGATTGATAGTATCATGATAGCTGATGCGCTGAAACGTTGTGCATCGCTGTGCTCGGTGTATGATTTGAAAGCCGCACAGATGAAAGAACAACCTAGTCTAATCTGGATTTATATATAATTTATGAGTTTAAACTGGACCATAACGCCACGGTAACAAAAAAACATTTGTTGGGCAACGGATAAAAACGCAGCTGATCACAGTACAGTAACTAGATGGCTAAAGAAATTTTGCTCAGGCTACAAGAATCTTGACGATCAGCAAGATCAGATGTCTAAAACTGTAGATTCCTCCGAAGCCGGGTTCAAGCTATAGAGGAAAATCCGGCCAGAAGTACTCGGAGAGTCTCAGGTGAGCTAGGCATCTTCCAGTCAAATATTGTCCGTCACTTTCACAATTTCGGGAAAAGCATCCGGAGCTGCCGAATTGTCCTTCATATTAAATAAATATTAAAAACCTTTTGACCCTGCTGTCGCTATATCTTATTATAATGGAGATTATGTGTGTGTCTGTCTGTAACCGAAACTATATCATTACTAAAGTCACAGTTCCCTTAGTTATTTACGTTACGTTTTCTATGATTTTTACTTTTTATTTAAACCTCGATTATTAATAAAATTGTATTTGATTGTTAATACTGGCCTTATCTACATACTAATAGGCAATTATATTTATATAAACAACAAAATAGCAGTTTACAGTGAAAATGGGATGGCTAATTTGCACATTGATATTAAAAATTTGATTCTGATAAATATGGGCTCGGTATTATTGATTTCTAATTATTTTATTTCATTTTAATGAATATAAACAAAAATCTCTTCAATGAATCTTAAAAGAAATCCATTAACAAGAAGAAATAATTTTATGCTTCCTGGTTAGTTAAATTATGAAAATTTAGCAATGAAAGATGGGAGTGATGGAAGAGTAAGTTTCAGTTATTCTATTTTTCTATTATACCCCACTTCTGTTTCACATCTCTTGATCTTCATTCTTATTTAGTTTTATTTTATAATTTAATATGATATCTTATTAAATTAAAACTTAAATACTTGCACCCGGAGAGTGCATAAATTTGCTAGTTTAAACCAATAAATAACTGCCTAAAGTGAACGTAATACTGCGACTGGAGCTCGAACTCGCTTACAACGATATTGCAGTCCCGCACGTTAGCCGATACGCCAGCCCATACAAATTTGATAATTGTATTAGAGCAATAGTGAATATAATAGCGAAACCGGAGTTCGAACTACACATACCACGATGTCACAATCCAACACGTTAACCGCAACGCCATACTATACAAGTTCAGTAAAGTGCATTAGTTCCAAAGTGAACTTAATAGCATGACTGGAGATTGAACTCGCTTACTACGATGTCGCAACCCAGTACATTAGCCTCTGCACCATGTAGACCGCTCAGAATGAAGTAGTTAGATCGATAGGCCTAAAAATATGATTCCAAGGCCATGCCCCAAACCAAAATATTGGCAAATCTGGTGAGTAGCACTCGGAGATTATCAGGCGACGATCTCGGCAGTGTACTTCGTCAGCAAATGCATAATCAGCAAACGCATATGGAGCTGCTGAATTGAGCCTGACATTACCAAAATATTGCAAAACTTTTGACTTTTAGTATAAACGGCAATAAAACTGTTATTCCTAGTTTCCGGTTTTTTTGCATCCTATGTGCACATTTGGCGACCAGCCTGGCAGATCTATAAAAATGGCATCTGCAACTTAACAAATTGTTATGGCATTACAGACTTCTTTGAAATAATGTAACATAAGATGCACCAAATATGTTTATACTTTATAAATTGATTCATGGACGAATCTATTTTTAAAAATCTCTTTTGTGTTTTCTTTCTTCTCTTCTTTTTACACTTACTTTATTTTTATTTTTTTTATTTCTTATTTTTTTTACTTTTCTCTCAAACTTTATTTCGTTGTATTCTTATCATTCTTTCATTATTTTTTTTTCTTCTCATGATTTCTGGAATTCTTTTTTTCTATACATGTTTTTTTTTCTTCCTATGTTTTCTTTTTGTTCTTCACATACTTTCTTTCTTTCTTTCTTTCTATGCTTCTTTTTCTTCTCATGCTATCTTTCTTTCCTTCTCTTTCCCCCATACTTTTCTTTCTTTCTACTTACTCTTTCTTTCTTTCTTTTCCCATGCTTTCTTTTCTTTTATTTCTATGACTTCTTTCTCTCTCTCTTTCTTTCTTTCTTTCCGTGCTTTCTTTTTCTTCTCATGCTATATTCCTTTCTCTCTTTTTCCCCATACTTTATCTTTCTTTCTATTCACTCTTTCTTTCTTTCTTTTCTTTCTATTTTCGCTTTCTTTCTTTCTTTCCTTTTCTTTCTGCGATTTATTTCTTTTACTTCTTTCTTTCCATGTTTTCTTTCTTTTTATTTCCATGTTTCTTTCTTTCTTTCTATTGTATAATGTCGAGATGCCACATCTACAAACAATTATACTTACATAACGGCATCGTTTGATGCGTTAAATAACATGATAACATCACAAGCCATTAATAGTAGGTTCTGCCCTTCTAACGTGCCAAATGGATGTCTTTAGTGAATGATCTTCAGATGAAAATTGCCTCCCAAGATAATTCAAACTCAGACGAACAAAATCCAACAGTCAATCATCTTCCTTTGCATAATCAAATTTTTCTTGTGCCGGAGTATTGTCCTTGATTGATTGGGGTATTTTTACGGCAGGTTAACCTGTCTCGGGTTATTGTATACCGATAAGTTAAGGAACCATTTTAATTGTACGTTAATATTTTAAAAAAATCTTGTGTAGATGTAAGAGGGGAGTCAAAAAATAATGCCATTTTCTTTATTCCAAGTGAAGTTTAAAAAACAAAAAACTAAGGTCTACATTGAAACCCTAACGAGGCACAGAGCAAGAATCTGACAAGTAAGATCCAAATTGGCAATCGACAATGTCTCCTTCAGCATGAAAATACTCGACCACATACAAGCATCGAAACAAGGAGGAAAATCGCCTCAACTTTACAGCATCCCCCATACACACCAGATTTAGCACCTTCAGAATATCATTTCTTCGGTCCTATGAAAGAGGGTTTGAGAGGCAAACATTATTTCAGTGACGAGGAAGTGAAATCTGTAGTGAAGACGTGGCTCAAAAGACAGTCAACAGAATTTTCCGGGGCAAGCATACATGCTCTCATTCATGGGTGGAATATTGCTATGAGAGAAACTGTTCTATGTGAAGAAGTAGGGATATGATTCCCAGATGACCAGCCTCATTTTGATCTATGATACATGTTCCTGTATTGATAATTATACCTATTCTAAACAAAATGACATTACTTTAATTTTGGTTT
>CM042149.1:99935965-99938465 GCA_023376005.1 Doryteuthis pealeii | reverse complement strand
CTTACAGGTTGGTAGATGTTCTAATAAATGAGAGTGCAATCTATTATAGTCAACTAATTGACTCCTCTTACCACAAGAGCTTTATATCAAATATTTACTGTTTTTGTTCAATATACTATAAATATTATTTACTTTAATTAAATGTACTAGTACAAAATAAAAACACCCTCCGGGCGATGTAAAAATAGATTTTTGAAACATATTGCCTGAGGGGTTCGAGTAAAAAATTCAATGTCAGCGAGTTTGTACCCTAAGTAAGTAAAATCATCAAATTCATTAAAGGATTAAAAAATAAAACAATTTGAAATGTAAACTTTAAATATGTATTAAGATAAAACAAATTATATATAGATATATAATACCAGTCATGTATTTATTAAAACTTGTTTAAAAAAACCCAATGAGGACTGTAATGTTGCATGTTCAAACTTTGAGTGTATTTATTGAATGAATACACTCAAAATTTGAACATGCCAAAAATCGTAGAATAAATTTTATTCTATATCATGACGATTTTGGGTAATGTGATGTAAGCAGTGACGTAATTTTTGTTACAGACAAAAACCGGAAGCGAATCTCCATTATTAATAGATTTAAGCTTTAAATAAAACATTTACTTAACAAACCAGATCAAAATTCTCGGTAGCAAGATCTCATCTACTGAAAGTGGTGTCAACATACGCATATGTAAAACATGAACTGCTATTGACAGGTTAACGATTATAAGGAAAGCTGATCATTCTGATAAAACAAAACAGGAATGTTTCCAAGCTGTAGCCGAGTCAGTTCTATTGTATAGCTACACCTCTTAGAATCGAATAAAATGCTTGGAGAAAAAGCTAGATGGATGCTACGCGTTGTTTTGTACAAACCAAGTAGCCCTAAAAAACAGCACTTGCACGGTTACTTACCTCCTATCTCACTAACCATTCAAATAATACGAACTGCTGGAGAAGCACGGATGAACTCATAAGGAATGTGATCATATGGACTAATGTACATGGGCACACTAGACTTGGCCGACGAGCAAAACCATATTCATCAGTTCAGTGCCGTCTAGAGCAGTGGGTCTCAAGCTTATTATTATTATTATTATTATTATTATTATTATTTTTACATATCGGCCCCTTTAAATTCTATTTTACTCTGGTGGATCGCCCATAGCCACTCGATGTTTAAAAGTCCTATTATATCTATTACTAATGGAGATTCGGTCTTAATTTGTCTGTAACCGAAAATACATCACTGCATACGTCACAATACCGAAAATGGAAAAAATTATTTGCGAAATTTGTAATCAAGTTAAAAATATTATTTTTTACTCTCGCCATTATTTCAGTAACAATAATTTAACTAAAAAGTTTACAAATAAATAGATACCTAAAATTTATGTGTAAAATATTCAAGATAATTATCTAAATAATAATTAATAGATGCACGCAACATTTTATTTGTGTGGGACAGAATTAAATTTCCATTTTAAATTGTTTTTTTTTTTTACTGCTTTAATGAATTTGATTTTGCTTACTTATGATACAAAAGCCTTTAACATTGTATTTTTATTACTCCAAAATATTTTTGAAAGATTTTGCTCAGGCAAAATCTTTCAAAAATATTTTTTACACCGCCCGGAGGAGTTTTTTGTGCTAGTTCTTATAATTAAATTTTTGTTTACTTGGACAAAAAAAAAAATGTTATATGGTCACCGGGTGGTCATATGGCTCCCGGTTGAGAACCACTGGTCAAAAGGACCTACAAATCGCAATAGTCGATAGGGACGATGTGGACAAGCGTTGATGATGATGTTGATGATGCTGAATGCATTTGTTCAATATACGACATGTATCGTTTAGTTAAATGTATTTAAAGGTCACCGGGAAATATATTTAAAGGTCACCGGGAAATAAGATGCACAGTGAGGTAAAAGCTGTAGTCAACAGAGTCAGTTTGGAATTGGCTCAAAAAGTGAAGAACATTTTTTGCTCAGGACATCTAAAAATACAGCGTTTATTATTTTGCAGTGGAATGTCTGTTGAACACTTACAGGAGGTAAACTTACATCATTCACTGGACAGTTTACAACAATTGGAATAAACAAAGTTACAGTCAGCAAGGCTGTTTACAGGTGCAAGTGATCAAAAGTAGTAGAAAACCGGTACATTATTATTATTACTATTACTATTATTACTAGTACAAAATAAAAAAACACCCTCCGGGCGATGTAAAAATGGAATTTTGAAACATATTGCCTGAGGAGTGGGAGTAAAAAATTCAATGTCAGCTAGTTTGTACCCTAAGTAAGTAAAATCATCAAATTCATTAAAGGATTAAAAAATAAAACAATTTGAAATGTAAACTTTAAATATGTATTAAAATAAAACAAACTATATATAGATATGGGCCGGGTTAGCTCAGTCGGTAGAGCGTTCGGCTAGAAACAACAAGGTTCCTAGCTCGATACCGGTCCCCGCCAACTCAGCGTATGAGTAGCACAGGGATC
>CM042149.1:99885965-99930965 GCA_023376005.1 Doryteuthis pealeii | reverse complement strand
TCACATTTACCATGATTTTATTTTTATTTATACCTCAATTATTAATAAAATTGTTTTACAATACTTATATTGTTGACCATAACTACATACTATTAACATACAATTGTATTTATATATACAACAAAATAGTGGTTTACAGTATGAATGGGAAGGCTTATTTGCATATTGATCTTAAAAATTTGATTTTAATAAATATATGCTTAATATTATTGATTTCTAATTGTTTGGTTTTATCTTAATGAATATGAGCAAAAATCTCTTCAATAAATCTTAAAAGAAATCCCTTAACGAGAAGAAATAACTAATATTATTCTTTACTTCCTATTTTCACTAAACAGTTAAATTAGGAAAATTTACCAATAAAAGACGGGAGTAACGGAAAATGATGGAAGAGTTAGTTTCAAAGTTGTTCTATTTTTCAATCATACCCCCTCTGTTCCAAATCTTTTTATCTACATTCTTATTCAGTTTCATTAGCCTTTCTAATATGATATTTTATTATATTAAAACTTAAATACTTGCACCCGGAGGGTGCATATATTTGCTAGTATATATTATAGACATATACATTATATATATATATATATATAACACAGGCACATATATACAGATATAGTATATACACTGAAAATTAGACTCATTACATATACCAACAAAGAAGCATACACGGACTCCACAACACACACACACATATATATATATATATATATATATATATATATACTTGTTAGGTAGAAAGTTATTAAAAGGCGTCCTATCCATTGCGATACACCTCACCCCAGTTGCCTTGATGTCAAATATTTGTGTCCATTTGTGAAGGTTTCAAATTCTGGCTCCTTTCGAACGTATTCCTTTGAAAGTTCGCATTGTCCAAACCACTTTTCAGATCCACATGATATAAAAGTATTAAGTTTCGAATTCTATACACACGTTTCCTTTTCCAAAGGATTGTATTGCCATTCACGTCTATTTCGAAACCTCTCGTCAATTATGAACAATTGTCTTTCTTTTCGGCAACTTATCATGACTTCACGTCTTCGTACAAATACAATCATCCACTAAATGTTTTTCCTCAACCCCCTCCTCTTAATTCGTCGTCAAAATCTTCGGTAACTTGCACAATGACACTAACATCCATTAATAAATACAGTGACCGCTCTATTTTGTCGGCTACGGGCACTGTAATCTTCTTCGGCTGTCTCTTCGAAGCCGCTTATTACGCGCAGCTGTCAATCATACCGGAGACAAATCTACTCATGTCTAATCTACTTTTGTCAGCCTTTTCCAATCGAAGATTCTTGTAGAATAATCCTCGTCTCTTTTCTTTCTTTTCTATTGCTATTTTCTATTAACTTCATTTATCTGCACCAACTGTTCAATGACGGACTGAATACAATACAAATCAAATGTCTTTAACATATCTTATAGATGATCAAGCTTATTAATACATGGCTAACCTTTTTGCCGCCCTGTCGGCTGAGGCTGTAGAATACACTGACTGCACCATTGCAGAGGTGTAAAATCCTTCCAGATAGGGTTTGATGCTTAAGGACGGAATCCTAGTGGCTGAGTAGTCCATGACAACACTTCACTTTGATCCTTACTTAGACAAATATGATTTATTTGTTTGAATTTTTTTAGATGAGGTTTCATAATTTGTATTATTTAGATTTTCAGACTGTTGTCTTTATCTTTATTGTTGTATACATAGTTTCGACCGACGTGCTCTCCGGTCCTCTTCGGATGTTTCTTGTCGAACTCGGGAACCTCCTCGTTAAACTCGTGAACCTTCTTGTTTAACTCAGTAGCCCTCACGGAACTTCGATCTGAACCCCTTATTCAATCCACCGAGGTAAACTGTTCTCATTCCGCAAAGGATATAGGGGTTGATTTAATACAATTCTTGGTGACAATCGTCTGTAGGTTGCAGGTTCAATTCTAACCGAGAGTGAAAATAACATAGAATATTTAATATAGTTTAACCCTTGTATCCATTAGTAGCAGAATGAGAACAGTCTACCCCTGTGGATTGAATAAAAGGTTCGGTCCGAAGTTCCGTGAAAGTTCCCGATTACGACATGAAGGCTCCCGATTTTTAGGACAAGTTTCCCATAATCGACAAGAAACACCCGAAGAATACCGGAGGGTACATCGGCCAAAGCGTTGTGTACATAACAAGAAAGATGAGGACAGTCCAAAAATCCAAATAATCCAAATTATCAAGCTTCATCTAAAAAATTCAGACAAATAGATATTTTTATTCGTAGACAGTGGCTCAATTATACAGATTTTAAAGTTGGGCGTACAATTTTTGTTATTTTTGTCAGCGCCGTTCTACATGGTGGATAGGGCAGAAGCAAAAATTCCTTGTTATGGGGTGTGGGCATTTGTTTCAGCACCAGCAACATGTTATTCGATATTTTCTTTTCATTGTTACAAATTGTAAAACAAAATGAATTGTCAGAGGGAAAAAAAGACAAGTAAAAATTCAAAATTGCTTATTTTTATCACAGCAAACAAACAGTATTTCTGTCAATATACATATATCAAATTATCCAGATGATCCTTGTTGGCGAAACCTGGGTGGTTAACTTCTGTCACTGATTCGGTTCCCTAAACTAGCTCTACAAGTACGTATTGAGCACATTCCAATATATATTATCCCGAGTCATATGGTTGTTTTTTTTTCGACAGCGAAATTGAGACTCGTTCGGTATTTTTCTTTTCTTTTTTCTTTTCTTTTTTTTTTTTTGTTCGTTGAATTTTCCCCCAAAACTTCTACATGTTCGGGAGAAATTTGACAGCTTCATAAGAAAAAAGAAAAAGTGCTTGGTAGCTACAAAATTTAATGGATTGTAAAGTAATTCAACAGGCACGGAAATTACGCTACTGTCAACAAGTTTCACTCAAAATAACCGCTATTAGTGTCGATCACAGCCTCAATCCTGCTCTGAAACTTGGAGCAAGCTGGTGTTAACAGTTTCCTTGGAAAGGGTCTCAAAAACTACCTTAATTTGTTGATTAACTGGGCTTTTGTAGTATTGGCACGGTGATTGGTGTCTTTCTTAACAGGACCACATAGATAATAATCCATAAGGTTGGGAGTTCGGAGTCCAAACATTGGGACTGGTGTAGTCGTCACAATTCACCGACAACATATTTGGTTATTTTTCTACGTAGGTGGGAGGTATTGACGCACACTACGCATCATTTAAAAGCTTGGACCTTCCTCATTCATATACGTGATGACAGATAGAATTGATGACTGGAACCCAACTGAATTATACAAAAGAATAACTTATATCATGATGATCTGCGCCGGCCATCAAAATAAGGATGTTATGGTTGCTGCCCAATGCTCCCTGAACACTTTAAAACAATCGGGCATGAACTGGAGAATTACAATGGAGATTACGAGGCTGTGGCTAGAAGAAAGCAATATAACAGACGATCTGATTGCGTTCCTACATAAGATTTCCTCAAAATCTGCAGAAAATGAGTTGAAGGACCCTCAGATGCCTACGTGGAAGTGCTAAACACTGTATTCAAGCAATGGATAACAAGAATAACCAATGCTATGAAACTGTCAAATTTCTCCCGAACACCCTGTACTGTTCTTGGAGGGCTTTGATATTAAATAACCCATGAAGGTTGATATGCCATAAAACAAAGAAAGCAAATAAAACCAAAGGTCAAATTGATCGTCTGCCAAAGTTGGTACATGTAAATTCACGGATATATTTGAATTTCTGAGTTGATTTTTTAGAAGAGAAAATAAATTATACGTATTTGCACGTATTTATTATTATCTCGTATTACCATAGCAACGGATTCGCTCATTACTCAATTCCCCTAGCGAATTGTAATAGAGTAATCTGTTAACATGAAAAAATGTATGCATAGATAAACAGACTGACACACATATGCACATACATAAACAGACACACACACACATATATATATATATATATATATATATACATATATGTGTATACATATATATGTAATACATACATATATGTATATATATATACATACATACATACATACATATATATGTATATACATACATATGTATATGTATATATATACATACATATGTATATGTATACATACATATGTATATGTATACATACATATGTATATACATATGTATATGTATATATATACATACATATGTATATATATACATACATATGTATATATATACATACATATGTATATATATACATACATATGTATATATACATATGTATATATATACATACATACATATATATATACATATGTATATATATACATACATACATATATATATACATATGTATATATATACATACATACATATATATACATACATTCATATGTATGTATATGTACATACATTCATTCATATATATATATATATAGAGAGAGAGAGAGGGAGAGAGAGAGGGAGAAGAGAGAGAAAGAGAGATACTTTGCTACTCCACCCAGCAATTACCTGCTGAATTTTGTCGTTTTTAATAACACGTCTAAACGTATGCTCTTTACTCATGAGTTGATGGTGGTGGTTTATTTGGCAAATGTAACGATGAAGGTCAAATGCTTCTAATTCGGCAAATGCCTAAATAACTTCACCTTGAGAAAATCAAATCTTGTAAGGAAATGAACTACAAACCACATAGATACGCAATAGTTTCTTAAACTGAAACCACACTTTTAGATCACACACACACACACATATATATATATAATATATATATATATATATATATATATATATATATATATATATCCAAAGATCTGGTGAAGAAATCTTCCTTACGACGTAGTAATCTTTTTTTAAATGTCGTAGTTTGCAGAGCTCAATATGTGCTCTTATTGTCATAATGGGAGCTACTAGACAATTTCACTAGGTTCCCTGAAATAGTCTATAATGCTAAAAATCTAAATCTTCTGTTATTTTTCCCTGATATATATATATATATATATATAATCCAACAATATTAAGAAATTTGAAAAAAACAAGTGTTCCGAAAATAGGATGAATTTATTTATCGATGTTTAAACATTTCGGTTTCGTTAAACCTTCATCAGGATGTATCTTGGGGTGAAGAAATAGATGGATGTTTTATAGATGACAGGAGATAAAATCTTTATAAAATCTTTTTTGTTGTGTAACTGTATTTGTTCAGCGTTATATTTTTGAAAGACAAGTCGCGAATCGCACACGCGAAGATGTCATGACGCGTGACGCAACTCGAAGAAATGCATTCAACAAAAGACAAGAAAAAGTATTAATAGATTGATTTTATGAGAACAAAGGGAACAAAGTGGGAATTTCTTCACCCTAAGATATATCCTAATGAAGGTTTAAAGAAACCGAAATGTTTAAACATCGATAAATAAATTCATCCTATTTTTCGGAACACTTGTTTTTTCAAATTTCTTAATATTGTCGGATTTATTTTCCATATTTACTCCCATAATCTATTATCTATTGGCTCTACTTATTGTATTGAGCCCTTTAGTATATTTAACTTAGGGCAATTTTTACAGATTTTTTTCTTTTGGCCATTATGATAGTGCTGCATATGTTTTGGTCTTTTTTCATGCTTTTTTTCTCTAGGTGAAAATTCGTATTGTGCAATTACAATTAGTATTCACCCATAGCTTGAGGGTGAATAGTTGGATGCATACCTTTCCCAGTGGTATTAGCGCTATGTGTAATGCATACATCCTCATCAAGGATTTGAAATCGAGTCACCGAATCCATTTCCCACAATGATAACCACCCACATATTTCACTTTTATGGAGGTTATTCACTGAAATATTTTCACTAACCAACGTTTTTAGCTACATATCTACTTTAGATAGTTACAAAAAAATAAAGATTTAGTTTAGCTTGACTAATTGACATAAAGTAAGGTTTACATCGTAAATCAAACCCTTCACTAAAAGCTTTGAAAGTTTGGGAATTTATAAAAACTAACATGTTAAAACAATATAAACACAAAAAATTGATGGAAATAGCTTTGGCCGTCTTTGCGTTATGCGATGATAGACAGGCAGAGCAAAAAGTAATTTGGCGAATTAAACTAAGATGCCCTGGTAAGTCACAAAGTGTATATCTTAATTCTTTAAAGATTACTTTATATACACAGACTAATGTAAACTCTGAAAAATACTTATCTTTTTTCTAGATCAGGAAGAGACAGAGACATGGAGAGAGAGAGAGAGAGAGAGAGGGGGGGCAGACAGACAGAGACAGACGCAGAGAGAGGGGGGAAGAGACAGACCTAACACAGAGAGAGAGAGAGAGAAGAGAGAGAGAGAGAGAGAGAGAGAGCGTAGTAAAAAAAAACTGGTTCAGAAAAAGAAAAAAAAAATTATTATTCACAATCGCGAATCAAAATATTACAGACAGAGACAGAGGTGCAGAGACAGACCACAGAGAGAGAGAGAGAGCGAGAGAGAGAGAGAGAGAGAGAGAGAGAGAGAGAGAGGAGAGAGAGGGGGGGAGGGGTGATGTAGTAAAAAAATAAAAAACTGGTTCAGAAAAAGAAAAAAATTATTATTCACAATCGCGAATCAAAATATTACAGACAGAGACAGAGAGAGGGGTGGCAGAGAGAGAGAGGAGAGAGAGAGAGAGAGAGAGAGAGAGAGAGAGAGAGAGAGGGTGGGAGGGGTGGTGTAGTAAAAAATAAAAATGGTTCAGAAAAAGAAAAAATTATTATTCACATTCGCGAATCAAAATATAGAGTGGAAATGGAAAAAAAAATAGACTAAGTGGCTTTTTTTTCTTTTTTCTTTTCGTTCTTATTTATTTTGTATCTTAAAACATTTGTATTGTCAAGTTACAGGATTAATTAATTTTATTTCCTTTTTTCAGCTTGGGTGTTTTTTTCATTGGGACTTACTTTTAGAATTTTACAAAATGAAGTATTATAATACACAATACAAATTTAGTACTCACTCACTCTCTCTCTTCTATCTCTCTCACACACACATATATAATATATGTGTGTGTGTGTGTGTAAACACGGTGTGTTTGGATATGGCTTTTTGCCGACAATTTTTGGGAGAATATGTGCTTAATTTTAAGTCGTACCTAATTTTGAAAATAGAATTTAATAGACCGAAATGTACATACAGAGATTGATTTTTCTCGATTTGTTTAGCCTTACATTTAAATAGGCATTCCTGCCTAATTAATTAATTATTAATCAATTAATTTTCAAAATTAGGTACGACTTAAAATTAAGCACATATTCTCCCAAATATATATATATATATATATATATATATAATATGTGTGTGTATGTGTGGTGTGTGTGGTGTATTTGAGCAGCATTTTTCTTTAATGCATAAGGTGTTAAACAAGACGGACCTGTAGTGTCTGACGAGTTTCATTTCGATCTTTTCAAGCTTCCAGGCCAATTTCTTAATATCAGAGTGGAATCTGTTGATTAATACCCCAAATATATACATACATACATATATATATATATATATATAATGAACAAAACAGATGTCTTCTGTTTAACTAGTTTATTTACAAACTTTTCCAGCTTTCTGGCCAACTTTTTTTTATATTTGGATGGAATCCGTGGATTAGTCCGCCAAAGTTTTTTGTTCCAAGTACGTTAAGCACTTCCAAGTGCCATCTTCAGGGGGGTGGGTTGTGTTCCAGATTTTCCAAGTTAGTAGTAGTGAGAGTTAGTAGTTGAATTTGTAGAAATTATATTAAGAGGTGTGAGGTCTGGAAGGAGGAGAATTGGCAGGAAAAGGTTATAGGAATTTTAATATAATATATGTTTACAAGGCTTTAAATAGTGACTCATATATAAGTTTACACACCTCACGTATATATATATATCATTAATGTTAAATTGACGGAGTGGCCTATTGTCAGTATCGACCGGACAGCGAGAGAGTCTATCCCCTTTTCGCTAGCGATAGACCAGGGATTTTTTTTTTCTGAAGTGAAGCGTCACACCTACCGTCCGCTACCCACTTTACTGCACAGATCCGGTTACCCAATCTAAGCTACTCATACACTGAGTTGGCGGAGACCGGTATCGAACCAGGAACCTTCGGATTCCAAGGCCGGTGCTCTACTGACTGAACTAAACCGATATAACTATAGATATTATATTTCCGATACTCAATATTAATCCTCAGACGGGAGAATAGTAAAAAGTGGTTAGTCTAGTAATGTTTTACTATTCTATAATATCCATATTGTTATAATTTTATGTTTATACCTGCTCTGCTATTTTCATATATATATATATATATATATATACTTACCAACCCCTCCGCACGAGCAGGATGTGATACAAGGTCAATATATTAAGCGAAGATCAACAGCTTTTATTTCAGAGTTTTGCTTCTCCTAGACCGGTTGCCTTATCAAGGTTAAAGAGCCCAGTCTACCCTACTATTCACCCATAGCTGGAGGGAGAGTAGGATTCATACCTTTCCCAAGGGTATTAGCGCTAAGTGAAAATGCAAATTCCACATCCAGGATTTGAAACTCGGGGTGACGAGTCCATTTCCCATAACTTTAACCATTACACCACGCGCGCTTGTCTCTCTCTCTCTCTCTCTCTCTCTCTCTCTATCTAATATATATATATATATATATATATATATATATATATAATATAAAACTAACAGATGTCTTCTGTTTAAACTAGTTTATTTACAATATATATATATATATATATATATATTATTCACTCTCTCTATCAATCTATATATTTCACTCTCTCTCTCTATATATATATATATTTCTCTCTCTCCTCTCTCTCTCTCTCTCTCTCTTCTCTCTCACCTCTCTCTCTCTCTCTCTTCACTCTCTCCTCTCTCTATATATATATATATATATATATAGATACATATCTTTCTCTGTCAATCTATCTCTCTCTCTCTCTATATAATATATATATATATATATATCACTCTCCCTATCAATCTATCGATCTATTTCCCTCTCTCTCTCTCTTTATATATATATATATATTATATATATATATATATATATATATATATATCTTCCTCTATCATCTATCTCTCTCTCTCATATATATATATATATAATATATATATATATATAACTCTCTCTATCAATCTATTTCCCTCTCTCTATCTATCTCTCTCTCTCTATCTATCTCTCTCTCTCTCTCTGTGTGTGTGTGTGGTGTGTGTGTGATGTTTACAAGGCTTTGAATATTGGCTCATAAATAAGTGTATTCATGATGGCAAGACTCATGTGTATGTTCTTTTTAGCTAAACACAGGAATAAGAAATTGGGGAGATATAATCAAGATGTGCGTTGACAGTTTGTCCCGGTGAGTAACTGAAGTTTATGTGCGAGTGTTTTGTAATATAATTCCGAAAATAATGTCAAGAGACGATGGGTTGCGATTAGCTGGAGTGAATCATCTTTTACTTTATTTGGAAACTATTTGGGTTGCGTATTTGCAGACCGGAAGAAAGGGGAAAAAAATCATATTTAGAAGGAAGATGACACCGATATGGTCTTTCTTTTTTTTGTCAATATACGTAGGTAGGAAGATTGAATCCACATGGAAAGGGTTTTTTTAATTGATGGAGTCTCCCACTCTATGACATATAAGATAAAACTTACTCATATTCTAGAAACAACTGTGATTATTTGGTTTCTAGTCAAAAATATCCAGGGGCGAGCGAAAGAAATGAGCCAACTAACTAGAAAGTAAATAAATAAATATGTTGTTGGAGGCGCTTGGTGTAATGGTTACCGTTGTTCGAAATGGACACGGCGAGACGAGTTCAGATCCTGGATGCATAAGGCTAATACCATGTGGAAAGGCACGAATCTAACTATTCTCCCTCCAGCTGTGAGAAAATAGTAGGGCAGACTGGTCTCTTTAAACTTGGTATGGCAACCGGTCTAGGAGAAGGACAACTGAATTCAAATAAAAAGGGCTCTCTTCTCGTTAGTGAAAAAAACACTTTTTGAGTTCCTCCTATCTACAAATTAAATTAGTTTTTAGAAGGAAGATGTCATTTCCTAGCTTATATATATATATATATATATATATATATATATATATATAATATATTCTCTAACCGTAACATATTCTCTAACCGCAGAGTCAGAGGGGGACATTTAATTGATACATACTTACATAGATATATGTTTTTACAATCACCAGAGAACTCAATATATATATATATATATATATATATATATTAAATTATAAATTCATACAATTTCAATTCTAATATAGTTGTACAGCTTTAAATTACCAACTACAACTAACACTATTATTAATAATAAACAACTAAATGAACCATCAACCCAATCATCATCATCATCATAGTCATTATCAACGTCAATATTAATAAGAGCATTAATAATGTAAATAAAGTTATCATCAAACCTTTTTCCGGGAAATAACCGACAATTCCCAAATAGCAGAAATTCCATGTACTCACCTAAAAGAGAAAAGAATAGATAATTAAAGTAATGATATAAACATATAACATGAAAAATGATATTTTTAATTGCCGCAAGTAGGTTATTATCAATTATGACAACAAAAAAATAACAAAATCGAAACGATGCATGACATACTAATTCTAAAGTGATGGTGGACTTGGAAAGACGAATCACCTTATCCCAGCCCAAAGACCAGACATAGTATTAATTAGCAAGACAAAGAGAACTTATCAACTGGTAGATTCTCCAGCTCCAGCAGATCACAGGGTGAAGATGAAAGAAAACAAATAGACAAATAGCTGGACTTTACGAGAGAATTGAAAAAAAAAACAAACAACTGTGGATTATGAGTGTGAAAATGATAGCAATTGTAGTTGGTGCACTTGGAACAGTCCCCAAAAGTTTTACGAAAACAGTCTAGATGAACTAGCAATCAGAGGAAGAATTGAAACCATCCAATACATTAAATGTTATTGCTGCTCTGAAGGCCCAATCAAGAAACCTCTGCAGGAGCTAACTTAATTGCCGCCTGGTAGAGCGGCCCTTAAGCATGTATTGAGTACATATACATAATTTTATAGGAAGCGCGTGGTGTAATGGTTAAAGTCATGGGAAATGGACTCGTCGCCCCGAGTTCAAATCCTGTACGTGCTAATTGCATTTCCCTTGGGAAAGGTATGAATTCTACTCTCCCTCCAGCTATGGGTAAATAGTACGGCAGACTGGACTCTTTAACCTTGGTTAGGCAACCGGTCTAGGAGAAGGAAAACTCTGAATTCAAACCTGTTAAACTCCGCTTAAGAAATTGACCTTGTGTCGCATCCTGCTCGTGTGGAGGGGCTGGTAAATATATACACGTAATTTTATTAAACTTGAACAATATGTTTCAAACAATTAACAGTTTTCATGAAAACAAAAAATATAATTTGTCTATTTGGAAACTTATAGCAAAGCTTCATGATAAACAACATTTTTGGTTTTTCCATTCGGGATCAGTACAAACATTAAGTACATAGAATGTGTTGGGCGCGAGGATTCTGGATGCTGCGCAGAGGACCTCCGAGGGGCAATGAGTGATAGGGAAGGTTGGCGAGAGATTGTCATGGATATACGTGCTGCTTGCGTGACATGATGATGATGATGATGAGTTGAAAAAATCTGACACACTGACACACGCATTTATTTTTAGAAATACTGCAAACTATACATGAAGTAAAGTAAGTAAAGTCGACGGAGTGGCCTATTGTCGGTATCAGCCAAACAGCGAGGGAGTCTATCCCCTTTTCACTAGCGCTAGAACAGGAAGATTGTTTCTGCATCTGAGATGGAACGCTACAACTACCACCAGCTCCCACCTTTACCTCACAGATCCCTGTGCCACCCATGCTAAACATATACTAGCTAATTGAGAAAATGTGAAACACTGGCACACGGACACACTGACATTCGCATTTATTATTACTAGCAAAAATAAAAAAACACCCTCCGGGCGATGTAAAAAATAATTTTTTGAAAGATATTGCCTGAGGGGATGAGAGCTGAAAATTCAATGTCATAAAGTGTGAACCATAAGTATGTAAAATCGTTAAATTTATTAAAGGAGTAAGAAAAAAAAAAGAAAGAAAGAAAGACAATTTGAAATGGAAACAGTTCCGATAACTTTAAATATTATATTAGAATAAAACAATCTATATATAAATATATAACGCCGGGCATCTATTTATTGAAACAATGAGGATTGTCTAACGTTGCATGCTCACATTTTGAGTATATTTATTCTATGTTATGACGTTGGATTATGTGTTGGGTAATGTGACGTAAGCAGTGACGCAGTTTTTGTTACAGACAAAAAGAGAGAGAATCTCCATTATTAATAGATATTGCAAACTATACATAAAGTAAAGTAGATTTACGTTTAATCAATAGAAAAACAAACACTCGTGATTATAGTGGTTCCAGTAATCAAGTTATGGGATTCCAAAATTTATGCTATGCGTGGATTTAACTAGCATTATATATACTAGCAAATATATGCACCCTCCGGGTGCAAGTATTTAAGTTTTAATGTAATAAAATAGTGTATTAAATTAGAAAGGCTAATGAAACTAAATAAGAATACAGATAAAAAGATTTGAAACAGAGGGAGTATAACAAAAGATTTGAAACAGAGGGAGTATAATAAAAAACCGGAACAACTGAAACTTACTCTTCCATCACTCTCGTCTTTCATTGTTATTTTTTCTAATTTAAGTATTTAGTTAAAAGAGGAAGTAAAGAATAACATGACAGTTATTTTTTCTTGTTAATGGATTTCATTTAAGATTCATTAAAGAGATTTTTTGCTTATATTCATTAAAATAAAAACCAAACAGTTAGAAACCAATAATACTAAGCACATATTTATTAAATTCGATTTTTTAATATTAATATGCAAATTAGCCTTCCCGTTCACACTGTAAACCGCTATTTTGTTGTATATATAAATATAATTGCATGTTGTCAGCATGTAGACATAGTTAACAGTATTAATAATGTAAGACAATTTTATTCATAATTGAGGTTTAGATGAAAATAAAATCATGGAGAATGTGATGTCAATAACTAAGAGAATTGTGACTTTAGTAGGAATATAGTTTCGGTTACAGATAGAACAACACACAATCTCCATTATAATAAGATAGATATATATATATAATAAATAAGTAATCCACATTATATATATATGTATATGCAAACTATATATAAAGTAAAAGTAAAGTCGACCGAGTGGTCTATTGTCGGTATCAACCATACAGCGGGGAAGTCTGTCCCCTTTTAACTAGCGCTAGACCAGAGAGACTGTTTCTGCGTCTGAGATGGAGCGCCACACCTACCACCAGCTCCCCACTTTACCGCATAGATTACTGTACTACTCATATTATACATATACTAGCTAAATAGCCGCCCAATACGGTCGCGTTTAATCTAGTCAACTAATTTTGTCGCCATAATTTTGGTGTTGTTTGTTGTAGGCAAAATGTCTAAACTTGTCAAATTTTGTTATAAAACAAAGTTTTTTTTTTATTGATTTACGTTTAATTAATAGAGAAAAAAAAACTTGTGATAATAGAGGTTCCAATATTCAAGTTATGAGCTTCAAAAATGTATACAATATATATTTACCAACCCCTCCGCACGAGCAGGATGCGACACAAGGTCAATTTCTTAAGCGGAGTTTAACAGGGTTGAATTCAGAGCTTTCCTTCTCCTAGACAGGTTGCCTAACCAAGGTTAAAGAGCCCAGTCTGTCCTACAATGTATACTATACGGTGATTTAACTCATCTTAGGTTGTCTTAGTATTACTGAAATTTTATGAATAAGAAACATATCTTGTCATTTACCTAAGGTTTAAATTTCACGTGAATCAAAGGAAACTCTTTTCCAGTGGGGATTTGTACCCACACGGACCCCAGTGACCCCTTTGATCATTAAGGAAATATACTTATGCAAGTAAACTGGGTAATGTAATTTCAGAATATATGTGGTTATGGGGGTCGATCTCCAAAACCCTAGGAGGAGCCCGTAAACAAACAAAGACAGACGGAATAACAACTTGATATATATATATCTTATGAGATTAGAATATTTGATTATGCCAAAAGACACATGCACAAACACGCATGTGGTGCACATGCACATAAATCGCAGCAGGAAAATGGGGAAGAGAAATAGATGGATATATAGACAGAGGGGGGGAGAGAGAGAGGGGGGGAGTGGAAGGGGAGAAATATAAACGGAAACTCACATTCTAAAATAGCAGTCTTTATGCCACAAGATTTCATTCAGGATTATAGTGCACATTGTTAAATTGACATTGATACACTGCAAGATCTAAATGGATGGGGATGCTGGAAAAAGGGCATGCCCCCTCAACAGAAAGATATATATATATATATATATATATATATATATATATATACACAGAGAGAGAGAGAGAGAGGAGAGAGAGAGAGAGAGAGAGAGAGAGAGAGAGAGGGGGGGAATAGAAAGAGAAGAGATTGATAGTTTGATTATGAGAGAGATAAATAGAAAGATAGAAAGATTGATAATTTGATTATGAGAGAGAGAGAGAGAGGGAGGGGGGGAATAGAAAGAGAGAAAAATTGATCAAAAGGTGGCTGAGCCGGATCAACGCAAGGTATTTTACGTAAGGATGTTAATGTGAGGATTCAATAATAATGGATCTGCGTGACTAACTTTTCCCCCCTCACCATTCTACCAAGGCGGTGACAGGTAGCTGCTTCTAGTTATATCATAAAGGAACTATCATAGAAAAGTTAACATTTAAAAAAAAATTGAAAAAAGGAACATCTTGTATATTAAAGAAGGTTTGACTTTGGCTTCTGCCAATTAATGACTGCATAGTTAATTTGATTAGAACGGCTGTTGTGTCAGTACACACACACACACACACACACACACACACTTACATACACAGCTGCACGCTCATAAACATACATGTACTAAAATAGTACCCATAAATATGACCAAGTACCCATAAAACATTATATATACTAACAAATATATGCACCCTCCGGGTGCAAGTATTAATGTCATAATATATTACATTAAATTAGAAAGTCTTAAGAAACTAAATAAGAATGCAGATAAAATGATTTGAAACAGAGAGGGGTATAATCGAAAAATATAACAGCTGTAGCTTCCTCTCCCATCGCCCCCAACTTTCATTGCTAAACTTTTCTAATTTAACTATTTAGTTAAATTAGGAAGTAAAGAATAAAATTACAGTTATTTCTTTTTGTTAATTAATTTCTTTTAAGATTTATCTCCAAGATTTTTTACTCATATTCATTAAGATAAAATAAACTAATTAGAAATCAACAATACTAAGTACATATTTATTAAAATCAAATTTTAAATATCAATATGCAAATTAGGCTTGCCGTTCACACTGTAAACCGCTATTTGTTGTACATATAAATACAATTGCATGTTATTAGTACGTAGATATGGCCAGAAGTATAAATAATGAAAAACAATTTTATTAATAATTGAGGCTTAAATAAAAATGATTCATCGAGAATGTGATGTATGATAACTAAATGGATAGTGACTGGAGTAGTGATATAGTTTCGATTACAGACAAACAAACACATAATCTCCATTATAATAAGATATATATATATATATACAAACATTTATGTATATATGTATACATTTTTAAATAGATCACTATGTAGTGTATATATATATATATATATATATATATATATATATATATACACACTACATAGTGATCTATTTAAAAATGTTAACACCCTTATGGGAGCACCTTTCTGATATAATTTCAAACAGTCCCCACATGTTCACCCTCGCTGTCAACACATCCTTGTAGTGTCCCACAGGTAATTAAAAAAATATTAATATTTCTTAGGCGTATCTTTATTAGAAAAACAGAATTGATTTTGCGTCGACCTCCTGGGGAATATTCCAATAATGTGATCACAGGAATGGTGAACAGGCGGAGACTTTAAAATCATATTATCTTAAAGATACTCCCAAAGAAATGTTAACACTTTTTTCTGAAACACCCTGTAGAATTTATGTTCTTTCATTTCTCATGACAGTAAAACTAAAGTTTATTTTTCTGTCTGTCTGTACGTTTGTTTGTTTGTTTGTTTGTTTGTTTTTCTGTCCTCTCATTGGAGACGCTCGTTACCTTGCGGTTATCGTTGTAGAAAATGGACAAGGCGACCCGAGTTCATATCTTGAACGGGGCTGTTTGCATTTCACATAGCGCTAATATCCTTGGGAAAGGTAGGACGTCCCATCCTGGTGCAAAGGTTAAGAAGTTAGTCTCTCAGATCCATTACTACTCAATAGTGAGTTTGATTCTGACAGGGTGCCCATTACTAATGACATTGTAACGAACTGGCTGGATAAAAAAAACTACGCTTTGGAAAGCTATGAATCAACTATTCCCTCCAGCTATGTAGGGCAGATTGGTCTCTTTTATCGTGGTATCGCAGTCAGTATACAAGAAAATTCAAACCACTTGTAGACCTGGATAGGGATGGGTTCCATCTATCTGGATATCTGGCTGATTCTCTATGTTGTTCTGGTTTGATACATTGGAACTTCTTGGGAGTTCTTAATGTCTGTGTCCATTGTTATTTTTTATACGAACACGAAGGTTTCGATATTTTTCAGATGTCTTTATTTAACCCAAATTATGACATGCGGAAAAAAATAGCCATATTGGAGACACGTCTGTCCCCTCCAAAATCAACAGCCCCCTCTCTAAATTCCAATTCCTCCTCACGCTCCTACGCACCGAACTGACCAATCAGAAAACAGACATAAAATCAGTGAAAGGCCAAAGCCCTGTAAATTCAGAATACCGTTATTTTTTATTTTTACTCTATCGTAATGTAACAATTCTTTCCTACCTTCGTTCTGTTTACACGAGGGATTCTGTCGACCGATGCTCTTGCGTTCTCAGCTTTCTAAACAAGCCATTTATGATGGGAACTATTTATTTACCACGTATCCGGTTAGGCACAAGGTCCTATTAATGTGGGACCACCCACAAGCCGTGACTTATGGGTGGCGGGAGAAAAAATGCGTTGATCCCATCGGCATTGCCCCACAAGGATAATAAACCCAGCCCCGCCCCTTTAAATCAAGGGGGCAGGTGTTGCCTGGGGGGATTCTCCCTGGGATCAACGATAATAGCTTTTAAGGTCCAGCGGCCGAAGCATTTGGACCCCCGGTCGAAACTTGAAGTTCGATATGTTAGACATATCTAAATACCAATAAAAAATTATGATGGGAACTGTACTAGTTAACAAAGAATTGTGCTGACTATTCTAAGAATTATTCGGTCAGTTGAACTCCCTGTTATATTTACCAACCCCTCCGCACGAGCAGGATGTGACACAGGATGTGACACAAGGTCAATTTCTTAAGCGGAGTTTAACAGGTTTGAATTCAGAGTTTTCCTTCTCCTAGACCGGTTGCCTAACCAAGGTTAAAGAGCCCAGTCTGCCCTACTATTTACCCATAGCTGGAAGGAGAGTAGAATTCATACCTTTCCCAAGGGTATTAGCGCAAGTGAAATGCAATTAGCACGTCCAGGATTTGAACTCGGGGCGACCAGTCCATTTCCTATGACTTTAACCATTACACCACGCGCTTCCTACTCCACGTGACGTTTCGATCGATGTATTCTCCGGCATTCTTCAAGTGTGATATATACCTTCATAAGAAAAGTGACTCTTGTTTTTGTCTTTTTTTAGATCATACGAACAAATGCCAAGAACAGAAATGAGGAGATATCTTCATAAATGATAAACAGAATATATTCTGGGACTTTGAAATACATTTGTAAGATAAGAGACCAGATTAAGTATATTTATAAATTGTATATATTTTCACATATGGTATATTGTATATTTCACTTAGGGTAAATTGTATATTCCACATTCAATAAATTGTATATTTCCCTCAGATTAGATTTTTGTGTTTCTTTTCATCAACAATAAGTAAATTATGATTTATACGTCACGGAGGTGGGGCATCAGTATTTGGATGCTTAGGTGGGGCTTGGACCCAAAAAGGTTAGGAAACATAGGCAAGATTAATACACTTTTCATTGATGGCTTACAATTGTGCGCTTTCTAACAGAAAGTCAGTTGGATCATCTTCATGTCCTCATAATCCCAACGGGTATGGAAAATTACCCACCTCTAATTCTAACGACCTTTATTTAAAATTCTAACTACGGGTACATTCATAAATTATGACTGCACATGAATTATGTAATAATTTTAATATGATTTTGTTCCATATCAAAAAGTGAACATTTATTTCAAATCAAATTGATGGCTTATTGTCATTATTCTCGAGTTTAACCCTATGAGAAAATTTGAGGGAAGGTGGTGTGTCAGATGGGAAGCCATGTGTAGATTCACAGTTTTACTCTCAAATTACCCAAAATTGCCCGCAGGGTGAGTAACTGGCGATTTACTCAAAGGCTCACCACCCAAAAAAAAAAGAGGATGAAGAAAACAAAAGCGAGAAAAGAGGGAGAAAAAGAAAAAGAATTGTAGAATCTCTGGATTAAAGTGGCCAGTTTCAATGTTGGCTTTTTTTCTTTTCGTGATACTTTTAGTATTAATACAGTGTGAGTCCTTGTCCTTTTTTGAAAAAATTGATTCGATTTTATTGCATTTTTCTTTATCATCAAGAGGTGCGTTGCTGGCTACTTATTCCAGCTGTTTCACAAAATACCCATCGGAAAATTATGCATCCAAATAGTCTCCTTCAAGCTATGGTTAAATTGGAGGCAAGGCCGGGGCCTTTAACCTTGGTTAGGTAACCAGTCTAGGAGAAGGAAAACTGAATTGAAACCTGTTAAACTCTGCTTAAGAATTAGGCGCATTCTACTCGTGCAGAGTGATTGGTAAATATATTTACAGAAAATAAAAATGGTTATTTCCTAGTTGAGTAACATGATATTACAGGGTGACCCAAAAACAGAACCCAAATTATTTATTTATTTTCCCATTAAACTAACCCTAAACCCCAACCCTACTCCACCTATTTGAGTAACATGATGTTACAGGCTGACCCAGAAAAAACAGAACCCACAAATTTTGTAATAAAACTGTTAATTTTAACTAGGGGGGTTAGCGTTGTGGTTTAGGGTTAGTTTAATGGGAAAATAAATAAATAATTTGGGTTCTGTTTTTTCTGGGTCACCCCGTAATATCATGTTACTCAACTAGGAAATAACCATAAAAATTGTATTCTTTACAAATTTCTGGTGAAGCGTATCTGTTTGTACACAAGTTTGCATTCGTACTTTTTTTTTTTGTTTTTTTTTTTTGGTTAAACCATGGCAGGTAGTCAGAAGCCATTCAATCACCTGTACACAAACCTAATTCAATGTGACCCCCATCCATGTTGGGAGTTATTTTGTTATTGTTAGGACCCCCTTATACCCCAGGCCGAGATTGGGAGTGAGGCTGGGCGGGGTGTTTTTGATTAGGCGGTAACTTTGTTCACTCACAAGACTGTTACTTCACACGTGTGTTTATCTCTTTCACAAAGGCTGCTTCGGTATTTGAAGTTGAGCCAATCAAGAAACATTGCTCGGTTTCCTGTCAGATGCCAAATGACTGATGTATAGAAATCTGTGTCTTTGAATGTTCGAAGGTTTTCCTGTGTTGCCCTTGGCGTGCCAGTGCCAGAACAGCAGGAAATATCTCATCGGATTCGGACAGAGTGACCTCAACTTCCCACTCTTAGTGTTAAATACTTTACAGATTATTTGAATTCTTATTCATAGTTTCTTTCACTTGAAGCAAAAGATTTTTTTGTTGTAGAATAAAATGTTAGAAGTAGAATTTTCTATAAACCTTTTGAAATTGTTGTATAGTTATGCAGAGATGCTGATAGAGACGCGTCATGCGTCCTTGACGCACAAAAAATCTAAAAGGACGCAATAAAATAGTATCCATGCATCCCATTGTTTTTCTTTTTTTCTTCCTCAAAATTTCAAGCTAACTGTAAATACATTTTAATAGTTTCTTAGAAATGAATTACACAGGATGGGTTACAAGGTAGAGTTAGAAGGCTTTAGTTGGGATCCATTAATTTTCCCGGAGACTCATTCAAACAAATATGTGCGTCCCAGGACCCATTAAATCAAAAAGCTATCAGCATCACTAGTTATGAATCGAAACCAAAATTATTCTATTTTTATTTTTGAGTAATTTTAGTGGTTTGGTGTTGGGTGGTTGGTTGGATTTTACGACATGTCAACCCTTGTTGAGTTATTTTAGGCCAAAGACATTTTATTTTATTCATTTTTGATGAGTATTGAACAATTTTTTTAAACGCAATTTTTTAATACTCATTTTTTATTCAACCATAGATGGGACTTTAACAGGTACTACTCGTGTCAGAGTGGACCTGGAAGTAATGGCAATGAAGGGGTACTCCACACTCCTCAGAGCTTCAGAATTGGAAATTCACCAGTAGATGTAGTTTAACGTTATACCAGGACAATTTATTGCTTTGGTTTATTTGTTGAACGGCATATCAACTCTTTATGGATTATCTGATGCGAAATTTTCATTCATTTGTAAATGTTTGATTGCAATAGAGCAAAATAAGAGAGCGGGGGAAGGTGAGAGCGAATAAGAAGAGGAAAAAAGAGGAAGAAGAGGAGAAAGAAAAAGAAGATAAAAAAGAGATGAAAAAAGAGAAATAAGAGAAGGGGAGAGTGACAGAAAGAGAAAGAAAGGTGAGAAAGAAAGAAATATGAGAAGAAGGAAAAAAGAAAGAAAAAAAATAAGAAATAGAGAAAGAAGAAAGAAAGAAAAGAAAAGGTAAAAGAGAAAGATGAGAGGAGAGAAATAAAAGGAGAGAAGAGAGTGAAAGAAATGAATAGGAAAGATAGACAGATAAAGTGTGAAGAAGAAGAAGAAGAAGAAGAAGAAGAAGAGAGAGAGAGAGAGAGAGAGAGAGAGAGAGAGAGAGAGAGAGAGAGAGAGAGAGAGAGACAAGGGAGTATTTTATTCATGAACATACAGGATTTATAAGGTTTAACTTTAAACTATTACATATACTATATATATATATATATATATATATATATATATAAAATTGTAAATTCTGTCTCTGTCAAGATATTTACTTCTGTAATTGAGACGATTTTTTCTGCATAAAATTGTATTAATATTGATCTGAGAATTTATTTATTCATAACAAACATTGCACATCAGTTTGAAATACAGTGACGACCAAAATAAACAAGACACCAAACTAATAAGATAATATATACACTGAAAATTGTGATAGTAGGAGTCAAATGGTTTGGCGCAGTAAATTTGATAAAAATCGATAGAAGACTGAACACTGAAAAATGTATTTCTTTTCTAAGATGACGTAGCAGAAGGCGAAAGATTTCATCATGACTGAACGTCTAGTCATACATCAAGTACAACAAAAAAAAAGCTTCCTTACTGATGGAGACAATAAAGTATTACAAGACTATAAGCGGCTACCCGTGGTGTAATGGTTAAAGTCATGGGAAATGAACTCGTCGCCCCGAGTTCAAATCCTGGATGTGGTAATTGCATTTCACTTAGCGTTGGGAAAGGTATTAATCCTACTCTCCCTCCAGCTATGGATACATAGTACGGCAGACTGGGCTCTTTAACCTTGGTTAGGCAACCGGTCTAGGAGAAGGAAAACTCTGAATTCAAACCTGATAAACTCCGCTTAAGAAATTGACCTTGTGTCACATTCTGCTCGTGCGGAGGGGTTGGTAAATATATATATAAGCGGCTACCCGGCGTTGCCTGGGTAGAAGGGGTATAATAAAAAGTTAGTCTCGCAGATCCATTGATTATTTTGATCTTACATAATTGATTTATGTTTTAATCACGAACGCTACCAATGACTTTCCCTTCTTACTTTTCAAATCCTAATTTTTAAATATTTTCCCAGATATAAATAAAATCTTAATTATTTTTGCACAAAACGCAAGCTCTGGTGATAGTGAATGTGTATATACATGGAAATACTCCAATACATACATACATACATAGATACAACTGGCCTTTATATATGTCTAGATGACCATGTCCCAAATCCCTGACCTTAACACAATCAAATCAATGAAGAAGACTTTTCTTTTATTTGGTTTGGTCACAACTCATCTATCATGTATAATGATATGTCAGCATCTTGAGTCGTGTGAATTATATTTGATTAATGAGCATTTTGATCATTTAATAGGAAAAAAGCGGACGAAAACCCACATAAAAGGAACACGCATTTTTATCCGGCAGAGAGTAGTCGGATGATCAACCAAAGCGTTCAAGGGTCCCTGCTGAAAAAAATTCGAAGTCCCTCTTTCTATCCCAAGTCTGTGTTAACTCGTAACTGTTGCTAACAATCAAAGGATATTCACTATATTTTGTTGTCCGAGATATTTTCTATTAATGTGTCTATTCTAGACGAAAACGGCCACTTCATCTGATTATGTGTTTAGACACAAGCGATGATCTAAGAAACGACATTTACAAACCAACCAGACCCTGGTCTAAGCCTCAACGGTACATGTTTATTTTGGAAGTCAGGTTGCACTTGACCTGGTATCAGCAAAGTTCACTCGACTGAAGACGCTGACATATCGTTACACATGGCTTGCGTGAGAATGGTCTGGCGGAACCCATCCCTATCCAGGTCTACAAGTGGTTTGAATTTTCCTTCTCCTATGTCGGTTGTGATACCTTGTTTAAAGATCCCAATCTGCCCTACATAGCATAGAAGAGGCCACACAGTAGGGAAGACAAGATGGCTAAGAAGACAGAATGAGATAAATAAAATGGCATAAGTAGTAAAGGGCTATACAACTGAAAGAAAGAAAGAAAGAAAGCGAAGGGAGAATATGTTGAAAGCAAAGGGAAATAGAGAAGAGAAAGAACATGAAATGACAGAGAGAGAGAGAGAGAGAGAGAGAGAGAGAGAGAGAGAGAGAGAGAGAGAGAGAGAGTGTGTGTGCGAGATAGATAGAGAGATAGAGATAGAGACAGAGACAGAGAGATGGAGAGAAAGAACATGAGAAAAGTGAAAAAGAGAGAGAGAGAGAGAGAGAGAGAGAGAGAGAGAGAGAGAGAGAGAGAGAGAGAATGTGTGTGCGAAATAGATAGATAGATAGAGACAGACAGACAGACAGACACAGAGAGAGAGAGAGAGAGAGAGAAAGAGAGAGAGAGAGAGAGATTAAATAGTGTGTTCAACATAGTTATTATTAATGAAAAAAATCAAATACATTTACATTTCTGTTAGATTGATTTTTTTTAAGATAAACCAATAAATACATTTACATATGCGGGTCGGCTGAAAAGTTTCTAACCTGATCGAGATACTCTCAAGAAAATTGACAAAATGAGGTTTATTTTTTAACCTAGATCCCTTGTCGTTCATTCGCTTCATCTATTAGTGTTTCAGTGCTCAGATCTCAATAGTAAAAAGTCACCAACAACAGATGTGGCGTCATCAAATGAACTTTTCAGTCTATTAACTTTTCAGCCCAACCTCGTATATTTAATAACTAGTTTAAAAGCCGCCTATAAGGCAGCAACTAAGCTAGCTACTGCTGAGGGCTCTAGATAAAGCCTTTGATCCAACAATGAAATGCGTTGAGTACATATTAGATTTTATTAAATTTGAACAATGTTTATAAAGTTTTAAAAATAGTTAATATTATTTGTATTATTCGGACGATTGTCTCATCTTTAATGTTATCTGTACAACGTTTCAGTCGATGTGCCCCCGGCCTTCTTCAGGTATTTCTTGTCGGACTCGGGAACCTTCTCGGACTCGGGAACCATCTCGAATTCGGAAACCTTCTTGTCGTAATCGGGAGCCATCGCGGAACTTTGAACCTAACCCTTTATTCAGTCCACGGGGTACAGATGAGGACAATAGTCCGAATAATACAAATAATACTAATTATCAAGCCTCATTCAGAGAAATTGAAAATAGTTATTGTACAAAAAAAAAAATCACCGAAAACAATCGCAGTTATTAAATCTTGGGAATCCGAAATTTCAGGATTACGGCTCCGGATTTGGCCCAGAATGTTTTTAATTTGCTCGCAGAGTCAGCCTGATTCCAAAATGGTATGATATGTTAGGCTACGGCCTATAGGAGTAAAAATTAAAAAATATGACACACTGACACACTTACATTCGCATTTATTATTAGAGAAGGTTGAGTAATGTCTCGTGTTACTATAACAACATAACTTTTCATTACTCTGTAGGGAGGTCTGGTTGTGTTACCGACAAATATATAAAGTTACATTGTATTTTATATATAAATAATTAGACAAACACCCATCCAATAGTGTATACTTTTTTGCATTTTTTTTTAGCCTGTATGTCATACTATGTGTGGGTGTCATTTCCATTGCTATACTGGTGACACTTATTGGGTCCTTTTTTTTATTACTTGACTTGACGTCATTTATACACTTGTTTCGGGCTGTTCTTCCCAGTGATTCTGTTTCGGCTTTTAGTACCAACTGCACAGACATGTCAAGGTTATTTTATTCACTATTTCTTTTGTTTGTCGCCTATATTCAACACATATTTGTTTTTCTTGTAATCTTTTGTTTTGTTTTGTTGTTTTGTTAAATTTTCGTTTGTTTTTCTTTTGTCGGAAATTCTAAACTTTCTATTTATTATTATTTCTTGTCTACTTTGTTCCGTTTGTTTTTTTCGCCCTTAGAACTTTTCTGTGTTAATTAGTAATCTACTGACTTCTTTTCTCTTTACATAGCATCTGTCTAAATAGTCTTTTGGTATAAGGCGTTGTCATTAGTTTCATAGACTGTCTATTCGTACCTAATTACAGTTTTCAAAAGGGTTCAGGGTACCTAATTAAAGGTTTAATAAGAATGTACCGTACCTAATTACAGTTTTCAAAAGGGTCCAGGGTACCTAATCAAAGTTTTGAATGTATCGTACCTAATTACAGTTTTCAAAAGGATCCAGGGTACCTAATTAAAATTTTAAAAAGAATGTACCGTACCTAATTACAGTTTTCAAAAGGGTTCAGGATACCTAATTAAAGGTTTAATAAGAATGTAGAGTACCTCATTAAATTTTTTTAAAAAGGTTTGCGTACCTAATCAAAGTCTTTAAAGAAAGTGTGGAGTTCCTAATTAGAGTTTTTAAAGTGTATGAAGTACCCAAATAAAGTTTTAAAAAGAGTGTAGAGTACCGAATTAAATTTTTTTAAAGTGTTCAGAGTGCCTAATTAAAGGTTTAAAAAGAATGTAGAGTACCTAATTACAGTTTTCAAAAGGCTTCTCCCATGTCTATAACCTTGCTGATGAGACCTAATAGGTCAAAATGTACATACAGGGATGGACATTTTCTCGATTTGTTTAACCTTACATTTGAACATATATGCCCGCCTAAATTCATTTATTATTAACTAATTAATTTTCAAAATTAGGTATGACTTCAATTAAGCACATATCCTCCAAAAATTGTCGGCTAAAAAGGCCATATAAAAAATAAACACATTGTTTGTTTACTTACTTTCATATATATATATATATATATATATATATATATATATGTATGTATGTATGTGTGTGTGTGTGTGTGTGTGTGTGTTTGTGAAATAAAAGGAAATTAATCCGACAGTGTGAATTTGATATATCAAAAAAACAAATGATGTTTACAAATGCTTGGGATCATCAGGAGAGAATGTGCACCGTTTCGAGGCCTTCCTCTCAACGGTTTTAACTGCACACTGGCCCCCCTCACTGATGTGAGGTCCCTCGGAATATCTGTATCAACCGTGTGTAATAGATCGGTCTTCAACAAAAGTAAAACGGGATGAAATGACCGTTAGAAGAAGAATGCGCAAACAGAACGCTGTTAGTCAAAGTTGGAATTTTTCAAAAAATGCGTTATCTGTATTAAAAATAAAATTCATTTTATTTTTAATTTTTAAAATTCAGAAACATTACAGTTTCTAATAAGTCTCAAAAGAGCCTGATGTAAAATTATTTAAAAAAGTGTATAATTATATAAAAAGTGTATATTAAGTATCAAAATTGTTCATAATACACTCCAACTATTAAATAAGTAACCAATAAGTGTAGGTAAATCCGTGGTGTTTGTGGATAATTATCTTCAGAGGAGTAAACATCCATATGTATTGTTTTTTCGTAGACAAGTATGTGAAATAAAAGGAAATTAATCCGACAGTGTGAATTTGATATATTGAAAAAACAAATGTTTACAAATGCTTGGGATCATCAGGAGAGAATGAAACTGTGCACATTCTCTCCTGATGATCCCAAGCATTTGTAAACATCATTTGTTCCCCCCCCCCCACATATATATATATATCAATAAAACTATGTGTGTACTTCATTATCGGCAATACTGTATGTATTTTTTCCTTTGATTATGTGTCAAGTGTTTAGTTTTGTTTCCACAAATTTTAGATTCTTCTGGCATATTTTAGTGATTATGTTTTCCTTTCGTTTCCCTTTGCTCTATAATATCACTTCCTGATCCTCCTGAAATTCTTTTTTAATAGTCAGTTGCACTAAGCGTCCTAATTATATATATTTTTCTTTGCTGGGAACTTCATTTTCCGTTTCCTCCTTCATATTTCGTAATTTCTATTTACTTGCCATCATCTTTACTGTGAACATTATTCAGACGCTAAATCTTGTATTTTTTCTATTTGCTTCATTAACGATGAAGATATAAAAATAAGAAGAGTAAAATGTGCTCGATGGTATTATGGCAGAGCAAGATATGAACCATAAAAAATATTCACATTATGAAAACTAAAAGTCCATTAGTTTAAGTCTCATGTGGTTAACACGATCATCTTACAGTCTTAGGATTGTACAAACCACATGAAAGTTAAAGTAGCGGACTTATAGTGTCCACAATATATATATATATATATATATATATATATATATATATATATATATATATTGCTTACGCGTTTTTCAAGGCAAGTGTTTGGTTTAAAAATCGCATAGGCGAGATACTTACCGTTTACTCTACTGTTCACTACCCTGACTTTATATATATGTGTGTGTGTGTGTGTGTGTGCATATATATATATATATATATATATCATCAGTCATGCATACAGCAGGGATTTTCCTGACCCTCTCTCTCGCTACTCACTCCTATTGGTCATCGCTCCTCATAGGTCCTCATCACAGCATCCAGTATATACACAGAGCTGATGAGAATACATTTTTGCTGGTCAGTCAATAAATAAATAAATAAATAATATATCAGTCAAGAGTGGTTCCCCTTTGTTTATGTTGGATTTATAGAAAATAACCATATATATATAAACGGTAGAAATAAAAGGTTAAAAATCGAGATGCGACTATCAAAACTGAATTAAAGTAACTTCTAAAATCAAAAACGTTAATAAAGGAATAAAAGAAATATCTACTTACGTACATACATATATTTATCGAAAGTCCCTTAATCTTTACAAATTCTCTGTTTTCTCTTTCTTTTTTGTAAACTTTAGTTTAACATTTAAATGTAAAATGTAGCAGTTATGAAAATTATCTCTCTGCAAATTTTGAAAAAAAAGGAAAGATGTATGTAGTGATTTATAAAATTCTAAATAGTACAATACATGATATTAAATAAAACACACACACACACACACACATATATATATTGTTTTGGTGGTTGGTTTTGAAGGCTATCACAATGCAAGTGTAAAGAAAAATAAGGTAACTATGCTGTTGTTTGTTTACCTTTGATAAGAATAAACCCCAGGTTAACAAACAACACCCTAGTTACCTTCTTTTTCTTTACACTTGCATCGTGATAGCCTTCAAAACCAACCAACAAACCAATATAAACACAATGCTTCAAGCAAATTACAAAACCATTATATATATATATATATATATATATATATATATATATATGGTAATTGAATAAATAAATATATATATATATATATATATATATATATATATATAAAGAGAGAGTGAGAGAGAGAGAGAGAGAGAGAGAGAATGGGGGTGAAACAAAGAGTTAGAGAAAGAGAGAGATAGAAAGAAAGAGAGGCGACGGGATGAAGTGACACAAACAAGAGCTTATTACCGAATAATATATTCCATATTTGTAGATTATGTATGCCGCTCACTTACGAGAGGCCAAGTTCGTTCATTGTTCAACAATTAACACATGCGGCATAAAGACACCATTACAGTCAGTCCTCACTGAGTGACAAATTCGCACAACATAAAAAATGTCTCCCAAGGGACTCACTATAGTTTAGAGTTTTCGATTGTATTACTTCATGATAGTTTAGCACGGAAAACGGACAATGTTGATATCAAGAGACGGAAAGCAGATTCTGTAAGTTACAACTTCTTTTCCTGACATAATTCACGACCTTGTGAAGATGACATGACTTTTCTAAGCTCGATAATTGTAGGGCGGGATTTTCTCTTCTCAAAATTCATGGACGACATTATTTACCAAAACAAAGAAACTTTACTGTCATAGAAAGAGAAGGCTATTGCACATTTGTAAAAAAAAAAAACTACGATATCTCTAGACTGTAAACCATATACTCTGCGAATGTAACAAACTAGCTCAACGAGAATACAAAACTAGACACGACTGGGTTGGGAAGGTGATCCACTGAGAATTATGCAAAAAATTAAATTTTGACCACACAACAAAATGGTATATGCATAAACCAGAATCTGTTCTTGAGAACGAAACGCATATAATTCTCTGGGACTTTGAAATAAAAACGTATCGCCTTATCCCAGCAAGAAGACCAGACCTAGTGTTGATAAACAACAAAGAAAGAACTTGTCAACTGGTGGATTTTGCAGTGCCAACAGTTCACAGGGTGAAGCTAAAGGAAAATGAAAAAAATGGACAAATATCTGGACCTTGCCAGAGAACTGAAAAAGTTATGGAATATGAAAGTGAAAGTGATACCAATTGTAGTTGGTGTACTTGGAACAGTCCCAAAAGATTGGAAAAGGGTTTGGAAAGTTTGGAAATCAGAGGAAGGATTGAAACCATTCAGAACACTGCACTGCTGCAATCTGCCAGAATACTCAGAAGAGTCCTGGAGACCTGAGGAGACTTGCTGTCATTCAGACCCCAGTGAAAGACCATCAGCTAACACTGATGTGAAAACTCAAAAGAGTAATAATAATAATAATAATAATAATAATAAAATAATAATAATAACCGCTAGCTAAGGTGGGTTTGAAAATCTCTCATTGAGGGAAATAATAAAAATAATTATTATTTTGCAGTTCCTGCCGACCACAGGGTGAAGAAGAAGAAAAACAAAAGATAGAAAAATACCAGGACCTTGCCAGAGAATTGAAAAAAAAAACTGTGGAATATGATGGTCAAAGTAATACCAATTGTAGTTTGTGCAGTTGGAACAGTCCTAAAAAGCTTAGAAAAAAGCCTAGAGGAACTGGAAATCAAATGAATTGAGACCATCCAGACAACGGTATTGTTGAAATCGGCTAGAATACTCAAATAAGTCCTGGAAACCCGAGGAGCTTGTTGTCATTCATACTCCAGGGGAAGACCAACTGATAACCCTGGTGTGAAAAACTCACAAGGAGTGACACACAAGCCTGAATCTGTCCATATATGATAATATAGACTCACAAAGTTATTGGTATATACAGAGGTACAGACGGATCACCTAATCCAGGCTAGCAGACCAGGCCTAGTTTTGATTGACAAGAAGAGGAATACTTGTCATTTCGTGGATTTTGCCGTCCCGGGCCAATCACAGAGTGAAAATGAAAGAAGCGAAAAGATTGACAAATACTTGGACCTTGCCAGAGAATTGAGAAAACTGTGGAACATGGGGTGAAAGTCGTACCAATTGTAATTGGGGCACTTGGAACGTTTTGACTAACTGCCCGAGTTATACATCAAGCGCGTGGTGTAATGGTTAGACCGTAAGAAATAGACTCGTTAACCCGAGTTCAAATCCTGGACGAAGCTACAGTTCACATAGAGCTTATACCCTTGAGATAGGTATGACTCCAACTATTCTCCCTCCCAGCTATGGGTAAAATAATAGGGCAGACTGGGCTCTTTAACTTGGTTAGGCAACCAGTCTAGAGAAGGTAAGCTCTGAATTCAAACCCGTTAAACTCCGCGTGAGGTGGTCACTATTAGAATAGGCTCTGTCTTGATTAGTGATCTATTTCCTTAATTCAACCCTATTAATGTCTGCTTTAAAATTGACTTTGTTATATCCTACTCGGGTGAAGGTGGTTAATTAATTCAGCCTTTGAGTATGATGTTTTAATTGTTAAAATAAAATTAAATCTTTCTGGGACACCTGTGTGCAAGTGGAAGTGAAATGTTTAATGCCTTTCTTATCATTTCAATTAAATTAGTTGGAGGTGCGTGGTGTAATGGTTAGGGTCGTAGGAAATGGATTGGTAGACCCGAGTTCAAATCCTGGACGAAGTTACAGTTCACATAGCGCGCATACCCTTAGGAAAGGTATGAATCAAACTACTCTCCCTCCAGCTATAGGTAAAATAGTAGGACAGACTGGGTTCTTTAACCTTGGTTAGGCAACCAGTCTAGGTAAGCTCTGAATTAAAACCCATTAAACTCCGCGTAGTGTGGTTACAACTAGAAACAGGCTCTGTCCTAATTAGTAATCAATTTCTCTAATTTATTTGTTTTGTGTTTGTTTTACGGCATATCAACCTCAGTGGGTCATTTAATGCCGATAAAGTTTTGAAATAAATCAATTCTTAATGGATAATACAATTTTTTTATAAATACATTTTTCTATTTAACCCATAGATGGGACCCTAACAGGTACTACCACTCCGGGTCAGAGTGGACCAGGGAGCAATGGTGATGAAGGGGTGTTCCACATTCCCCAAACCTCCAAAACTGGAACCTCACCATCAGATAGAGTTTAACGTCATTCCCAGGACATGTAGACCCGCAGCCACCGCCTTCTAGCACCCATATGATAAAAAGGGGTTGGAGCTTGCCATAAGGCAATAGGATTGGGAAAATCATATAGGTGCTAGGGCTTGACGTGACCAGCCGATTGATCGGAGGGGGCCTCTCCGACCGCCCGTCTAGCTCTCTAATTTAATTAGTAAGTATTAGTATACATACTAATGAATGAGGTGGTATTTACTGACCGTCTCAATGGTGTGAAATAAAGAGATACGCGTACATGGTATCGGGGGACAAAAATTAACTCCTTTGGTATCCCCCTTGAGGAACACCTCAAACATCAAAGATTAAAATTGACCCTATCCCCTTAATGCAATGGAGAAGTGGTGCCTGGTAGGGGAAGGGGGCTTCAGAATTTAGGTCATATAATAATAGGTACCGAGCCACGAAGAATCAAAGACATTCATGGACCTGATCTAATAATGGCCAACGACTGTCTCTTCAAAAACCGAAAACTTAAACATATGTTGATATAAATAAAATAAAAAACTGAAACCCTAAACAAAAGAAAAAGAATCGTGACAAATACTTCACACACGAGTACACATAAATGCCCACACATACGCATACATGAAAAATACAAGACTCTGTGTGTTGTGTGTGTGTGTGTGTGTATCACAAATATACATAAAAAACACAGATGTTAGTTGAGAGATCCATAAAATACAAAATCTTCGCAAACACATCCACACACACACACACACATATATATATATATATATATATATATATATATATATATTATATATATATATATAACGCATGTTATTTAAGAGGTACATACAGGCATACAAACAGTTTCGAACGTACACGCGTACGCACATATTCTCTCTCGTTCATTCTTTCTCTCTATCTCCGCCCTCCCCTCTCTCTATTTATATATATCACAAGTACACACACACACAAATTAGTTAAGAGGTATATGCTGGCATAAAATTAGTCTTCACACACACATACATACACGTCTTCCCTCTCCATCCCTATGTGTATATATATATATATATATATATATATATATATATATATATACATTCACCACACATATATTAGCTGAGAGGTACATACTGGTGTACAAGCAAATTAGTTAAGAGATACATACTGGCATACAATTAGTCTTCACACAGACACAAATTCCGTCTCCCTCTCTCTCTCTCTCTCTCTCTCTGTGTCCGCTTTCTCTTTCTGTCTCTCTTCATCCCTGTACACACACACACACACATATATATATATATATATATATATATATATATATATACATATACATATATATATATATATATATATATAGTTCTTCCCCGTTGTCTCAGTGCTGCTGTATGGCTGCATCCCCCTAAGCCTCAAATAAACTAGATACTGCACAAGAATGCTGCGGGTGATCAAAGACGTGAAACAACACCCCACGAGAAAACAGCTGTACGGTCACCTGCCACATATCACCACCTGATGACGGACAAGACACGCGGGACACTGCTGGAGAAGCAAGCGAACTCATAAGTGATTCCTACTTGGTGGCACTGGACACACCAGTGTGGGCCGACCAGCAAAACGTACATTCATCAGGTCGATAAGGATGCTGCAAGGACCTCCCGAGAATGATGAGCGACAGGGACGGACAGAGAGATTTTCATGAATATGTCAGCGCGACATGATGATGATGATATATATATATATATATATATACACTCACAAACACGCACATATTAATTGAGAGGTACATACTGGTGTTCAAACAGTTACTCTAAGTACGTTAACAAGCGTGCACCTGATATCATGACTTCTTTTTGTCTCATCAAAATATTGGTAGTGCCGCCTACACAAAGTGGCAGCATATTCTTTGAGATTAGGGCGTGGTAGATGTTCCGATGGAAGGGCCAATTGCTTCTCCCCATTAACCTGTATACAGCAATAAAACACCGACCTTTATCAGAGCAAACTGTCCACTTGGTTATCATGAGAACGAAATAGAACGGAGTTGTCATTTAACTTACAGCACTGGAGGCGTACTTCGCGTAAAGGTTATCGTCGTAGGAAATGGAACCGGTGACCCGATTCCAGGACGAGACTGATTGCGTTTCATTTAGCGTTTATATCCTTGATAATGGCACGATATATATATATATATATATATCTTTAAAAGGAAGGAAAAACTCAACACTGTTATTCCATAATAAATTTTATTTCGACCAAAATATTGCTCTGTAAATAATCTAAAAAGATTATAATACATTGAGCTCTCTGTAGGGATTTAGAGATTTACTATATTTTTACATACTGGATCATACAATAATAATACAGTTTGTCTTAGAAATCACATTTAGAATCATCCCTTGCTAAGTTTTGGATACCTCACACACACACACACACATATATATACCAACACCCCGCAGGAACAGGATGTGACACTAGGTCAATTTCTTAAGTGGAGTTTAACAGGTTTGAATTCAGAGTTCCATTGTTAAAGAGAGCCAGTCTGCCCTGCTATTTACCCATATCTGGAGGGAGATTAGTTGGATTCATACATTTCCCAAGGGTATTATCTCTATGTGAAATGCAAAAGCCTCTTCTTAGATTTGAGCTCGCGTCGACGAATACATATGATATACGGAGGTGTGTTGTGTAATGGTTAGAGTCGTAGGAACTGAACTTGTCGACCCGAGTTCAAATCCTAGACGAAACTGTTTACATTTCTCATAGCGCTAATACCCATGGAAAAGGTATGCATCCACCTCCCCTCCAATTATAGCAGGGGAGACTGGGCTATTTAACCTTGGTTAGGCAACCAGTCTTGGAGAAGGAAAACTCTGAATTCAAACCTATTAAACTCCGACTAAAAAATTGACCTTGTGTCACATCCTGCTCGTTCGGAGGGGTTGGTAAACATATGCATGTTATCCCCACCCCATTCCAGCTGTTGGCAAATAGTAGGGTAGACTTGGTCCGTTGGTTAGGCAGCCAATCTAAGAGATGGAAAACTCTGAATTCATACTAGTTTCACCCCGCTTTAAAAAATTGACCTTGTGTCACATCAGACTGTTTTGGAGGGGTTGGGAAAATACATACAGCACTTAATTATTGCAAATTTGTAAACAGTCCAGGGAGATTGTTATCAGCAGAGGATGGTGAATAACTCTAGTGCTCTCTACGTTTTATTGTAAGAGAGATACTTGAAAAAGCAACCATCCTAGATGAACATATGCCTTTTTCTATAAGTGTACTGATTTTTTGAAAAAAAAAGGAGGAAACACACACAAATATATATATATATATATATATGTGTGTGTGTGTATGTGTGTGTGTATAACACTGCTACCAATATATTAGATATATTTAGTAGCAAACGCAGTAAACATTACCCCCACCTACAATAAACCCTTCTAATTGCAATCACAAAAAAGAAGAAAAAACGCAATAAACCTGCCATCTAAATAAACATTGCGCAACAATAAGAATAAATAAAGACATAACAACAATAGATAGTAATAATTAGTTAATTTGCTATTAATTAGTTATATTAGAACAACAATCATAACATTTAATAGTAATAATATGTTTATAACAGTAAATTTTAATTGACCCCAACGACGGTAAAAGTAAAAGGGTGACAAACATATTTCGTGTTTTGGGGAATGTGTGGTACCCTTTTATCGCCATTACTCCCAGACCACTCTGACTCACGGTGATAGTACCAGTTAGGGTCCCAATCTATGAGCTGAATAAAAAAAAGAGTGTAAAAAAATGAGTTTAGAAATTTTTTTTGAATACCCATAAAAATGAAACAAAATGTTTCCGGCACAAAATAACCCAACATTGACATGCCGTAAAATACATCCAACTAACTATTTAAAGAAAAGAAAAAGGACTCTGTTTTTGTTAGGCATTTTTAATATTCATTTTCCAAAATCTGGCACTATATAATCTATAGCCGTGACTATATAACAGTGCTTTGTGAATGGACGTTTATTAAAATTTTGTTTGTCCCATTTCATTCTCATTTCTTCACCCTTTTCGTATAGTCAAATGAAT
Source organism: Doryteuthis pealeii (assembly GCA_023376005.1). NCBI lineage: Eukaryota > Metazoa > Mollusca > Cephalopoda > Myopsida > Loliginidae > Doryteuthis > Doryteuthis pealeii. The sequence continues at coordinate 99,895,869 of CM042149.1, read as the reverse complement.
AAATTAGAAAATATTACAAATTTTATTTACATTCTTTTATATATTTTCATATTCATGTTACCTTTCAATTTAAAAGTGACAAATGAAATTATTTAATTGGCAGATTGTTAAATATGCACGTGTAATTTAAATAATTTTAATAAATTTTGATCCTCAGATTATGAAAATATTCAATGTTTTCTTTGATACACGGATCATATTCATATTGAACACTCTGATTTTTCTAGTATTCTTATTTTTTTCTTTCCTTTAATTTTTCCAGGGAGTCCTTGTGGTGTAGAGGCTAACGTGCTGGATTACAACATCGTAGTAAGCGAGTTCGAACTTCAGTCACGCTATTACGTTTACTTTCAGGCTAATATCTTGGGAAATGTAAGAACCCTTTTATCCTCACAGATATGGATTAAATAATACCATTATTGTTCTTCTATAAGAATGATTTTGGCACTAAATAACCAACGAAGGTTGATATGCCATTAAACAAAGACGTTAACCAAACCTTTGTTTAATTATTCCATAATGTATCACAAAGGACGATGGGCGAAGCTGCACTGCTACACGTCAGTACAACTCCTTACTAATTCTGTGAATATATGAGGCCCTGATTATTGGAAAAGAAAACGACTTTTCTCGTGTGGGCCCCAGAATTATGATATCCTTATCTACTGATTTACTAGCACCGAAGACCTTAGATTATTATGGATACTAGCAAAATAAAAAACGCCCTCTGGGCAATGTAAAAATAGATTTTTGAAACATATTGCTTGAGGGTGGGAGTTAAAAATTCAATGTCAGCGAGTAAGTAAAATCATCAAATTCATTAAAGGATTAAAAAATAAAACAATTTGAAATGTAAACTTTAAATATGTATTAAAATAAAACAAACTATATATAGATATATAATACCAGTCATGTATTTATTAAAACTTGTTTTAAAAAATAATGAGGACTGTTTAATGTTGCCTGTTCAAATTTTGAGTGTATTTATTCTATGTTACGACGATTTTGGTTCATGTGACGTAAGCAGTGACGTAGTTTTTGTTACAAAAACCGGGAGCGAATCTCCATTATTAATAGATTACAAAACTAACCCTTTCATCCCTATCGAGAAATCTTTTCTTTTTTTTTTTTTTTCGATTTTATTTGTTAACCCCATGATATCAATGATAATATTTTATCAAGACTTCAATTTTTTTACTGATTTTTTTTTTACCGAAGAGGAAAGAAAACAAGTTTTTCCTATTTCTAAAGCAGATGCTAACGTATGGTCTTCTGTAAGGAAAATGGTAGAGGTAATTTTTAGCGAAAAATTATCATGAATTTTTTTTTTAGTAATACCGAGACATTTCTCATGCAGTCCGCTCCTTGAAAAGGGTTGCCCATGCCTGCTATAAAAACTCAAAATTTTTTTCCTAATCAATCAATTATTTTGATAACGTTAGCATTGTGAGCGTCGTTGTCGTCGTCGACATCGTCTTTTTGTGGATAAAAGATTCCTTTGCGGATGCAAGTCTGCTGTAGGTAGCGGCTAATTACCCGATCTTTTCGCTAGGGTATAGAAAATTGTTTCCGCTTTCTTGACTGCTTAGGCCCCACACCAGCTTTTTAAGTCATCATTTGGTTTATAGAGAGAAAATCATTCGAGTCGAAACGTCACCCTTTAGACAATATTATTACATCTAGGAAACGATATATATATATATATATATATATATATATATATATATATATATACGCTCTTCTCTATAAGGAATGGAGCACTCTGTGACGGCCTTTACACACAAAGCGATGTGTGTATTGAAACAGTTGAAATCCCCTTCCCATTCTGTAAGTGAAGACAGCCTAATGGTTAAGGTGCCGGACTGACACCCAATTCCGGCTGTAGGTAGCTTACAAAAAGTCTAGCCACAGTCGAAACACGTGTCTGTGGATGACCCTATATATATACATATATATACATACACTTATATACACACACTTTATATATATATATATATAGGAATAGCTTTGGCGTTAAATAACCAACGAATGTTGATATGCCATTTAACAAAGAAACCAAACCAAATCCTTCCATACCGCATCGGGTGGTCTAAAGTCGATATCAGCCAGACAGTGCGGGAGTCTATCCCATTTTCACAAGTGCCAGACCAAGGATATTGTTCTAGCGTCTGAGGTGGAGCGCCACACCTACCATCAACTCGTCACTTTATCACACAGATCTCTGTGCTACTCATACGCTGAGTTGGCGCAGATATCGAACTAGGAACCCTGTGGTTCCTAGTCAAACGCTCTACCGACCGAGCTAAGCTGGCCTGATGATGGCACTAAGTAGTGCAGAAAGTACTAGTGTAAGAACCTTTGTTGTATACATTTACCAATTCCAGCCTGATGTAAAAAAGAAGATGGTCAGACAATTGGAAAGGATAGAAAAGAAACTCGTCAGACAAGAATTGTCTCTTGATCAAATTTTGATTAGATAAAACGTTTAATTTAAAAATCCTAAACTTTTCTTTTTCCGATTCGGCTTCTTTTCTTTTTTCCGACAAAGTCAATTTGTAATTTGCCAGTTTTTTTCTTGTTTTTCCTATTAAGATTCATTTTCTTTTTGTTCAATATATATATGCAATCTAATGTCAGCGGAGTGTCCTATTGTCGGCATCGCGAGGGAGTCTATCCTCTTTTCTCTAGCGCTAGACCTGGGAATTTTTTGCGTCTGAAATATATATATATATATATATATATATATATATATATATATATATTTATATATAATGCTCCTTTTTAAAAAATCTAAAAACAATTTCTTCAAATAAGAAATTTTCTCCTGACGATGACCTAAGGTCGAAACTAGTTGAAAATAAATAACATAAGAAATATTCATGTTTGTCTTTTTTTTTTATATATATATATATATATATATATATATGTCATCCACCGACACATGTTTCGTCTTACCAATTCTCTTCAGTGTGTCTAGACGTTTGTAAGCTACCTACAGCCGGAAAATCCGATCGGTACCGCATCAGTCAGACACATTAACCGCTAGGCTTTAGTCACCTACAGAATGCAAAGAGGATTTTAATTGGTTTTAATACACACATCCCTATGTACGTAAAGGCCGCCATATACTGTTCAATCATATATATATATATATATATATATATAATATATATGGGTGTGTGTGTGTGTGTGTGTGTGTGTGTGTGTGTGTGTGTGTGTGTGAATCACCATCAGGTTTTTCCTTTCAAGTTAAAGGGTCGGCTGAAAAGTCCATAGGCTGACCAAGATACTCTTTTGGAATATACCAAATGAGGTTTATTTTTTCAACATATTCCACATATCTTGTGGTCCACACACCTCTGTCCATCGATGTTACAGTGTTTGGATCCCATTAGTCAAAAAGTCATCCACATCAGATCGGACGTCATCATATGAACGTTTTCTCCCCCCACCCCATCTTAGCAGAAAGGGGTATTACCATCAGAGTCCGCAATGAAAAACATTTTGTTATCATGTTTTGGATCTTGTTTTAAATTTGTTTTTCCATTTGTCCTCTTATCCTTTATACAGAATTTTTTGGCTGTCATCATATTTCCTTATTCATTATTGCATCGTCCACAAATCTCATAAGTACTAGATAAGTCTATTTTTTCCTCTCTTTTTTTTACAAACAGGCTATCAAGGTCATCCTTTAAGTGTAAGATTTTATGAATAGCTTCCGCGTATTTGTTAAAACTTATTATTATTATTATTATTATTAGTGTTTTTCACACCAACGTTAGCTGATAGTATTTCACTGGAGTCTGAGTGACAACAAGTCTTCCCAGGTCTCCAGGACTCTTCTGAGTATTATAGCCGATTGCAGCAATGCAGTAGTCTGGATGGTCTCATATTATCATATTCTTTTATAATAGATATATCACATTACATTTTTGTATATGGAACACTGTAAAAATTTTGCGATTTAGAAGCGCTTTAGCGTTAAATTTTAACAATCTATATATCATTCTCCTCATCATCAAGACGTGCTGGCAGCACGCATCTCTCTCTCTCTCTCTCTCTCATCATTAGTAAAAACAAGTACTTTTGGTCCTTTTCTGCTGCTTATTGGGCAACAAATGTCTAAACTATTATTATCATGTTCAGACAAATAATAAACAGTCTTGGTAATGGTTCAGAAAAGAACCGAAATTATTTGGTTTACTAATGATAACTCTTTCGGGCAACTCAGTAACTTCTTTCAAGAGGATAACATCAAAAAATTGTTTGAAAACTTGAAAGAAACAAGAAAAACTTCAAAACAATAAGGATTCCAATAAGGATAACCACATTTGTTTGATATATATATATATATATATATATATATATATATATATACCATTAGCATTTAACTTGTAAATTGCTAAACTTTCCACTTGAAATCACAAAAGCATTTTTACCGCTGGGGCCAGTAATGAAAACTTTTTGTAAATCCGGAAATTGAAACAACAGTTTCACGCTCTGAAGTTTATTGTTATCTGATCGTACGTTGCGTGCTGAGTGACACGTTTCTATTTACGCACCAACTATTTGTGCTTGTATACCTTAAACACCATCAGAAGTTTGTTTTACCAATTAGAACTTTTCCAGCCCATGTGTGAACCCCCCCCCTCTCTCTCTCTGCGCAGTCAGCAGCACCATCAGCACACACCTACACTGACATTCCTGTAAACTGCTCTATGCTAATTACGTCTCGACGACCATTAATTGCATAACGACCAATGAGACGGTCGACAATTGTTTATATTCACAACCCCTTCATTACAAATCCTTATCTACCTAGTTACCAAAATGGTTTTGACTAGCAGGACCTGTAAATAATATAACACAGTAGATAATCTAACTATTACAACTTTGTTGGATGTCAATAAAAAATATCCATATGATTTTGCTTCATAGCAACTTTGCTTAGTAAAATTATTTGAAAGAGAAAAAAAAATCATTGGAATTTTTAGAAGGTATTCATGTCATATTAAATACGCTATATCTCTGGTTACAAATCATACATATATATATATATATATATATATATATATTAGTTGTAGAAAAAACAATGATGGCTCCCGGTTACGTCAAGAAGGTTCCTGATTATTCAAGAAGGTTCCAGAGTCTGAAAAGGTTCCCGTGTCCGAAAAGGTTCCAGAGTCCGACACGAAATACCGAAGAAGGCCGGAGGGCACATCGGCCGAAACGTTGTACAAATAACAATGAAGATGAGGACAATAGTCCGAATAATACAAAATAATACTAATTATTACAATGTTTGATAAGTTTACTTAAAGCTCAGTTGGTAGAGCCTCCCGCGAGAACCAAAGGTTCCAGGTGCAATACCGGCTCCTCGCCAACTCAGGGTATAAATAGCACAGGGATCTGTGCAATAAGAGTGGGGAGCTGATGGTAGGTATGGCACTCCACCTCAAATGCAAAAAACAATGTCCCTGATCTAGCGCTAGCGGAAAGGGGATAGACTCCCTCCCTATCTGGCTGATACCGACAATAGGCCACTACGTCGACTTACTTACTTTTAATACTTAAGAGCTATTGCTAAATAGTTCAATATGAAAAAAGGATAATAATCCTGATTTAACTCTCTCTCTCTCATTCTTTTTTCTTTTCTTTCCTTCTTTTTATCTTTTCATTATGTTTGATTGAAACAGGTTAGCGTTATCGCCCCTCTCTCTCTCTCTTTTCCCCTCTCTTTCTTAGTATATTTTTCTGTGTAGCATGTCTTTTCTTCCCCTTCTTTTTCTATAATAAAAACGGAATGGTCCATTATTTAGCTAAGGTGACGACACTCATCAGAAATAAGAATTCTGCGACTAAGCAACACCAGGTACTCAGGATTCATATTTTTGCATTTCGATCTGGACGGTCTGATTTTTGACCAAAGGGTATTGAAAGATGATAACAGTCGGAAGATTAAGGAACAAGCGTATTGATATATAGATTGGAATAAAAACATCTCCAAACATATATTAAAATCTGCTGAACAGTTTAGCTCAGTCGGTAGAGCATCAGCCTAGCTAATCGGAAGGTTCCGTGTTCAATACTGTCCCCCCCCCGACTCCACACATGAGTAGCACAGCTTGGATAATCTAATCTGTGCGTTAACGCATCTTATAACTACGGTAGGTGTAGCACTCCACCTCACCCAAACGATTTCCCTGTTCTATTTACCTCAGTCGCCAGAGCATCCACATAGGTAATCACATGGTTTCAGGTTTAATACCAACTCAGCATATGAGGAGTAAAGCTTTAGTCATCTGATCTCTGCGGTAAAGAATCTTGGAACTGATGGTAGGTGTGGCGCATCACCTAAGCAAAACGATTTCCATGATCCAGCGCAAGTGAAAGTGGGATAGACACCGCATACTTATATGTTAAACACACTCACACACGCACATGCACAGGCACGCACAAACATATGGAGATACACACGCATACATGTCACACATATACACATACATACATATCACACAAGTAAATAGGTGTACACAAACATACACTCATAAATTAATTGCAGTTTGATAAATAATGCGTGAAATGAATATTTATTAAATCTATTTTATTAATTAATTCATTTATTTTCTTTGTTTCATTTCTGCTTTGCCTTTTTGTCCTTGTCACACGTTACTTAAAATGGAAACCCCATCTTACGCGATTTCGCGGTGCGTTAATTAGCACTGCTGATTACAGTGTATATTTTAAAGAGTGAGATAGTAATTATCTTAAAAAGGCTTATGTTCACTTTATATATATATATTTATATATATAAAGTTTTCTAATTCACACACACACACACACACACACACACATATGTATATTCGTATTAATAACGGTTAATTTCATTCAGGGTGTAATTATTTAAATGAGTCAGGTTTTAATAACTTACGGTTTACCGCATTAATGTATATTTAACATCGTGGGCCACTACAACCACACATATACATACGATGTATGCATGCCCACACACCAGGAGGGTTACCGTGGAAGTTTACTGTTGCAGATCATTGCTATTTGGATAAGTTAAATCCTTCTTGGGTGCTCAACTATTTTAGCTTTGTGCCAGGACAAGTTTATCATTATACACACACACACACACACACACACACACATATATATATATATATATAATGATAATTGGATATCATACCTCATATATTCCCCTTTTCAATAGCGCTAGACCAAGAAGATTGTTTTTTGCGTCTGAGATGGAGCGCCACACCTGCCATCAGCTCCTTACTTTACCGCACAGATCCTTGTGCTACTCATAACGCTGAGTTGGCGAGGACCGGTATCGAACTAGGAACCTTGTGGTTTCTAGCCGAACGCTCTACCGACTGAGCTAACCCGGCCCTAAATATGTAATTACATATAATATCAAATTCTCATGAAATATATATATATATATAATAATAATAATTAGTGATAATTAGATATATCACATTATATGTTTATATATATTTATGATAAAAATTGGAGTAATTTGTACACACACATACACACACGCGTGCGCGCGCACACACACGCATATATATATATATATATATATATATATATTTATTTATATATTATTTATTTTATTTATTTATATGCTGAGTATTTGTGTATCAGTAAATATGACATTTGAACATTTAATGAATATTTAAATAACTCGTTAATAATTGGCTTCGTTGTTACTGAATAACTGTTAAAGGAAAATAAAAAGTTTTAAAGATATTCATAAATGTATACTTTTCAACATATATCATACATCTATTATGTAAGTATAATATTGTCACATATTTGTCTAGATAGATGTATAAAGCAAACTGTTTACTATAATATTACGTACTTTGTGAATTACATATAAACGCAACGTAATTGAATACGTATATCAAATAATTTCAAAAGAACGAAATTCTATTTGTATTTTATCACTGAATTAATTCTAATTTTCATTCTACGAGTGTCTTATTTATTTTATTCTTAAGCCAAAAGATATTTTTTATTAATTTATAATAAAGACAATTTTCGTGTGTATTAAAATTATTTTTATGTATTTTTATGTATGTTGTAATCAGTACGTAAAGGTATTTGTGGAACTTACCACATGAAAGATAGATTGAGAAATTCCCCAAATTAAGAATTAAGCCGGTGATATGCTTCTCTCTATACTATAGTGTTCTTCAACTTTCTATGAGTATCGCATTGTAATTTTCTTAAGAACTTCACGAAGACCAAGTCTTTCTACCGCTGTCGGTTCCTTTTTTGTCTCTTTTGAATGTCTGCTATATTTTTCTATTTTCTCACGCAGAAAAAAAAAAAAAAAAAAAAAAAAAAAAAGATATGGATAAAGAATTTTTTTTTTCTGTGAGACTTTATGAACAAATTAAAAGACAGTTAAGAAAAAAAAATCATCTAGGTAAAAAAGCACTCGAGTCGACCTCTAACAATTTCGGTGTTAGCAGGCTAAGAATCACCAACACTCCCCGAGCTTTTGTCGTCTACATCAATCACCCCAGCATCACAATAAAAAAAGTTAGAAATCTTTCTTTCTTCTCTGCTATCCTGAGGAATTCGCCAATCTGAAAGAAATACTTTGCTATCGAGTTGCCCGATAAAATAGTTTTGGGCCAGAGAGACATAAAACCTCGGCACTCATTCATGGAGTCTGGCACCGATAAAAATAATAAGTAAGAAATTGTAAGTAGCAGTAGTAGTAGCACAGCGAGTTGTAAAAGTAATAATAGTAGTTAAAGAGAGAAAAAGACCTATGTACAATACTAATGTATAGTCAAGTAATAGGTAACTTACCGTAAACGTTAGTTGACAGAACAATCAAAGAGAGGGTAACCATAACCAGAAATTTTGTGAAATCCTCCATGGTTCCGTGATTTACTTGTTAATTGGTCCTTTGGTTTTTCTTTTGTTCAGTTCCAATAGATACGCGACGTGATTTTCTGGAGAAGTTTGCGTTCCACCTGATATTTCGCTTGTTACTATTATATCTAAGTCTTTTCTGTCCCATCCAAAATTAACCGTCTGCAGTACTTACGTAACTTTTCCTTTCATGCGTGATGTTCAAATCAGAAAAGGTAGTGAAGTCACAATCAATTTTTAAAAAGAAAATTGGGGAATAGAAATTCCCACAAGCAATAAGGAAGGAAGTAGACCCTTGAAAAACGTGTAAAGTAAATTCCTTATTCTTCCTTGCTAGTTTCCTTCCACTCTTCTCCTTCCTTTGTGTTTTTTTAACCTAACTTTTTCTTCTTATTGTCGCTCGAGTATCTCCGGCCGGCACTACACACGGCGAACGGCACAAAACCAAAGCGGCGATGCTGACGAGAGATAGAATAAAAATAAAAGTAATAATACCAAGAAGACACGTTAGAAGAAGAACTCTGTAAAAAAAGTTTGAGGTAGAGGCTGGAAGCAGCAGAACTTTTCTTTTACTTTTTTTTTTTTTTTTTTTTTTTGGAAATGGGGTGGGGGACTGTTTCTGCTGGAAGGTGTGTCAGTGGGCTACACGGCTTCTGAATATCCCCAGAGACTTCTTACTCTATCTTTTCAATCTCTTCTTTTTTCTTCTTCTTCTTTAAGGTAACGTTGCCCCTTTACTATCAACAGCTATATCGTCCTTCGTTGTATTTATTTAATTATTTATTTATTTGTGTGTATGTATGTTTTTGTTTGTTTTATTTTTGTTTGTTTTCTCTCTTTCTCTCTCTCTCTCTCTCTCTCTCTCACTCTTTCTTTCTTTCTCTTCTCTTACTGATTCACGTTCTGGTTTTGACTCCGCTTAACAGCTTATTTCTCCCCTCTCTACATCCTTATTAATCTCACGCGCTCTTTTTACCCCTCCCTACCCTTTTCTCTCGCCCTT
>CM042149.1:99865965-99880965 GCA_023376005.1 Doryteuthis pealeii | reverse complement strand
CCCTTACTTTAGACACCTTCTACCCATGGCGTACAGGTTGGATAAATACAAGTCTGGCTTCAATAGAGTTCGATAAAGCTTAGCCATAAGTCAATTCTGTCAAGTATAATATTATTTCACCCATTATGTTTAAAATGTCCCTCATATCCCGTAGGCAAAATTTAAATATAATACTCGTCCAAATTCTTGTAATTTAGTATGAATTGTAAATTATTTAAAAACTAGATTTAAGAAAAATAAGGACTTATTTCTAAGAACAAAATTAATTTTTAGCACTAGCTAAGTTGGGTGTCATTTCTAAGACCGGAAGCTTAATAATGTAGGGACGAAGTTATGAACAATGCTTTTATTTGTGACACTAGGTGAGGCCTAAATAGGGTATAAAATTGCTTAAAATTCTGTCGGAATTTCCTTTTGGGTGCCTCGAGCACCGGGTAATAAACCCGACCCTGTCTTTTATTTATAAAATTGCAACAATACGTCAATGAAGGCTAGAATATAAAATGTCGAATTTACAGACTGCTTTCAACCAAGTTTCAGTCCTGGATTTAGCACAGAAAAATTAAACTTATATTATTTCACCAATAGTTGCACTGTGAGAGTAACTATCATTGGTTAATCTGATCCCCTCAAATGATAGTTTGAAATTAGCTAGGTACGCTACTAACAAATCTTCTAAAAACCTAGAATAACAAATTTCATCGTCTTTGCTACTAATATAAGAACAAGTAAAGCGATAGTACTGAGAGTGTCTTCATACTGTGCCAATTATAACAATAAAAGGAGAAAATCGTAACTGTCTATTTCTGGAAATTTTTGAGCGGAATTACGTCTCTTTAATACTAAAGATTATTCCTTCGTAGCAGGTAACTATAGCACAGCTTGATAGGTCTGCCTAAAGGATTCGTCATTATCTCAAACTTAGACCATTTAACCTAAATTTCATGAATGCTTGTTCTTAGGAGGTATTTACATTTAATTTGAAGCCGATATTTATGGAATTTAGACGCGTTAGTCTAAAAGACCGGAAAACTATTGATGGAAATAAACATTTAGCTCCCAAAAATATCGAACCAAGTATTTATCTGATCCATTCACCACGGGTAGGATTGACCCAATGTCACAACTATAGGGCATCCAGCGAGGATCGAACTCGCTATTCATTACTGATGGGTCTGCATGTCCTAGCTTGCTAACCATTACAGCACGAAACCAAGTATTTATTATAAATGGCGTGCCCAAGTTTTAGTAAAGACGAAGGCAGAGGAAAATCTGCGTAAATCATTCGCAAACTGTAAAGATATACTGAACCTGATCCATGCCCGTTGCCAAGGATTAGGATGTAGTTACAAATCTTTCCAAGTACTTTTCGACTTTTGACTTAAAGTGCTTATCTTTAAGTTAAAACCGCCCTGTCGGCTGGGGCGTTAGAATGCACCGACTGCACCTCTGCAGAGGGGTAGGACTCCCCCAATGGGGCCACCTGTTGGCCGTGGGTGGCGACCCGTGATGCTTAAGGATAGAACCCAGGTGGATGAGCAGTTCATGAATTGCAATACTCCACTTTGGCCCTATCTTGAGCTAGACGGGCGGTCGGAGAGGCCCCTCCGATCAATCGGCTGGTCACGTCAAGCCCTAGCACCTATATGATATTCCCAATGCCTATTGCCCTATGGCAAGCCCCAACCCCTTTTTATCATATGGGTACTAGAAGGCGGTGACTGAGGGTATACATGTCCTGGGAATGACGTTAAAATCTATCTAATGGTGAGGTTCCAGTTCTGGAGGTTTGGGGAATGTGGAGCACCCCTTAATCACCATTGCTCCCTGGTCCACTCTGACTCTGAGTGGTAGTATCTGTTAGGGTCCCATCTATGGGTTAAATAGAAAAAACATGAGTTGATAAACAAAATTGTATTATGCATTAAGAATGACTTTATTTCACAACTTTGTCGGTATTAAATGACCCACCGAGGTTGATATGCCGTAAAACAAACCAAACCAAACCTAAGTTAAAATAAAACAATCCGACAAAAAGTACACTAATTTCGAAGCCAGGTGATCAACGTCATCAGTTTACTAGGCTTCGCGTTCGGCTAGAAACCACAAGGTTCCTAGTTCGATATCAGCACTCACCAACTCGGCGTATGAGGGATCTGTGCGGTAAAGTAAGGAGCTGATGGTAGGTGTGGTACTCCACCTTAGACGTAAAAACAATCTCCTTGGTCTAGCACTAATGAAAAGGGTATAGACTCACTCGCTGATTGGCTGGTACCCACTTTAAGCCACCCCTACGACTTTGGCTAACCAGTAGTGTCTTTGCTTCTCACCGATTCATGGACAAGACCATAAAAAACCCACAAAGATGTTTCCTTATTCTAATATTCTTGTTGGGTTGTGACAAAAAGAAAAAATAAGAATCACGAAACATTTCTGAAAACTGTAAAGGAACTAAATGTAACCTTAAATGCTGTTAAAACTACTCAAAAAATTAACACTGATGTTGAAGGAGAAATAGAATTAAATCAGTCTCCGAACAAAACCATTACAATAAATACACCCCCGCCCCCAAAATATGGAGACACTTAATAGTCAGGGGAATGATTACGTACTACACAAAATGGATGACAGAATTCTCAGATAAAATACGTTCCTTGATATTAATCGGTGAATAAACAAGTTCTTTAGACTTTTGAATTTCTAAAATCCGAGCTATGTAGAGCAACGGGATATTGTAGAAATAATTCGTTTCAAATCAGATCGTGATGTTTCTGATAATACGATATCTGTAATACTTTGTCAAAATAGGAGGGCCGTTCTAGTTAGTGAAATAGATCTCTAATTGGAACTGAGCCTATTCTAGTAGTGACCATCCCAAGCAAAGTTTAACAGGTTTGAATTCAGAGGTTTCCTTTTTCTAGACTGGTTGCCTAACCAAGGTTGTATATTTATCAAAAGCACTTCAAAAATGCGAAAAGGTATATAATATCGTTAAGAAACATTGACAATAATCTCAGCGATACGCAAATAGATGTATTTTTAGTTTGTTTCGATGGTGCTTCAAGTTATATACAGATACCAAGTCAGCGTCTTACGTATGATAACCGAAATCGTATTAAAATAAAAACCCTAGAATAAACGAATGGACTTTGATAAAAATAAGTTTTGCAATAGAATATCGATCTAGAAAAAGTAACGCGTCTGCTGATATTTTTGGTCCTGTTCATTGTGTGGAGATAGAGGACGTCCGTTTAGAGGGACATCGGTAGCAAAGCACCGGTAAGTCGGGCGATCCTATAAATAGCGAACCCCTCGTTCGTCGTGGTCTCATTCTGGCCAACAATATACATTGTACTTCTGTAATTTCTCAAAAGGTCGACTCTTGGAAATTTACACGAGGAATTATGTCATACAGGAGGCTTTTGCATTTTCTAAGATCGAGAGAACTCTCCTTTTCAAGTTGTAGAGTAGTACGACGGAATAGATATTGGAACGGGACGCCCTTGGGCAGTCACCGGCAGTCACCTGCAATAATAGACTCTACCAAGCACGTGCAAGGCATGGGAGGGAATTAATATAAGCAGGCTTCCTCCTCAAAGTCGGCAGTTCACATTTTGCCGTCGAACGCGTTACACAATGTCTTTAAGAAATATGTTCGTCTCGCAAAGTTTGTGCTAAATTAAAACCTTAGTTCTACAGACCTCCCGAAAATAAAATAAAAGCTACTGGATCGATGGAACGTATCAGTATTGATTTTGAGGGTCCTTTTCAAACGGCCACTCTTAAGTCGTACTTGTTATTTGTTAACTACATTTTCTTTACCCAATCTGTTCCCCACGGATAGGATGTGACACAGAGTAGCAAGTATGGGGGTATGAAGCTAGTATCGAATTCTCTGTTCAGTAGTAATGGATATATGAGAAAAGTTTGCTGACCATTAAATCACAGTTGGACACCTCCCTTCTTTACCCAACCTGTTCGCCTCGTGTAGAATTTGAATCAAAGACGTTAGTATAGGAGTATTTACATGTGTCCCACTTTCACACGATATGGCACAAGGCCGTTTTATGTGGACACCACCCACAAGCCGAGACTCATGGGTGGCAGGTAGAAAAATTGCGTCGATCCCGTCAGCATTCCCCCTCAAGGGGGCGCCTCAGGCGCTGGGCAATAAACCCAGCCCTGCCCCTTTAAATCGAGGGGGCAGGTATTTCCTGGGGGGGGGCTTCCCCCTGGGATCGACGCTATTAGCCAAACCAACCTGTCCAGTGGCCGAAGCACACTAGGCCCCACACAGTGTAATAGTTAGCAAGCTAGATTTGCATAGCGTTCATAGTGAGTTCGATTCTCATTGGGTGCTCCATACTTCTGGCCTTGAGCCACATCTAAGCCAAGCTTAGTTTTTTAGGGCGTCTTGTCGTGGTGTAATGGTTAACAAGCTAGACTCGCAGATCCATTACTACTGAGTAACGAGTTCAACCCTCGCTAGATGCTCTATACTTTCGACCTTGTGTCACATCATACCCGTAGCGAACGCGTTCGGTTTTTAGGGCGCTCACGTGGTGTAATGGTTAGCAGGCTAGACACGCAGACCATTGTTAGTGAGTTCGATTCTCACTGGGCGCTTAGTAAGTTAAGCTTAGTAAATAACTAGGGCACTTCATGTGGTGTAATGGTTAGCAAGCTAGATTAGCAGACCATTGTTAATGAGTTCGATTCTCACCGGATGTCTCATACTTCTGGCCTTGTACCGCATCTAAGCAAAGCTTAGAAAATAACTATATGGGAACCAAAATAAATTGTAACACGAACAATTTTAAATTTTCAATATTTTGCTTCTTTTCATTACATTTTAATATGATTTGACCGTTAGCAAAAACAGAACGCTGCTAGTCAAAAGTTGGAATTAATAAAAAAAAAAAAAATGTGCTGTCTATATTAAAAATAAAATGAATTTTATAGAGGAAGGCCCCGAAACGGTTTGCACATTCTCTCCTGATGAGCCCATGCATTTGTAAATATCCTTTGTTTTTTCAATATATCATATTCACACTGTCTGATTAATATCCATTTTATTTTCACATACTTATCTATGAAAAAACTTTACATATGAATGTTTACTCCTTTGAAGATATTTATCCATAAACACCACGGATTTACCTATATAAGTGGGCTACTTATTTTACAGTTGGATTGTATTACAAATAATTTTAATATTTATATACACTTTTTATATAATTATACACTTTTTTAAATATTTCTACATCAGACTTTTTTTTTAGTCTTATTTTATAACCATAATGCTTCTGATTATTTTTAAAATTAAAAATAAAATTCATTTTTATTTTTAATAAAATTCATTTTATTTTTAATATAGACAGCGCATTTTTTTTTTTTATTAATTCCAACTTTTGACTAGCAGCGTTCTGTTTTTGCTAACGGTCATTTTTTTCCCGTCTTATTTTTGTTGATGACCAATCCACGTGCGGTCGATGCATGATATTGCGAGGGTCCTCACATCAGTGAGGTAGGGCCGGTGTTGCTTTTTAAACCGTCGAGAGGAAGGCCCCGAAACGGTTTGCACATTCTCTCCTGATGAGCCCATGCATTTGTAAACATCCTTTGTTTTTTCAATATATCATATTCACACTGTCGGATTAATTTCCATTTTATTTTCACACACACACACACACACACACACACACACACACACACCACACACACACACACAATATATATATATTATATATATATATATATATATATATATATTAGTTGAATGATGTGAAAAATAAAAGGTTTGCTTTTATTTCTTTATTCGGAACGATATTACAACCAATGGTTTCCTGCTAAAGCATTCATCAGGTAAACGAAATAGTTTTAAAAAGAAAATAAAACTTCATAAACTTTTTTTAGCAGGAAACCATTGATTGTAATATCGTTCCGAAATAAATGAATAAAAGCTAAACCTTTTATTTGTCACTTCATTCAACTATCAACGCTCTATCACAGATATTGAGCACTCTTCTAATAACACTGTACGTTGGATTACTACTACTTTTTCTAGTATACTATTGCCAACCATGCACATTAATTATATATATATATATATATATTATATATATATATATATATATATATATATATATTGTGTAACAATTTGAGAGACAGTGGAAACTTGCTCTGGGATCCTAAAAATTAATGTCGATTTATATGCGAATAATCCCATAATTTTATGATGTAACGTAACGGCTCTTACTTGCTGATATGCGGGCTCGCTTTTTCGTGTGGGAAACGTCCCTTAATTAAAATCCCGAGTAACATTGTTTTGGATTTTTTTAAAAATTCGGACACAAGTCAGTTTATTTCTCTATTGTCCACTAGTTTATTTCGCCGTTTGAATGTCGATAGTAATAACCTACACAGAGAGGGATAGAGAACTGTTTTTCACATCAGAATTGTCAAACTAGAGTGAATGAGAGATTTAACGTTGGCTGACGAGGCAAACTGTCAAATAAGAAAGAAAGAAAGAAGAAAGAAAGAAAGAAAGGTTGTGCTTTCGGTTAACTTCGGCTGTCGTCGTTTCTGCCTCTCCCCTGGGACTCTCACTCCAACTGCCACTTCAACACCGGACTCTCTATTTTATAATCATTGTTAATCCTCCACATGTCGCCTGATTCTTTTATGACGTAATTAACCGAATTATTTACGCTTATTGTTTATTTACAAATATCACTTCAACAAAATAATTTTGTTGAATAAAATTTAAAACAATAGAAATACATTCCAATCAGATTTTCTATATCAAAATATTTCTCTAAAATATTTTTTTCTTTCCATCCCCTTCCTTTATAAGTTTCATTTACTAAAAAATTAATTTTTTTGAGACCCCTAATTATATTACGAGGTCCTTAATTATATTACAATAGGTAACACGTTTGTAATGAAAATTAATTGATAATTAATAATGAAAAGGCATCACCTAAAAATCCAGACAACTTACTACTACTACTACTAATAATAATAAATATGATAATGATAATAATAATAATGCACTATAAGGTGGGAAAGGGGGTCAACTGGGAAATGTGTAAGAAATTAATATTTGACCATGGTATCAAATGGTATATGCACAAACCGCAATTTATCCTAGATGCATACAATTCTCTGGGATCATACAGACGGATCTCCTGATCCCAGCCAGAAGATCAGACGAAACTGCTTGCATTTCATATAGCGCTAATACCCTTGGGTAAGGTATGAATCCAACTATACTCCCTCCAGCTATGGGTAAATAGTAGGACAGACTGAACTCTCCAACCTTGATAAGGCAACCTGTCTAGGAGAAGGAAAAATCTGAATTTAAACCTGTTAAACTCCGCTTAAGAAATTGACCTTGTGTCGCATCCTGCTCGTGCGGAGGGATTGGTAAATATATATACACTACATATGTTCATACCCCCTTTTTTTGCGACATACCCATTAATGTTCCTAATATTTTCTCTCGCTAGAATATCAGCTCTAATCTCATTTTTTTTTTTTCAGAAGAAATCTCTTAATTACTTAGTAATAGAACTTCTTTCTGCCATTTTTGAGTCTTCAGCAAAAGGGGCGGAAGTCACGTGTCTATTTACCCATCCCAATGTTCCTGCAACGCCACCGCATCGTCACCAATTGTAAGGAAATTCACTTTGACATGTTGACAGTTCTCCTCCCCCCCATTAACAGCAGGTAAAATTTAAGTCTGTGTTATTTTTCACTTCATAGGACATGCTCTTTTTTTAAAGACGCAATGCTGTGCAAAAAATTGTAGAAAATGAGAGGTTTTGTATCTGAACATATAGCATTAACCCTATTTTGGATGCTAATCAATTTTATAGAACACAAATTCCATATAGCACACACGTGTAACTCTGTGTATAAAGACAAATAATTTTATAGAACAAGCAGAGATGCTAATAGATACGGGTCCTGCGTCCCTGATGCACAAAAATCTAAAAGGACGCCGTAAAATCGTATCCATGCATACCGGTGTTTTTCTTGTTTCTTCCCTCACCATTACCTGATGTAAGCGGGGATCAGAGTGTAGTATCTGTTCCAGTTACTATACTTTGAGACTTACCTATTCCCCTCGGGGGGTCCAGTGTGCTTCGGCCACTGGACCGGGTTAAAGTACAATTATTAGCGTCGATCCCAGAGGATCATCCCTCCAGGAATGCCGAGGGGATCGACGCAATTTTTGTTCTTTCCCACCCATGAGCTTCGGCTTGTGGGTGGGCCCACGTTAAAACGAGGCCTTGTGCCCAGTCCATACAAGTGGGGTATGAGACAAATATCCTCCCTTCCCTCACCATTTCAAACGAACTGTAAATACATTTCAATAGTTTCTTTGAAACGAATTACACAGAATAGTTTACAAGGTAGGAGTTAGACGGCTTTAGTTGGGACCCATAAATTTTCCCAGGGACTCCTTCAAAGCAAATATGCAAATATGTACGTCTTAAGAGTCACTAAATCAAAAATTTATCAGCATTACTGAACAAGAAGCATAGACATACTGAGAGGCACAAGGCCAGACTCCCACACACAAAAAAACTAGAAACCTTGTGTCACTTATTGTTTGTTCGGGGAAGCGATTAAACCCAAATTCTTGTCGTGTCCTAGGTATGACGTTGAATGGCATCTAGTGGTGGGGTTCCAATTCCGGAGCTCTGTAGATCACCTTCCTTGCAATTACTCCCAGGCCCACTCTGATCCGGAGTGGTAGTACCTGTTAAGGTCCCATCTATGGGTTAAATAGATTAAAAAAATGAGTTTTGGAAGAAATGTTTAAAAAAGGAATTTATAAAATGTGTATAAAAATTAGTTTAAAAAATGTGATTACCTAATAAGAATGAGTAAAACAAAAACGACTTCGGCATAAATTATCCCAAGGGTTAGACATGCCTTAAAATCTAACCAACCAACCAACCAACCAACCAGGTCTAGTCGGTTGGACTTAGATTAACATTTTCTTTCGTCCCTTAATATTTAAAAGAGATAAACTTTTAGGTATTTACCCAACCCATTCGCCGCGAGTAGGATGTGACACACGTTCTCAAGTATGAGGAATCCAGCGAGAATCACACGCTATTACAGTAGTAACAGATCTGCGAGACTAGCTTGGTAACTATTTCACCTCGATGGGACACCCAATCTAGAGTAACTTGGGGGAGGGCGGTAATATGGTAAAAACGTAGATCATTCAAGCAGGAAAGAAGAGAGAAGAAGCATTAACAGCAACAGCAACAGCAACAGTAGTAGTAGTAGTAGTAGTAGTAGTAGTAGTAGTAGATATTTACCCAACACGTCCGACATGAGTAGGATGGAACAAAAGGTCGCAAGTACGGGGCATCCATCGAGAATCGAACTCGCTGTTGGATCAGTAAAATAAGTTCATTTCTATGTATGGAGTTAAATGAGGCAGAGCCTTTCTGTGATTGGACATAGAAATCACGTGACATGCCAATAAGTTTTGATACTGATATTCATTAGATACCTTCGGATCAGTTCCACGACCTGAAATTATCTATGGGAAGAGTTACTCAAATAGAAGACACCAGATATCATAAATTTACCTCTCTATCAGACTGGTAGGTCTTTCAAACTTGACTCTAGATATATAAAAGGACATTTGTATTGGTAGTCATTGTTTTGTTGCTTAATAAAACGTTAGAATTCGAACTAAGTTTTACTTCATTTATTTGCTGTTGATGTTGTTAGTCTTAGAATAAATGCTATACTAACACGATATCGTTATTACAGGATCTGCGAGACTAGCTTGCTAACTACTATGATAGGGTGCCCTAGATAAAGAGACTTATATGCAAGTATAAATACGTCATTAAAACTGGTCAGTAGCCTCTGTGTTGTATAGAATTCGCTTTTAATTATTTATTCCTTTATCTTTATTAGTTAGCTCATAATGTGAAGTTTTCTTTATTGTTTTTTATGTCTTTTAATCCTGAATACGTTTGAAACTGGTTGCATGAAATTGTTTTATTATTTTGTCTCTTTACTTTTCTCTTTATTCTCAAAGATCTCTGTTGTTTTATATGTACCACGTGTTCTTCTTCGAAATCGTCTTATGTCCTCACTCCTCATCCCAACTCATATGGAGACGCGTGGTGTAATACTTATCGTTGTAAGAAATGAACTCAACGGGACAATGCTGATAGCTTTTTGATTTTTACTTTGAATGAGTTCCCGTGGAAATTTATGAGTCCCAGCTAAAGCCGTCTAACTCCTACCCTATAACCTATCCTGTGTAATTCGTCTCTAAGAAATTATTGAAATGTATTTACAGTTAGCTTGAAATGGTGAGGAAAGAAAAAAGAAAAACACTGGGACGCATGGATACGATTTTACTGCGTCCTTTTAGATATATGTGCGTCAGGGATGCAGGACGCGTACCTATCAGCATCTCTGCATAGCGCTAATACCCTTACAGACCGCTCCAGGTTTGAATTCAGCGTTTTACTTGTGGGGGTGGGGGGCAACCTAATGTTGATATCAGCCAGACAGCAAGGGAGTCTATCCCCTTTTCACTAGCGCAAGACCAAGGAGATTATTTTAGCATCTGAGCTGGAGCTCATCATCAGCACCACACTTTACCGCACGGATCCCTGTGCTACGCTGAGTTGGCGAGGGCCGGTATCGGACTTGGAACTTGCGATTCCTAGTGTCGTACGCTCTACTGACTGACATTATGCTGTTATTACTTAAAATATTATTTACTAGCTTAAAAGCCGCCCTTGCATATGAAATCTTATTAAATTTGAAAAATACTTTTCAAACAAAAAGTTCATCACAAAAAAATTAGGTAAGATAATCACCGAAAACAAGTGCAGTAATCAAAAGTTGGGAAATCCAAAGTTCCAGGGTTGCGGGTCCGGATTCGACCCAGGATTATTTATTTTGCTCACGCAGTTGGCATGATTCTAAAATGGTATATGTTGGGTTACAGCTTCTAGGAGTAAATGGTTTGGTTTGGTTTGTTTTACGGCATATCAACCTCAGTGGGTCATTTAATGCCGATAAAGTTTTGAAATAAATCAATTCTTAATGGATAATACAATTTTTGTAAACATATTTTTCTATTTAACCCATAGATGGGACCCTAACAGGTACTACCACTCCGGGTCAGAGTGGACCAGGGAGCAATGGTGATGAAGGGGTGCTCCACATTCCCCTGACCTCCAAAACTGGAACCTCACCATCAGATAGAGTTTAACGTCATTCCCAGGACATGTAGACCCGCAGCCACCGCCTTCTAGCACCCATGTGATAAAAAGGGGTTGGGGCTTGCCATAAGGGCAATACGGTTGGGAAAATCATCTAGGAGTAAAGTTTAGAAAAATAATGCGACACACTGACACACTGACATTCACATTTGTCATTAGAAAAGGCGGGGGATTTGAAAATAAACATCAAGATTAATGCCTATCATCTTCTTTTTACTCGTCTTTCTCTTATTGCTGGTATCCTGGAAGAACCAAAAATGGTAGTTTCTTGTCTTGAGATTCTCATCCTCCTCCAATGCCATCCTTATATTCAGCAAGTAGTCCCTTGAGAGAATAAGAATTTGCCATGTTTACCATTTTTTTTCTTCTTCTCTTTAGTGGCATCGAATTGATATGAAGACACTTGGCTCGTTCCCATAATTTTGAAAGTCTAACGACCAGCACTTCAAATTTTAACGCAAAATATTTAAGACATTGGAGCTTTTTTATTTTTTAGGAACTGTTGACTTTATTTCTTCTTCAATTAAAATCTTATACACATTGTCGGGAAAAGTATATTATTGAAATGCAAAATTCCGAAAATATACGAAAATAATACAAAATTATTTCTTATGATTTATTCGACAAAAAATTTAAATTAACATATGTTTAATTGTATCTTCTCTCTCTCTCCCTCTCTGTATCTCTGTCTCTCTATCCCCCTCTCTCTCTGTCTCTGTCTCTGTCTCTCTCTCTATATATATATATATATATATATATATTATAGGGTTTGAATCACGCACAAGGTGGTCTTCCTATCTATAGCTCTGCTGACGAGGCCTAATAGGCCGAAATGTACATACAGAGATTGATTTTTCTCGATTTGTTTAGCCTTACATTTGAATAGGTATGCCCACCTAATTAATTAATTAATTAACTTTCAAAATTAGGTACGACTTCAATTAAGCACATATTCTCCCAAAAATTGTCGGCTAAAAAAAGCCATATCAAAATACATCGTTTGTGTATTTACTTCTCATATATATATATATATATATATATATATATATATATATATATAGAGAGAGAGAGAGAGAGAACGTGCCCCATATGTTGTCCCCAAGCGCTTTCAACCACGTCCATAGTTATTTCAGGGGGATTATTTGTTTTAGTTGTTGTTTGTTTATTTGTTTTTGTGGTACGAGTTTTATTCAGATGGGAGGGTTTATTTTGTGACTCTAGTTTTATTAAGCTACGTGGGTTTATTGAAGGTGGGTAGCTATGTTTAGTTATCAAAGATGTTTAGTATGTTGGTGACGGTGTTAAATGCTATGGGTGCGATGAGGGAATAGTCGTTTAATTCCACAAGAACTGAAATAACAACTTTCATTTCACTTCATCAGATTTATTTAACAAAATTACATGAAAATATCCTGAAATACTCTTCGGTATTCGACCGAAAGTGAACGTGATAGAGCGACCGGAGTCCAAACTCGTTTACTGCGATGTCACATTTCTGCACGTGAGTCACTGCGCAACGCCCCCACCATGTCTTTGTTAGTCAGCCAACCCAGGAAAACATCACTTATGAGTTCGTCCTTACTTCTTCAGCAGTGCCCAGCGTGTTTGTCTTGTTTGCCTTACTTGGGTATATTTTTTTTTTAGATGGGAGGTAAGTAACTGTACAGCTACTGTTTTATTGGATGCTGCTTCCATGACGTATTCATCACAGCACGCAGCATCCTTATTTGTTTTATTGGCTCGTATTTCATTATGTAGTAAATAAGAATAAACTGTTTATCTATTTCATACCGATTATAATTATAGGCCATGTTTGTTAAGCTAACTTCACCATAAAATAACCCAATAAGTGTTCGTGTATTATAAAACCAACCAACCAACCAACCAACCAACCAACTAACATAATTTTGTTCTTGCGTCGTTACGATTAGAAAAAAAGCAAATTCCCGAGAAATCATGAAAGAAATTTTCAAAAATATTCTTGGGGTCCCTGATGCCGCAGGCTAGCTGCACTGAGGTACCTTTTAAAGTATCGTACTAACTTATTTATTCATTCATGCCTTAAAGTTAATAACGTAAATATTTAACAATAAAAAGTTTATTATCATGGGTTTTTCACACTTGCTGTAGCTGGTGGTTCACTCAGGTCTCCAGGACTCTTCTGAGTATTCTAGCCGATCCCAACAGGGCTGTAGCTTGGATGGTCTCTTCTGATTTCCAATTCACCCAAATTCTTTTCCAGAGCTTTGGGGATCGTTCCAAGAGCACCAATTATGATTAGTATGACCTTCACCTTCATGTTCCAAAGTTTCCTCAGTTCTGTGTCAAGGTCTAAGTATTTGTTTATCTATTCGCTTTCTTTCATTTTTACTCAGTGGTCGGCCGGGACGGCAAAATCCACGAAATGACAGGTTCTCTTTTTCTTCCGTACGTACCTCGAAATCCCAGAGAATCTTGTGCGTCTCGTTCTCTAGGTTAAGTTTAGGTTTGTGCATATACCATTTGGTTGTATAGTGAAAATTGAATTTCTTGCACAGTTCCCAGTGGATGGTCTCAATATTTCGTCCGATTTCCAGTTCCCCCAGACTTTTTTCAAAGCTTTTTGTGACCGTTCCTAGAACATCATCTACAATTGGTGTCACTTTCAACCACATATTCCACAGTTTTTAAGTTTTCTAGCAACGTCTCGATTTCTTTGGTGATGCCTTTTTATTGTTAATTATCAATTAATTTTCAATACAAACTTAGTACCCATTGTAATATAATTAAGTGTCTCGTAATATAATTAGGGGTCTCAAAACAATTATTTGTTTAGTAAATGAAACTTATGAGGGAAGAGGGTGGAAAGAAAAATATTTTAGAAAAGTAGTTGGAGAAGAAAAATTTGATTTGAATGTATTATTATTATTATTTACTCCTTTTGAGTTTTCACATCAGTGTTAGCTGATGGTCTTTCACTGGAGTCTGAGTGACAGCAAGTCTCCTCAGGTCTCCAGGACTCTTCTGAGTATTCTGGCAGATTCCAGCAGTGCAGTGTTCTGAATGGTTTCAATCCTTCCTCTGATTTCCAAACTTTTCAAACCCTTTTCTAATCCTTTTGGGACTGTTCCAAGTGCACCAACTACAATTGGTATCACTTTCACTTTCATATTCCATAACTTTTTCAGTTCTCTGGCATGGTCCAGATATTTGTCCATTTTTTCATTTTCCTTTAGCTTCACCCTGTGATCTGCTGGCACTGCAAAATCCACCAGTTGACAAGTTCTTTCTTTTTTGTTTATCAACACTAGGTCTGGTCTTCTTGCTGGATAAGGTGATTCGTTTTTATTTCAAAGTCCCAGAGAATTTTGTGCGTTTCGTTCTCAACAACAGATTCTAGTTCATGCAAATACCATTTTGTTGTATGGTATTATTATTATTATTATTATTATTATTATTATTATTATTATTATTATTATTATTATTATTTCACATAATGTCGGTATACTGGTGAGTCTTATATCCAACAAAAAACGTCTCATATATATTATGGGCGAAAGTTCCAGTACGTCCTAAGAAAAAAAATAACAACGACAGAATACACAAAGAGGTTTGTATTTGCAATTTATTTAGTCTTAATTAATCATATAAAATCTCCTTCCTATAAAATTATGTTACTGTTTTATTTTCGGCTCGGATGTTAATTTCGAGATGTGAGTTCAGACAATTTACAATTTAA
>CM042149.1:99850965-99863465 GCA_023376005.1 Doryteuthis pealeii | reverse complement strand
ACAGCTTGGAAGAATTCTAGAATAATTAGTATTACTAATCAAGTCACAATTCCCTTAATTATTCACGTCACATTCTCCATGATTTTATTTTTATTTAAACCTTGATTATTTATAAAAAATTTTTACATTATTAATGCTGTTGGCCTTATCTACATCTTATTATAATGGAGATTGTGTGTTTTTCTGTCTGTAACCGAAACTATATTACTACTCAAGTCACAATTCCCTTAATTATTTACGTCAAATTCTCCATGATTTCATTCTTTTAAACCTTCAGTTATTAATAAAAATTGTTTTACATTATTAATACTGTTGATCATATCTACGTACTAATAACATGCAATTGTATTTATATATACAACAAAATAGCGGTTTACAGTTTGAACGGGAAGGCTAATTTGCATATTGATATTTAAAATTTGATTTTGATAAATATATGCTTAGTATTATTGATTTCTAATTGTTTGGTTTTCTCTTAACGAATCTGAGCAAAGATCTCGGGGATAAATCTTAAAAGAAATCCATAAACAAGACGAAAGGACTGTAATTTTATTAAATACTTCATAATCTAACTAATAGATAAATTAAGAAAAATGAAAGACGGGAGGGAAAGAAAATGATGGAAGAGTTAAATCTAAAGCTGTTCTATTTTTCGATTATACCCCCTCAGTTTATCATTTTCTAAATAGTTTATAATTTGATACAATATTTTATAACATCAAAACCTAAATACGTGCACCCAAAGGGTGCATATATTTGCTAGTACTAATAACATACAATTATATTTATATATACAACAAAACAGTGGTTTACAGTGTGAACAGGAAGGATAATTTGTATATTGATATTAAAAATTTGATTTTAATAAATATGTGCTTGGTATTATTGATTTCTAATTGTTTGGTTTTATCTTAATGAATATGAACAGAAATCTCGGAGATAAATCTTCAAAGAAATCCATAAACAATAATAAATAACTGTTATTTTATTCTTTATTTATTTTAACTAAATAGTTAAATTAGGTAAATTTGGCAATGAAAGACGGAAGTGATGGAAGAATAAGTTTCAATTGTTCTATTTTTATATTATACCCCCCTCTGTTTAAAATCTTTTTTATCTGTGTTCTTATTTAGTTTCATTAGTTTTTCTAATTTAATATAATATTTTATTACATTAAAACGTAAATACTTGCATATATTTGCTAGTACATGAAATTATTTTTCATTAGTCATGTTTTTTTTTTAGCCTAGGAAATGTTTATCTTATCTAAGAAATGTACTATAAAATGTTAAAAAATCAAAATTCTCTTCCCCTTTGAAATGTTAACTCTGCGAAATTATGCAATAAATTTCCCCCAAAATGTTTTTCCTTGGTCATCGTTTTTATGCAGTTTTTGATGAATTATCAATTCGTATATCACTTTGGGTATGTACCGATCTAATATCTTTGTCTGCATTTCTTAGATGAAGAACCATCATTACTATAGATTGAATATACCCGAACGAGTATCCCCATCTTGATTGGTTAGGTAGTTGGTTAGATTTTACTGCATGTCAGCCCTTGTTGGGTTATTTTATATCGAATACATTTTGTTTAATTCATTCTTGATGGGAATGGAAAATTCTTTTATAAACTCAGTTTTTTAAACTCGTTTTTTATTTAACCAAGAGTCAGAGTGGACCTGGGAGTAATGGCGATGAAAGGTTACTCGACACTATCAATATAAGAACTAAGCGTTTATATTCTATTTAAATGTTCTCATATACTTAATTTTTAAAACTTTCTCAGTGTATTTAACTTTCAACTGTTCATCGATTCCTCCCTCCTGGTAAGAAAATAAACGTAAGGGCCTTTGGCGCTATTTCTTTTTTATTTAAATCTTTTTATAATTCTATTTACCACTATATATATATATATATATATATATATATATATATATATATATATTGTGTGTGTGTGTGTGTGTGTGTGTGTGTGATCCACAGACACCGTGTTTTCGACGTTTCACGACTTCAGTGTTACTAGACACACCAACTACCTCTGACCAGGAGCGAAACCCGACTGACTTTTCGTGCAAAGAACAGTGAAAGTTAATTTAAGTCACCCCATAGAGAGGTCTACCTATATATATATATATATATATATATATATATATATATATATATATATATATATATATATATATATATATATATATATATATATATATATATATATATATAACCTCCTTTTTCAGACGCTGAACTTCTGCAACAAGCCAAAACGTCCAGCATAGAAATGCACATTATACGTAACCAGATGCGCTGGGTTGGGCATCTATCCAGAATGCAAGACAGCAGACTCCCGAAGCAATTGTTCTACGGAGAACTGCAATGTGGGAAGCGTCCGAGGCACAAGCCCAAAAAGCATTTTAGGGATGCTATCAAAAACAACATCAAAACTCTCAACATAAACGTTCATGAATGGGAGAAAATAGCTACGAATCGCGCAGGATGGAGAAAACTTGTCTATGATAGCTGCAAGGGCTTTGAGGTAAAACGGCTCGAACACTCCATCCTGAAGCGGTCCCTGCGTAAATGGCACATGACAAACGTCATGGATACATTTCCTACATTTAAGCCGGACTATATATGTGATGCGTGTGGCAGGGCCTGCCTGACAAAGGCTGGGTTTCTTAGTCATGTACGGTCTCACACGAGAGGAAACCGGGGAAGAGGCTCATATGTATAACAGTAAATAAAAACAAAGCTGAACGCCTGGGCACCGCGCAATCACCGCCGAACTTGTAGAAATGGCCTTATTCTGTCAAGAAGTGGCAATCACCAACCTCCTTCAATCTTGCCATTCAATTCTCTTCCATTGATCCATTGAAACAGACGAATGATTAGTGTTATCACTTCTGCTCTCTCTCTCTCTCTCTCTTTCTCTCTCTCTCTTTTTCTTTCTTTCTTTCTTTCTATCTATCTATCTTTCCCCTATCTTTTTTCTCTTTTTTCTTTCTTATGTTTTCTTTTTTTTGGGGTAGGTATGTGCATTTGTGCATTTGAAATATTAAATTGTCCATCTATGCGAAAATTGTGTGTTAGTATAGTGAATACTGATACCAACAATTAGATCTTTTACTTGTACCATTTTAAGGAAATAGCATCCAAGATCGTTTGCTAAAATTCACAAAAAATCCTTGTTTTTACAACGATTGGTTAGAAAATTTACCGTTTTCAATATTTAAATCAGAAAATGTTATTTTATTTTATCGACAAGATCAATTTCTTAAGCGGTGTTTAAGAGACTTGAAGTCAGAATTTTCCTTCTCCTAGACAGGTTACCTAACCAAGGTTAACCTTGCAGAGTCTGCTTTACTATTTACCCATAGCTGGAGAGTGTTACCCATAGCCTAAGAGTATTAGCTATGGGAAATGAAAAGTCTAATTTGGGTTTTATTAAAATGAAACGAATGAAATATTATGAATACAATTCAAATTGAAAATCTGTAAATTTTCTAACCAATTTCTAGGATAAAGGTTGTAAAAACATGGATTCTTCCCTCAAACAATGGTACAAGTAAAAGATCAAATTATTGGTATCAGTTTGCAGTATACTAACATGCAACTTTTCGCATAGATTGACATTTTTGATTTTTTTTAAAGTGACAAACCGTCCTACTCTAATGTATGTGTTCTTTGTTTTCACTTTCTTTTCTATCAAAAATTTCCAACATTTATCTTAGGTAAGGTCAGGGCGTGACACACGGAGGTACAAGCGTATTAATACATAGAAAATGTTGACAAAGGCCAGTTTAA
Organism: Doryteuthis pealeii; assembly: GCA_023376005.1. NCBI lineage: Eukaryota > Metazoa > Mollusca > Cephalopoda > Myopsida > Loliginidae > Doryteuthis > Doryteuthis pealeii. The sequence goes on along the minus strand of CM042149.1, from coordinate 99,859,665 downwards.
AAATGACAGTCACCGCGAACTAAAACAAAGTTGCCATATTTTCTCTCTGTCCAAATCTTTTCCCCAGAAAAAAATTATTTACGTTTTCATATTCAATTGTATTACGTGTAACGTTACCCAAAGGGAGGAACAAGTTCTGTTATAATGCTTGTGTGTGTGAGTGGGTGTGTGAGTGGTGAGGGAAAGAGAATGCCATAAATAACATCAAAGGGTCAGAAGAGTTTGTCAGCGTCATCAAACAAAAACTGGGATGTTGCTTACGAATGAACTTAATGTACGGGTGGCCCCGTTAAAGCACTTAGAGAGAGAATAACCCCGCCCGATACATGAGGGTCGCAAGGTATTCTCTGTTTATCTGTTTATAGAATGGCAATTTGATCCCATCTGGAGTCTGTTGTTAAGAGCACTTTACCAGGATTTCATAATTTTCGACGAAAACATTCAATTTTGAAAACATGTTTCAATTTCTATTAGATCATTTTATTTTAGAAAAGGGAACTAAATACAGTGGAACCTTGAGTTACGAGTTTAATTCCTTCCGCTCGTGACTCAATTTCCTCGTATATCAAATCAACTGAAAACAACAAAACAAGTCAAATATGTTCTCTTTTCAGAAACAAACTATTGTACCTTGAGTTACGAGTTTAATTCGTTCTACTCAACTTAGTTTCCTCGTATATCAAATCAATTTTAGTGGAAATATGAAGAAGAAAAAAAAAGAAGAAAAAACACTGTGCTACAAAATAAAAGGTTTTATGAGCATAAAATTTCAACGGAAAACAAAACAAAAAAATATTTCCCTCTTTTCAGAAACAAACTAAATACAGTCGTACCTTGACTTACGGCTTAATTCGTTTAGCTCATTACTCAATTTCCTCTTATATAAAATCAAATTTCTTTATTGTGATAAACTGAAATGCTATTAATCCGTTCCAGTTCCCCACAAAAAGCACCCCAATTTTTTGGTTACTTTTTAAATAAGAAAAAAAGCTCTGTATTGTATAAAAATATAATAAAATAGAATGTAACGGATTATTTGCCGTAATAGGTTTTGATGCTTATCTTTCTAGAATAATATTTTTTAAAATAAATTTGGAAACTTTATGCTTCTCATTTTCTTGGACGGATTCTGGTTTGTGCATATACAATTTGGTAGAATGGTAAGTATTTAATTTCATGTACAATATCCAGTAGATCACACTTCCCACACAGTTGTGACTGAGCTTGTACTCCTTTAGCGCAAGTTTTTTGCATTCACTTATTATATGATTAACCATTTCTTCCCTGTACCCACACATTCTATTTGCTATTCAGTTGCGTCTTATATTTTTCGCTTTGATACAGATTGTTGTTGTTGTTGTTGTTGTTGTTGTTGTTGTTCTTCTTCTTCTTCTTCTTCTTCTTATTATTATTATTATTATTATTATTATTATTATTATTATTATTATCTACATATGAATACGCTTGTTCCTTAATCTTCCAACCGCTATCATCTTGCAACACCCTCTCACTGTCCAAATCGTCCAAGATGAAATACGAAAATGTAAATCCTAGTGTTGCTTATCCGCCGAATTCTTATTTCTTACGAGAGTCGTTACCTCAGCTAAATAATGGACCATCCCGTTTTTATGATAAACGAAAGGGAAGGAAAAGACATGCTACATAGAAAATATAACAATAAAGAAAGAAAGAGAGTAGAAGAAAGATAGAGATCGGGTGTGTGCGCGGAAGCGTTAACGTTAAGCTGTTTCAATCGAACTTAATGAAAAGCTGAAAAGAAGGCAAGAAATAAAAATAGTGTGTGTGGGGGGGGTGTGCGTGTGATAGATAGATAGATAGATAGAGAGTGTGAGAGAGAGAGAGAGAGAGAGAGAGAGAGAGAGAGAGAGAGAGAGAGAGTTAAACCAATATTATTATACTCTTAAGCAAATATATCAAACGTTGTAATAATTAAAAGATTATACTGTGGTATATCCACAGATCCTGCTAGTAATTATTATTATTATTTACTCCTTTTGAATTTTCACATCAGCATTAGCTGATGGTCTTTCACTGGAGTCTGAGTTACAGCAAGTCTCCTCAGGTCTCCAGGACTCTTCTGAGTATTCTGGCAGATTGCAGCAGTGCAGTGTTCTGAATGGTTTCAATCCTCCCTCTGATTTCCAAACTTTCCAGACCCTTTTCCAATCCTTTTGGGACTGTTCCAAGTGCACCAACTACAATTGGTATCACTTTCACTTTCATATTCCATAACTTTTTCACTTCTCTGGTAAGGTCCAGATATTTGTCCATTTTTTCATTTTCTTTTAGCTTCCCCCTGTGATCTGCTGGCCCTGCAAAATCCACCAGTTGACAAGTTCTTTCTTTCTTCTTATTATTATTTATTATTATTATTATTATTATTAAGGACCGGGTAGAGCGTTCGGCTAGAAACCACAAGGGTCCTTAGTTCCCGCGTCAACTCAGTGTATTAGTAGCACAGGGATCTGTACGGTAAAGTAAGGAGCTGATGGTAGGTGTGGCACTCCACCTCAGATGCAAAAAACGATCTCCTTGGTCTAGCGCTAGTGAAAAGGGGATTGACTCCCTCGCTGATTGGCTGATACCGAATTTAGGCCACCCCGACGACTTTACAACAACAACAACAACAACAACAACAACAACTACTACTACTACTACTACTACTACTGAAATTTAAAATTTGAAAACGTTTAAAATGTAGTGACACTCTCAAGTACAGATAAGTATATCTCATATGTTTGCACTATTAAAATGTAATTTTGAATCACTTGTTTTTTCTATCTTTCTTTCTTTCTTTCTTTTTTTCTCGCTATTGTTTTTGGGCGATGTATATATTGTTAAATGCTTGATCCTGTATAAACACTTAGGATAGAGTGTGATCACTTTCCACGTTTGCTTTGTTTTACATTGAATCAAATAACGAAGGACAAACCAAACACCAACAAGTAGTATCTTCTATTTTTGGCTCCTTGAAATCTGAGACGCTCTTAGCGGCGAGGGAAGCCGACAGATTCAGCATAATATTTACACATTGACGCTGACGACAGAAGTGTCTACGTTTGGTCTGCAATAGAGAGAGAGAGAGAGAGAGAGAGAGAGAGAGAGAGAGAGAGAGAGAGAGAGAGGCAACAGTGTTGACTTTTAACTGAACTTAATGAAGAAAGCATTAACCTCTTTGATCGTATAACAATTCAAATGAAAATGTGGGATCCGTATACAATAGATGATAAATGGACGTCGGATTACATTTTCTAAACCATATACACAGATGTAATAATGCCGGCTACCTCTGTACATACACGCCTGTGCAGTATACATAATCCTAAGCACAAAAGAAATATTCGCTTTATATTCCCGGGTAATACCCCTAAAAGATATGAAGGTTAAATTCTTAGGTGTATCACCCACAAATACTAGGTATACATTCTTAGGTTATAGTTCTCAAAAATACAATGGATACATTCTCGGATAATTGCTCCCAGAAATACTCTTGATACATTTTTGTGTGATATTTCCCATCAATACAAGGGATAAATTCTCTGATGATTGCTCCCAGAAATACTAAGGAAAGTTCTTGTTTGATAGGGATACATTTTTGTGTGATATTTCCCATAAATACAATGGATAAATTCTCTGATGATTGCTCCCACAAACACTAAGAGAATTCCTGGTTGATAGGGATTCATTTTTGTGTGATATTTCCCCAAATACGAGAGATGCATTCTCGGGTGTCTCTCATAAATATTTGGGATAGATTAATGGGTAATAGTTCCCTCAAATACTAGGTATAGGTACTCGATTGATAACTTTCACAAATACTAGGGATGTATTTTCGGATGATATCTCCCACAAATACCCGGGAAAATTTCGGTTAATAGGGATACATTTTTGCGTACTACTTCCCTCAAATACTAAGGATACATTCTCGAGTGTTAGTTCCACACATTATTGGTACATATTTTCGGGTGATAGCTCACACAAATATTAGGGATACATAATCTCTACCAAATACTAGGTATATGTATTCGGTTGGTATGTACCACAAACACTAGGTATACATGCTCAGGTGATAGTTTACACAAATACTACGGATACATTCTCAAGTGATAACACCAACAGTTATAAGGGATAAATTCTCAGGTGATAGCACCCATACGTACGAGGGATGCATTTTCAAGTGATAATTCCTACACATAATTGGGAAACATTCTCGGGTGATAGCTTCCCCAAATACAAGGGATATATCCTCGAGTGATAGTTCAACAAATACTAAGGATACATTCCCAGATGATAACTCCCATAAATACAAGGAATACATTTTCTGGTGAAAGCTCCACAAGTACAATGGATACGATCTCAAGTGAGAGTTCCCAGAAGTACTAAGTATGTATTCCAGAGTGATACTAGGGATATATTCTCGGTTTGATTATTTTGTTTTAAGGCATATCAACCCTTTTCATGCATTCAATGCCAAATCAAATCATTTTGATCACCGCCCTGTCGGCTGGGGCGTTAGAATGCACCGACTGCACTTTGCTGAGGGGTAAGATTCCCCTAAATAGGGCCACCTGTTGACCGTGGGTGGCGACCCGTGGTGCTTAAGGACGGAGTCTTGGTGGATGAGCAGTCCATGACCTATAACACTCCACTTGGAACCTTACTTAGGCTAGACGGTCGGTCAGAGAGGCCCCTTCCGATCAATCGGCTGGTCACGTCAAGCCCTAGCACCTATATGATTCTCCCAACCCTACTGCCATTATGGCAAGCCCTAGCCCCTTTTTATCATATGGGTGCTAGAAGGCGGTGACTGAGGGTCTACATATCCCGGGAATGACGTTAAACTCTATCTGATGGTGAGGTTCCAGTTTTGGAGGTTTGGGGAATGTGGAGCACCCCTTCATTACCATTGCTCCCTCGTCCACTCTGAACCGGAGTGGTAGTACCTGTTAGGGTCCCATCTACGGGTTAAATCGAAAAATGTATTTATAAAAAAATTGTATTGTCCATTAAGAATTGATTTATTTCAAAACTTTATCGGCATTAAATGACCCACTGAGGTTGATATACCGTAAAACAAACCAAACCAAACCAAACCAAACCAAACATTTTGATCAACAGAGGAATCGGGCGGTTTACAGTACCCGCTGTTGCTTAAGTGGTCACCCAATTAAGTATTGAACAGACCAATCGCCACTTAACTTCGTGATATAGCGGGAACCGAGGCATTCAATGCGACTTCACCGTAATATACATTCTCGCGTAATAGCTCCCATAAATATTAGGGATACATTCTCGGGTGATAGCTCCTAAAAATACAAGGGATACATGCTCGGTGATAACTCCTACAAATTCTAGGGATACATTCCCGAGTGATAGCTACCACAAATACTAGGTATACATGCATAAGAGATAGCACCTACTAATACTAAGTATACATTGTCTGTTGCCCATGTTTCTCTTCACAACACCGGTGTTGTCCAAAAGAAGTTAAAAGTGATATACTGAAATTATTTCGGAAATCGATTCGGCGAACCGAGTTCAAATCCTGGTGTTTGAATTTCACCTCACGCTATTACCCTTGGGAAAGGTATGAATCTATTTCTTGTCTTCCCAGTTATGCACAAATAGTATGGCAGACTAGGAGCTTTATTCTTGGTGTGGTAATCGGTCTTTTGGAATTAATTCAAACCCTCTGTACCACAGCTTAAAAATGGACTTTGTATCACACCTCTTCATAGCGTGAAAAGGGCTGGGTGAATGTACATATATATTTACATATGTATAAATACATACATATGCAAACAGGCTGGTGTAGAGTTGGGCGCCATTCATCCAATTCTAAATTCCATGGATCATCAATATTTATGTCTAACTTGGAAAACGAACTTTTTTTTTTATTAATATAAGTATCTCTGAACATAAAAAATAAAATGCTGTCACCAATTCTTCAGTTTTTCGTATCCTTTTTAGGTAGATTAGGGCCAGTTTAGCTCAGTCGGTAGAGCGTTCGGCTAGAAACCACAAGGTTCTTGATTTGATACCGGCCATCACCAACTCAGAGTATGAGTAGCACAGGGATTTGTGCGGTAAAGTGAGGAGCTGTCGGTAGGTGTGGCACTCCACCTCAGATGCTAAAATAATCTCCTTGTGCTAGTGAAAAGTGGGTAGACTCCCTCGCTGTCTGGCTGATACCGAATTTAGGCCACCCCAACGACTTTACAACAACAACAACAACAAAAACTACTACTACTACTACTACTACTACTACTACTGGATTAGGCCACCCTAGCGACTATTTTTTAGGTAGATAATTGTTTGCATACATATTCACCCAACCCCTCCACACGAGTAGGATGTGACACAAGGTCAATTTTTTTAACGTTTAACAAGTTTCAATTCAGAGTTTTTTCCTTTTAGAGTGGTTGCCTAACAAAGTTTAAAGAGTCCAGTGCGTTCTACTATTTACCCATAGCTGGAGGGAGAATTTTTTGATTCACAACTTTTCCAAGGATATTATCTCTATGTTAAATGCAAACAGCCTCGTCCGGGATTCGAACTCATCTCGCCGCGACCATTTCATACGACGATAACCATTATTATACGTTTATTGTATGCATAGCTCATTGACTATAAACTTTAACGTAAGAAACAGAAAAGGTAAAATGGCAGGGGAGAATAAATGGAAAGCAAGCATGAAAAGATTTTTCTTTTCTTTTTTTTCCCGTTGGAATATCCCATTTACTCGAAGTTGATGCCAAACTAATAAAATCCCAGTGTCACGTGAGAAGACACGAGACTTCGCTTAAATCCTCTTGATTCCGCCATGTTGACTACAAGTTAAAAAAAAAAGAAAACTTTTTTCTTTTTTTCTAGCTAATTCTTTGCTTACGAATTTCTTACATACATACATATACGTTCTAAGTGAGAAAATACCTTAATTTTGTCATTTATTTTTGAAAACTTAATTCCTAACAGTTTTTAGGTATCAGGTTTTTTTTCTCAAGAAACAAGTTGTATAAAGCGTTTTATTTTATTTTGTTTATTATTAAAGTTAAATCTAAATGCAGATATGTTCATATCATTTTAGATGTACAGGGCATTTCAGAATATATATATATATATATATATATATATATATATATATATATATATATATATATATATATAGGTTGTAATTTAATGAAATATCATATCAAATTAGAAAGGCTAATGAGACTAGATAAGAATGCAGATAAAAAGATACGAAATAGAAGGGGAATAATAAATAAAAAATAGAACAACTGAAAGTTACTCTTCCATCACATCCGCCTTTCATTGCTAAATTCACCTAGTTTAACTATTTAGTTAAAATAGGAAGTAAAGAATAAAATTACAGTTATTTCTTCTTGTTAATGGATTTCTTTGAAGATTTATCTTGGAGATTTTTGCTCATATTCATTAAGATAAAACCAAACAACTTAAATACTATATTTTCTAGTACTTTTTAAAATATCATATTACTCACCTTTGGATAGAATTACCTATCGCATACAACGAATATTTGTGCAGGTTAACCCTCATTTACCAATAACGCAATAATAATACTTTTTAAAGGGAGTAGGATGCAATATCAACAGTGTTATCATTAATACATGTGGTGCTAATGAACAGAATGCTCGATATGGAAATTCATTAAATTTACGAATTTATCAGAGTTATTTCCCTTAGCCTATTTATATTTTCCTTATTTTCTCATATTACAACCAGTAATCTGGTCCCTAATGAATCCAAAAGCATTGAGGCGTAGATACAAATACAAACACTGGATTCCTCATAAACTTTTGTTTGAATCTTTGCGTCCCCGGAGAGACAAGCAGAGACATCACAAATCTATATATATCTAGAAGTCACGTTTGTTTTGTATATATGTGTCGACTTATAACTCAAAAGTCATTGAGAATTTGTGCATACAACTGATATGTTTATAATAAGGAAAAGTACAAAATTTAGTTTTTGATGTTTATTGAGTAAATGATATCATTCAATAATCAAAGATCAATTGATTTGTGGCACTCAACATTGCTTTACAAGTAAGTAAGAAAAGAACTTCAGTTCTTTTATGAGCCGCTGTGTTTAGATATCACACAAATTGCATTAGCAGATTTAAATTTTTTTCATATGTACAAAAAAGATTTTTTTAGAAAAATAAGGTTATATTTCAAAACACTCACGTTACATTTTTAGAATAACTTTTTATTGTAAAAAAAAAAACAACAACAAAAAACACACACACAATGTTGTATACCCTTCTTACTTCTTACTACTTCTATTCTTCTTCTGGCGTCTTTGACATCTTACGTCTTCATCTAGTCTCTTCTAACATCTCTTCTAGCGTCTTGGTGATCGGTCGCACTTGGCTCATTTCTTCTTCCAATCAGTCCTGTTACCAAGATACCCATTAATCACAAGACCGTGTTATTTTTCTTAAGCTTTTATTTCCTTAACTATACATTTCATGTAACTAAATATTTGACTAACATAGCGCGCGTATGCAGAGTGAGTTACAGTTAAGGCAGGACATATTCACTGCCTGACGTCCAACTGAAAACTGAGGAACCAACCAGGTACCACGTGACTTCACATATTTCGCGGGCTTTCTGTACTATTACATGGAAAGTCCCGCCCGTGATATGAAAAGGC